>JAQMYF010000022.1:6769270-6779568 GCA_030014195.1 Neosilurus mollespiculum
TACTGACACACACACACACACACACACTGACACACACTCATACTGACACACACACACACACACACTGACACACATACACTCACACTAACACACACACACACACTGACACACACACACACACACTGACACACACAAACACTCACACACACACTCACACACACACACTGACACACACACACACACACAGGTTTAAACTGAAACACTAAAAAGGGTCTCCGAGGTTTGGAGTTTGTTCAATTCGGGTAAATGTCACTGATTTTCTCTGGGATGGAAAAACATTTGAAATTGAGATTAAAAAGTAAAAATAAAAATCTGGCTGTAGATGTAAAAAAATAAAGTTTAAGATTCGTGTATTTATAAAAGATTCGGTAAAAGCGGTGCGGCTTCTTTTTGTTTGTTTGTTTGTTTGTTTGCTTTGTGAAAAAATAAACTGTTTAAAGTAATAGTAATAAAAGCGCGCGAGCAGAAACTGTATAATGATTTAAATTACGGAATTAACGCATAATGAGGTGATCACAGAACTAAAGGGTTAAAAGGATGCGACATTGTGAGGTGTGGAAGGAAAACCTCAGGCATGATCCTGTTTATTTACTGCTTGTTTTATCTGTCTGTCTCTCTGTCTGTCTCTCTGTCTGTATGTCTGTCTCTCTGTCTGTCTGTCTGTCTGTCTGTCTGTCTGTCTCTCTGTCTGTCTCTGTCTGTCTGTCTCGCTCTCTGTCTGTCGGTCTGTATGTCTGTCTCTCTGTCTGTATGTCTGTCTCTCTGTCTGTCGGTCTGTATGTCTGTCTCTCTGTCTGTCTCTTTCTGTCTGTCTGTCTGTCTGTCTGTCTCTCTCTCTGTCTGTATGTCTGTCTCTCTGTCTGTCTGTCTCTCTGTCTGTCTCTCTGACTGTCTCTCTGTCTCTCTGTCTGTCTGTCTGTCTGTCCGTCCCACTGTGGATCTTAGCAGAACCATTCACATACAGATGTGAGGATGTTATTTAATAAATCAATTAATTAAAAAAGTCACTCATGAGAAGAAAATCGAAAGCATTCCAGGAACGTTCCTGTGTTCACTATTTGGAGCTCAGACCAATTTATTAACTGCACACAACTATTAATCATTCCTGCATGAGGAGAGATAATGAGGATGTATTTGCATGTATCACGTCATTTTGAGATTACAGCTGCTGTTGGCATCTGATTTCAGATAACAGGATGAAAAAACAACACAGATGGGATTATTTTTAAATCCAGGTGAATCATGGGTAGGTGTTCGTCTCTTCCTCCCAGGAAGCTCGCAGTATCCTTGTGAGTGTGTGTAGTTGGAAGCTCTCCTGTTTTTTCGGCCATATTTTCCGACATTTTAGATTTGTGAATGTCAGGGCTCACGCTTTCCGAGCCACTCTTACCAGCTGAAGAATCAGGTTCTTTATTCACTTTGCACTGAGCCTGGAGAACTGACCCCATTCATCACCACTACATTTACATCTAATACGAGGCTTTGAAACAATGTTCATGTTTTTATGTGCTGTATAATGACACAGATTGCTTGAATATTGAATAATTGAATAATGAATAATGAAAGAAGGACTGAATTCTAATTGGACGCCAGCTTTAATATACACTGTACTGTGTTTAGAGAGAAATGAGAAGGTGAAAGAGGGACAGATTTATTTTCTTTATCCAGGGTGAAATTCTGCAGGTTTAATCGAACTTTATCATCTGAGTGCGTCACGACATGCTGGGCCTTCTGATTAGCTGGTGTTTCCCCAATATCCCCCTCTCATGCACGGTGGTATTTCCCCATCCCGGTCTGCCTCGCAGCTCACTGACTGTGGAGCTTTCAGCCGACCGATTTCAGAACATAGTATGCACAGAGAGCAGAAACACCGTAAATAGGAGGAGGAAACCAAACAGGCCGTCCAGCACGCACTCTCAGAATCTGTGTTTCAGGGGGAGGTGAAGAGGCAGTTTCCTGATGTGGAGTTTTTTGGATTAGGAATCGTTCTCTGGTGCTCTGGCAAAAGGCTTTAAAGAAAAGCAGGAGTTCAGAGATGTGCAGGAGTGCACTCCTGCTTTTCTTCAAAGACTTTCAGATGTATAGTACTGATTATTCTAAGATTTACAGTATTGATTATTATTGAGATGTGATGGGGGAAGTGGAGAGGAGTAGAGGGTCATTAGACCCCCACTGTGCTAAGACCCGTGGGCAAGGACTTAACCACAAGTGTGCCTCTGTCCAGCTAGCAGTATAAATGGGTACCAGTAATATAAACTGGAAAGGTAACCTGCGATGGACTAGCATCCCATCCAGTAGGAGTTAAACTCCTAGATGCTTCATGCTACAGAAACCAGGGATAAGCTCCAGCCTGATGAGCCCCAGGGTTCGGGTGTAACAAACTTTACGTTACCTTACAGGGTTGATTATTATGAGACGTACGGTATTGATTTTTATGAGTGTAGAGTGCAGTTTCTCATCTTGCTGCATTCAGTGTTGTTGCTGACACAGTTTGATGATGTCAGCTCCCAGATGAAAACATCTTTTCCCACTTGTTTATGTGAACACATGAGTTGTGTAAAGCAGATACTGGTGGATAAGGGCCCAGTGAGTGCACACCATAATGGCTGGAGTGGTGTAATCTGAGCTCAGTGGGGCAGTGTTCTCCCAAAGGAGCTTTTTTCTTTTAATTCTGTGTAATAAAGTTCTAGAAACTTATTGCTTGAGAGAACTCCAATAATTGGTGTGGTTTTATTTATTTGTAAGAACTAGTGATGTCACTCATGCCTAGAGAAATATGCAGTGATAAATGAGTTATGTACTAATAGTGGAACAGAAAATATATGCATAGTGCAGCCATAAAACCCATTATAATAAAATAAACAGACAAATGGACGTATCACTACTGTATGCTGTTCTTTATTGTTCTTTATTGCATAGTTATTTACTGTTGTTTATTTTGCAAATCCTGTGTATAATGAAGAAAGGTTCAGAATTATGTAACATGGCAGTTGCAGTTTCTTCTGTAAGAAAAAAAGTTTCCATGCCTCAAAAATACGTAATTCAAAACACATATTATGGACAGGTAGAATGAATGAAGGTATTGTACTGCTTTGAGTAACTCTGTGTGTGTGTGTGTGAGAGAGAGAGAGAGAGAGAGAGAAAGGAAATAGTTTCTTACCATGCTTGAATGGGTCTAGCAAGCTTTCTCTACTCTCATTCCAAGCCCTGAAAGCTGAAGGGGCGTGGCTCTGAAAACTAAAGGGGTGTGGCTCTGAAAGCTGAATGGGCGTGTCTCTGAAAGCTGAAGGGGTGTGGCTCTGAAAACTAAAGGGGTGTGGCTCTGAAAACTGAAGGGGTGTGGCTCTGATAGCTGAAGGGGTGTGGCTCTGAAAACTAAAGGGGTGTGGCTCTGAAAACTAAAGGGGTGTGGCTCTGAAAGCTGAATGGACATGTCTCTGAAAGCTGAATGGGCGAACCTCTGATAGTTGAATGGGTGTGTCTCTAACAACTGAATGGGCGTGTCTCTGAAAGCTGAATGGCGTGTCTCTGAAAGCTGAAAGGGGCATGTCTCTGAAAGCTGAATGGGTGTGTCTCTGAAAGCTGAATGGGTGTGTCTCTGAAAGCTGAATCTGCGTGTCTCTGAAAGCTGAATGGGTGTACCTCTGATAGTTGAATGGGCGTGTCTCTGAAAGCTGAATGTGCGTGTCTCTGAAAGCTGAATGGGTGTACCTCTGATAGTTGAATGGGCGTGTCTCTGAAAGCTGAATGGGTGTACCTCTGATAGTTGAATGGGCGTGTCTTTGAAAGCTGAATGGGCGTACCTCTGATAGCTGAATGGGCGTACCTCTGATAGTTGAATGGGCGTGTCTCTGAAAGCTGAATGGGCGTACCTCTGATAGCTGAATGGGCGTGTCTCTGATAGTTGAATAGGCGTGTCTCTGAAAGCTGAATGGGCGTACCTCTGATAGCTGAATGGGCGTGTCTCTGATAGTTGAATGGGCGTGTCTCTGATAGTTGAATGGGCGTGTCTCTGATAGTTGAATGGGCGTGTCTCTGATAGCTGAATGGGCGTGTCTCTGATAGTTGAATGGGCGTGTCTCTGATAGTTGAATGGGCGTGTCTCTGAAAGCTGAATGTGCGTGTCTCTGAAAGCTGAATGGGCGTGTCTCTGATAGTTGAATGGGCGTGTCTCTGATAGTTGAATGGGCGTGTCTCTGAAAGATGGACCAACTGTTGACTGGTATTATTTTTTTGAGAAATGGGAGATGATGAGAAACGCCCTGTTGATATTCGACTGAAAGGTGACGCATCATCTATAACAATTTTTTTTTTTTACAGGGTTTCATACATTAGTGGACGATGGTGGAGATGGAAGTTCTGGAATGTTCTCCAAGTCGCATTGTTTTTGATGTGTGCTGTGAGAACAGGTAACGGAAAGCTGTGGCTATTAAATCACTTCAATAAAAATTGATGGAGATGTTTATAAGATCGAAAACTTTAGAAATATTTTTATGATGTTTCTGTTTGTGTTTATTTCATCTTTCTCATTTCATTAACTCACCTTTCTAAACTGTTTTATAAAACCATTCACTTGTCATACCTCGTTGCTTTAACCCTTATGTGTGTGTGTGTGTGTGTGTGTGTGTGTGTGTGTGTGTTTGAGAGAGAGAGAGAGAGAGAGCATGTATGTTTGCATGTGTTCAATATTTTCTTTATTCATGTTTTTAAGCTCCTCCTACTGGTTTAATTCATAAACTCTTACATCTCTTAGAAAGTGGATTTGAACCAAATGCGTTTCTGTTTATTTATATTAATTATTACTTTATTTAATCTAAACATGGAAATAAACTCTCGTACAGGCTGTAAAGGAAAATCATAATGTTGTCATGCTCAAAGCTTTGTCCATTTGTTTCCCTGAAAGAAATCAAAATATTTTTAAAGAAAGTTTTACACAGTTCATTTAAGTACTCAATTCTGATTGGTCAATCACAGTACTGAGTGATCTCTTTATTTTATTATTATATTTTTTTTTGTTATGGAGTGTGTCATTATTGGAAGCAATAAAATGATTTCTAAAAAAACTAGAATCACCCGTAAATGAAGATTTAATTAGTAGGTGTGTAATGTGCAGGATCATGTTCAGTGAAACGGTCATTATGTGAAAAGAGACCCCTTCAGGATGATGGAAGGTACCTCCGCTGTGCATCAGGGGCCTGTCCGGTTTTTTTAAGACAACCATCTCACTGTACATTATCCCATGTTAATGTTAAACTGAGCAGGGCAGAATGAGTGTTGATGGGTTCCCGAACCTGCAGCGGTGGGAACGGAGGCCCCTGTAATGTCCATGTGATGGGAGGGGCTTGATACATACACGGTTAGGGTGAGATGCATCCTTGATGATGACGACCATCGCCCCACTCAAGCATCGCTTGTAGAAGTGTTTTCAGTGCTGGGTAACGGTGTAGTTACAATCAGTAAAAAGCTTTTAAACCTGCCTTCACAAGACAAAAGTTAGACGTCAAGATTTATTAAGTAAAAATGAATCCGAAGGCCCGTGGGGTGTTTCTTTTGGATCGAACCGTGCCATGATGTCGTCAGGTGTGCCCATATCGGAGAACTCATGCACAGTGGAAGTTCCTGACTCAGCCCCTTCCCACTTACTGAATTTTATCTGCGTCTGTTGGAGCACTGGGCAGAACTTCCTTGATGGAGGTTATCACACTCAGTTTCTACTTCCTGCTGGTTTCTTACTTTAAAAAATGGATTTCCTTTTTCTTCTGATAAAAACATAAAGAAATTTTAAAATCCAAGTCCTGGTCCAATAAATCAGAAACTTATATACAAGGTGGTTGGTTGAACTGTTCACAGTTAGTAGAGGCGAGGCACTGAATTACTCGCCCATCGATGGACCCATTTTGTGTATTTATTGACTGCGTGCACTTTTAACTAATCATTGTTTTTATATTAATCCCGTAAAGGAAAGTAAGCTCTGCTTTTAACCCACCCGAAGTGAACGCACACTCGGAGCAGCCACACTGTGGTTGAGGTTCCGTACTGCTGTGACGGCGGACGTTGGAACGTTCGGTCCCAAACCCGCTTCTCTAACCAGGAGGCCACAGCTGACCTGAACTCTGGGTTGTTCAGAAGTGTTGTTCTGTGGTGGCGTGTTTAAGCATTCAGCGGTGTGTGGAAAGAAACTGTACCTGTAAGAATTGTACCCAGGTATGAAGACCACAACGCTGGCTGCTTTACTGTGTACAGAGAGTCCCACTTTCCGGTGACATACCGAGCCCTGTAGCTGGTCTCAGGTCTGATAGTTTTTATGACCCAAATTCTAACAGGAGGTCCAGTATAGAAATCACTGACTCGTGTTTACGAAGAAATAAAAGTATACAACTCGGCAGACTCTGGGCAAAGGCGGGTACACCTGGAACAGCTCACCAGACCACCGCAGGGCCGACACACATACACCCACGCATTCAACCATTCAAACTCACACCTAGGGTTAATTGGAACAGTCAGTTAGACTAATGTGTATGTCTTTGGACTGTGAGAGGAAACCAGAGTACCTGGAGGAAACCCAGGCAAGCACGGGGAGAACTCCACAGAAAAACGCATTCGCTGATCCCGGGACTTGAACCCAGAACCTTCTTGCTGTGATGCAGACATGCCAACCTCTACACCACCGTACTGACCTGTACTTAAACATACAATAATATAAAAATTGTATAAACGTTTCTTAAAGTAAATAAAGGATTTAGTTAATAATATCAATGTTTCCTTTCACGAGGACAGACACAGAGATACACTGGATCTGTCAGGGGCTTTTATATTAAATATTTGTCATCAATGTCAAAACAAAGGAGACCTTGGCAGGCGGGGGAGGGGGGGTGTTGTCATCATTCATCTGTTACAGCCATCTGGTCATGGCGTCTAAGCGTGCGTTGATAAAGAGCGTCCAGGTGCTTCCTGAGCACATGGTCTGAGAAGTGCATACACACCTGAAATTAAATGGATGGATAAATTATTTGCTGTGGACAGGAGAGAGAGAAAGAGAGACAGGGAGACCGAGAGAAAGAGAGAGAGAGAGACAGAGAGAGGGGGGGGCAGAGAGAGAGAGAGAGAGAGAGCGAGAGAGAGAGAGAGCGAGACAGAGAGAGAGAGAGAGAGAGAGAGAGAGCGAGAGAGAGAGAGAGAGAGAGAGAGAGAGAGAGAGAGACAGAGAGGGAGAGAGAGAAAGAGAGAGAGAGAGAGAGAGAGGCAGAGAAAGAGAGAGGCAGAGAAAGGGAGAGAGAGAGAGAAAGAGAGAGACTGAGAGACAGAGAGAGAGAGAGAGAGACAGAGAGAGAGAGAGGCAGAGAAAGAGAGAGGCAGAGAAAGAGAGAGAGAGAGAGACAGGGAGACAGAGAAAGAGAGAGAGAGAGAAAGAGAGAGAGGCAGAGAGAGAGAGAGAGAGAAAGAGACAGACAGAGAGAGAGAGAAAAACAGAGAGAGAGAGAGAATAATAAGAGGGCTGTCGAGAGGTGTTGGTGATTAAAAGGGTCCCATATGTGATGTTGATGAAAGAGTGTGAGCTATTTTTATCCCCGGAACATTTAGATTAGCCTTTTTTTAAGCATTTGGTTCCATTCCATTGGTCTCTGGTTCTAAAAGGATCTTTTCTGATCTCTCGATTTCTCTGTAATCAGACATTCTTTCACTGACCTTCATCCAGTGCCATGCCACGATTACCCGCCTCTCACATTCCTACTTTTCTGCCCCAAACTGCCCTACAGCGAGATACAGTACCTACAGATTACTGCAATATAATAATAAAAATAATAATAATAATAATAATAATAATAATAACAAAAATAAGAAAAATTTTTATTATTATTATTAATTATTATTATTTATTTTATTTCATTTTATTTATTTTTGTTCCAACCCCTCCAGCATAGTTAAAAGTCCTTCAGTTTATTTAATAAACAATGCTTTAGAAGGACTGCAACTAAAAAAGTAGAAGGAAGTTTATTACTTTAACCCAACAACAACATCACCACAAGTACAGAAACATCAAAAGAGAAAGGGGTACCTTCTGTCCGCTCTCTACTGGTCCTCTTTTAACAACTCGTCTCTCATACCTGTCCAAAGCTACTGCTTATTCCTTCCTTCCTCTGTCCTCTCTGTGTTCCTCTGTCCTCTCTGTGTACCACTGTCCTCTCTGTGTTCCTCTTACTCTGTCCTCTCTGTGTTCCTCTTACTCTGTCCTCTCTGTGTTCCTCTTACTCTGTCCTCTCTGTGTTCCTCTGTCCTCTCTGTGTACCTCTGTCCTCTCTGTGTTCCTCTGTCCTCTCTGTGTACCTCTGTCCTCTCTGTGTTCCTCTGTCCTCTCTGTGTTCCTCTGTCCTCTCTGTGTTCCTCTTCTCTGTGTCTCATCTTACCTGAGTCTGAATGATATCCGCTCGTTATTTTGGTCATGCAGTGCTAAGCTGCCAGGGTGAGTGTGACGAAACACTCACAGCATCCGATGGGAACTTTACATCGCCATGTTACCCAAACGACTACCCATCTAGCCGGACATGTACGTGGACACTGCAGGCTCCGGCCGGCTTTGTCCTGCAGCTCACCTTCCTTGACTTTGAGCTCGAGGAGGCACAGGGCTGCATCTACGACAGCGTTACGGTCAACACCGGCGCCAGCAGCATTAGGTTTTGTGGCCTGACGGCCAACGGACTCACGCTCAACTCCAGCACCAATGTCATGGTGGTGTCCTTTCATTCTGATTTTAGTATCCAGAAGAAAGGATTCAGTATCGGTTACAGGCAAGGTATGATTTTGTGTTTTCACTTTCATTTTGATTTGCACTGGGGCTGCAACAATTGATGAGGTTTTAGAATTTAATAATAATAATAATAATAATAATAATAATAATAATAATAATAATCTCATCACTCATTTATTTACTGAAACGCTTAATCCTGTCAGGGTCGCAGGGATGCTGGAGCCTATCTCAGCCAATGCTGGGTGAACGTGGGGTACACCCTAAACAGCTTCCCAGACCATCACAGGGCAAGCATACACACATAATTATTCACACGCACACTCACACCTAGGGGCAATTTGGAACAGCCAATTAGTCTAATGTGCATGTCTTTTGACTGTGGGAGGAAACCGGAGTACCAGGAGGAAACCCAGGCAAGCACAGGGAGAACATGCACACCCCACACAGAAACACCTTTGTCAAGCCTGGGACTCGAAACCAAGACCTTTCTGCTGTGAGGTGGACGTTCTCACCTCTCCGTTACCATACCGTCCTGATAAAATAACAATCTGTCAAATATATATATCATTACTGGATGGATTGGTTGATGTGGAAACTCATTTCTTCCTTAATTATAATAATTAAAAAAAGGAAATCAGGCAATTCAATCAAATAACCCAAACTGTAGTCATTAGTTTTATTATATTATTAAACTACACATACGTAAATTTACTGTGAAAATGAAATCAGTTGCTTTATATCTTCTTCATTAGAAGAATAAGTTCCTGTGTAGTTTATACTAAAATAATGATTCACCTCAGACTTGTGGATATCACTGAATATTGAACACTCTTCCCTGATAACCACGTCACCTCCAGGGACATGTTGTTATTAATAAATGTTTTGTTGATGGTTGTATAAATAATAAATTATTATAAATAAAGGATTGCAGTTTTATCTATTAATTGTTGCAGCCCCAGTTTATTCACTTATCTATTTATATTATTATTATTGTTGTTGTTATTATTATTATTATTATTGTTGTTGTTGTTGTTGTTGTTGTTATTATTATTATTATTATTATTATTATTATTGTTGTTGTTGTTATTATTCTGACACGCTGCTGTTATTTCTGCAGTATTTAAGCATTTTCTTAATTTACTTTATTATTTAATAAATATATTGTTTTCCTTCTGATTAAATCTCACCTCAGTCCATCACATTACTCTTCATGCAGAGCTTTTTGAATTTTTTTGTTCTTTGCATCATTAAAGCTCTGTGTTTATTTTCTATTCTGTTATATAACTTCAATCAGAAATATGTCTGGATTTGCACTGAGTTTTTTGTGTATTTAAACACATCATTGCATTCTTACATCATGAAAAATCCCAAATTAGCATTTTATTACTATAAAAAGGTATAATATATATATATATATATTGTATGTGGGAAAAAATAACAGTTCTACAATTTCATCCCGACAAGCCTGTTCCGTTGTTGCCCCTCATCAGGGGATTTATTAAGAACATTCTTTTACCACAGTATATATACAGTCATCAACGTGTGAATGGTG
>JAQMYF010000022.1:6789626-6803187 GCA_030014195.1 Neosilurus mollespiculum
TGTTGTGGTTGGCTGAGAGCAGTGTGGTGTGTTGTGGTTGGCTGAGAGCAGTGTGGTGTGTTCTGGGTGGCTGAGAGTAGTGTAATGTGTTCTGACTGGCTAAGATGCTGTTACATTTAGGTTACATTTTATATGTAATGCTCAGTGTGTTATTGTATATAAACAGGTTGTATCCTGTAATTCCTGCTAATGCCCGAGTCATCACAGATCAGAATATTACAGTAGGAGGATACATAATTCCCAAAAAGGTAGGGGTGTGTTTATTATTGCACAGAATTTACTTTAAATAGCTCCACGTGGTAAATCAGAGATGTGATGCTATTAATGCCTGACCTTCAGTTCACTTGTCCTGAATATCCTCATTCACTATACAGGTTATAAAAACTGTACACAGTGCATTATGGTTATTCTTCATCTGCAATCTGACATAATCTTTATTAAAAATCTCTAAAAAAAAAAAAAACAATAAGGTTATCACTAACTCCGCCCTTTATTAAAGTCCTGCCCTTAATCAAAGCCCCACCTTTTACTTTAATGTGTGTTTCCCTGTGTGCAGACCCTCATCACTCTCTGTCATTATGCCACATCACGTGATCCAACTCAGTTTTCGGACCCGGACTCGTTTGTCCCGCAGCGGTGGCTCAGTCGTGATGAAGGGAATCACCCGTATTCATCAGTTCCCTTCGGCGTTGGTAAACGAAGCTGCATCGGCCGCAGAATTGCAGAACTCGAGCTGTACCTGGCACTCAGTCGGGTATGAGTTTCATTTCATTAATTTACTGTGTATTTAATTCAGTTTTATTCAACAGAAATCAAATGAATAAACACAAACTTTTTGTCTCAAACTTCAGATTTTACTGCATTTTGATGTAAAACCGGATCCGAGCGGCAATGTGGTCCGACCCATGACTCGAACCCTCCTGGTTCCAGACAGAGATATTAATCTGCAGTTCAGTGAGCACTGACTCTGTGTCTGTGTCTGTGTGAGTGTGTTCACTCAGTGCTCTTTATCATCATCTCTTCTGGATATGAAACAAAACAAGAACCGAAGGATGCACTCGGGACAGAGGAATCATATATGTGTGAAAATGTAATCACTTTTAATTTGCACTCATGGAGGGTCCTCTACTTAACACACCCCCAGTGTGAGGGGACAGCTCCTGCATTCCTCTATGCTGTGTGGAGCAGGGAGCAGAATTCCTGTTCCTTGAATTGTTTTTTAAATGTGAATTGAAATGTCTTGGGCAGTAGTGGCCTGGTGGTAGGATGCTTGATTACTGAACCGAAGGTCGAGGGTTCAAGCCCCACTGTCACCGGGTTGTCACTGCTGTCACCCCAGTGCAGCTAACTGGGTTATCAAAGGCCGGCCGTGTCTCTCACTGTCTGTGGTGAGAGGAATGTAAAGGAACCATTGCTGTTGTTCATAAAGAGGAGCTGCATCGCCGTCATCGTGTTTCTGCCCTGCGATGGCCTGCTGAGTTGTCCAGGGTGTACTCTGCCCTCGTGTGGAGTCGGCTGAGATGGGCGCCAGCATCCCCGTGACCCTAATTAGGATTAAGCGCTTCAGAAAATGAATGAATGGATTTCTATAAGTGCATGACAGTAAAAGCCTGTTTGTGGTGATGGTTCATGTATAATATCTTATCATTAAGCGAAATGTCAAAAATCACATCAGTATTGTTTTTGTTAAAAGACATTTTGTTTAGGATGCCTGTGCATGTTTGTTGTGATATGACTGCATGTCCTCATTAATCTTACATTCTCTTTATCAGATCTTTTTATAACCATTTCATACACCACCTCTGCTAGTCTTTCTTTAACCACGCCCGGTAAGCAGGACGTTTTTCACACTGCACTAATTTCTCTACTGAAACTTATTCTCACTAACGTGTGTGTTTGTGTGTGTGTGTGTGTGTGTGTTTGTATGTTTGTGTGTGTGTGTGTGTGTCTATTTGTGTGTGTGTATTTGTTTGCATGTTTTTGTGTGTGTGTGTTTGTGTGTGTGTGTGTTTGTGTGTGTTTGTATGTCTGTGTGTGTGTGTGTGTGTGTGTGTGTGTGTGTGTGTGTGTGTGTGTGTGTGTGTGTGTGTTCTAACCACATCATACTTCTGTACCATTACTAGCTCGATCTACTTCATCTGCTCCAAATTACTCTACCACCAGCGCACCTACTAGTAAGGTTCAGTACCATCAGATTCACTGCTAAGGATTTATTATACACTTTATATCAAAATGACTCACATTCACCGTTGGTCAGATGGGTACGGAGCCCCTAAAGGGACATGGGGGAAAAAAATAAAGGTTAGGTTTCTCGTGCGCACCAGAAACCTTAGGTAACTGGTGCACATGCGATAGTTTCTTGTGTGCATGAGAAAAAATCTTTTTTTTTTTCCCCATGTCCCTTTAGGGGCTCCGTAGATGGGAAAGTAAACTTTAGTAACACTTTAAAGTTAACTGTAAATTTTTATTCTGTACTTTAAAGGAAGTAAAGTTCACTATTGTATTCTTCTCTTATAATTATCTTAATGACCTTTATGATCTTGCTGCCATTAAACTGGGATCGAGACCTGACCTTTTGTGACCTTTAGTGACCTTTTGTGACCTTTAGTGACCTAACATTGCAATATAACAGGTTGTTTTGGTTGTTTTAAGAATTTAAAGGAAATGTCAGGCCAAAAACTCTCTCAAATTAAACATTTGCATCAGAGGTGCTTTTACATTTACATTTACAGCATTTAGCAGACGTTCTTATCCAGAGCGACTTACAGAAGAGCCTTAAAGTCACCGTCAGTGAATATTTTCTTAAACTGGTTCGTCAGGACACAGACTAAGTATTCCATCAGTCAAGAACTCAGTGGATAGGTGTTGTGTGCAGGTTTTTGTGTGTGTGTGTGTGTGTGTGTGTGTGTGTGGAAACATAGTGCTAATCTAAGTGCTTTTTACTCGATTCATTATAAAAATAAAGGTATACTGAGAATATCAAAAGTATAAACACACCCCTGAATTTTCTTTCATCTTCAGATATCTAACAAATGTATTACCAAAAAAAGTTGCTATTTGGATTTATCCCTGATTCCCTCCATCATGATTACACCCCTAGTCCCAGTTGAAGAGAAATAGATCCTTTAACTCGATGCCGCCGGGCTTCACTGTGATTCTGGGGTTCTCTCAGTGATGAGCGCGCTTTACGTATTTTGTCTGTGAAGCTCTGACATGGTCTGATGAGACTGGAAGATATTTTGACACACGGATCAGGAGTCTCATCTCCTGATGATTCCTGATCCCCCTACACCATTTAGTTTTTTTTTCACTCAATCATGTTTCATTTTCACTCACAGAGACCCCACACATTTATCAGGGGTGTGTAAACTTTTTTGATATTCCCAGCGTACAACACCTCATCTGTCTTTGCTTTGCATTACTTTTCAGCTCTGTGTTGCTTTCTCGGTACGTGTGTTGATTCACCCTCAGCCTTTTTGTTAATCGTACTGTCCACGCCAGCATTTTTTCAAACCATCCTTTATCCGCAGCTGCTGCTACTAACCCGCTCTCACAGCACGCCGGTAACGGTAAGCACAACCTCTCTTCTCATGGAAGTCTTGACATGCTTGTCTTCACACCGGGGTGGTTGCAGGGAATTAGTGGTTTTCTTTCCCACCCACAAATGATGTTTTTGATGCTGATGTAGCATTTTTAGCGTATTAGCGGTGATATATTTTACACCCTTCACTGTAAGAACATGTACTACAATACAAACACTTACAGTCCCTGCATTTAATGTTCCATCAAAAAATAACACACAACACAATGATCTTATTATTTATTATAGTTTATACTGTAGGTTCATCTACGTCCAGTCTTTATTGTATACACATTTACTTTATCTATATATTTGGTTCATGGTTGAATGCAATATAAAATATAAATATCTTCACTGACGTCCTTCAGATTTACAATGATTTTATGTATGTATTTATTTATTTATTTGGGGGGGCACTTTTTTGCTTTTTTTGATGCTTTTTTAGGTTATGAACTTATAATATTACTTCTCTCTTCATCTAATTTATTTAAAAAATATGCATTTGAACCTGCGTTCCTTCAGCCTGGTAATTAGTAAACCTGGTTCCGTGGATTTGGGGGGACAACAAAGTGTTTGGGGAACAATTGTGTAGCGGTTAGAAGGTCCTGGGTTCGAGTCCCGGGATCGGCGAGGGCATTTCTATGGAGTTTGCATGTTCTCCCCATGGTTGCATGGGTTTCCTCTGGGTACTATGGTTTCCTCCCACAGTCCACATACATGCACATTAGACTAATTGGCTGTTCCAAAATCGCCCCTAGGTGTGAGTATGAATGGTTGTGTATGTTGGCCCTGTGATGGACTGTTGAACTGTTTAGGGTGTACCCTGCCTTTGCCCAGAGTTGGCTAAGATAGGCCTCAGCCTCTCCGCGACCCTAGAAGGTTAAAGCGGTGAATGCATGAAAGAAAATATTATTTTTATTTATTTTCATGGGGAAACTCTAAAAGTCAGCCCTGATGGTTAGCTGTGATTACCTGAAAAAATATTGGATTCAGCTGGTTACATCTTAAACACTCGACTTTTATCATTACAATCCCAGACATATCCTGAAATGGATTATGTTCATTTAACTCATTTTACTCGTTTTAATGAGAGTACAGAGCCACAAAACATATAAAAAACTGTCAGTGTCCAAATACTCTTTATATTTTTTACTTCAATTTTATTATTGTCCCTGAATCCTGTTCTTGTGGCTCCGCCCACTCCGTCGTCTACACCACTTCTCAGTATTGTGACTGTACGAAAAACGCTAAGCGGATTTTTTTTCAAATTTTGCACGTGAGTATTCTGCCTCATGGAGAGGCACCGATCATCGTGTTTTATTCCCTGTATGAATAAATCAACATGTGACAGGACACGTGAGAGCTCCACCCCTGGGTCTGGTTACGGTTCAGACACGCCCTAGTTTTTAATTAGTTAATATTAATTGGTCATCAGGTCCAGTATTTATTGATGCTATACCTCACATTATTAAAACTTTAAAGCAACAGACGGAATTTTTTTTTCACTCCTGTAGTTTTTGTAATAAGTATGATTGTTCCCCAGATTTCCCATGATCCTTTGGTAAAAAACACTAGCCTGACTGGTATGTGTCTGATTTGCTGAAATCTGCAGAATCTGCTCAGCACTGAAATTTCCACATTTTGTTTATTTTTAAATTGAAAGACGGATGAATGTATCTACAGATCTATCAAACTCTTTTATATTTACGGTGTTGTATATGATCCTAATAACACACTGCTTTCTCCATTCTTGATGTCCTTTGTCCATTGGCTGGCACAGAGAAAGGGACAGCTGTGTTTTTTTGGTCATTGCTGCGACTACCTCCTCCACGCTCAGCAGCCCGACCCTCTGCTCCGCCCCCTTCTCAGCCCCCATTCGCTCCTGCTGCTCGGAGTTCCAAAACCTCTCTTGGCTTTATCTCCACTCCTCTCATTTGGCCTATAAGAAAGAAACCGGAGACCACTGTAACACAGGCTCCTAAATACCCTGCTGTACATATGACTAAAGTGTCTCTCTTACTGACCAAAAGTCTAACACACATGTCTCCTGAACCCAGACTTCCTGATGCACTAACCCACGCCAAGAAAACTAATTTTACAACTCGAAGACCAACCTATTCACACGTACTGGGGCCTCAAAACCAGACTGAAAAGGTTGAGCCTTTGCATTTGGTATCGGTCAGTAATCGTAAGAGTAAAGCTTTGACTCCGCAGTGGGACCGGAGCGAGAGCAGCGAGAACAGCTCTGAAGAACTCGATTTTCCATCAGGGTTTGACTCGGACTCATTTCTGTACGATCTTGATCTGGATGACAGCATTTACAGTTTATTTGAGTTTGATTCTACCTACTCTTCAGACGAAAGCCCTGCCACCACTAGGCCGAACATGTCACTGTTAGAAAAGCCAAGTGTTCCCTCTTCCACACACAATGCCCCCTTTGAGCACCGCGAAACACAGAACAGCTCGATGCTTATCAAAGCTCTGGCAGGGTCAGGTGTGCAAATGAACCAATCTGGACCGAGTGGATTAACTGGACAAACAACAGAGCCTCCGTCCCTCTGGAGACCGGCACTGTCCCCGACCTCCTCCATCTTAATGAGCATGGTGCGCTGGGATCTCCCGGAGGTTACAGGTACTTCGTGTATCTCTACAGATATTAAGAGGAGTCAACAAGGGTGTATCTGGGTGTCTCCTTTAATACAACCCACAGTCAGTGCACACGGGGCGAGAGGAACTTACAGCAGGATAGTGATGTCAGAGACGTGGTATAAATTTACAGAAAGTACTCCCAGCATGGCTCCATCCCCGACATATTCCTCTGATGATATCCCTTATCAAACAGGATTGTATACAGAACCTCTGTCAGGTAATCAGTACCGTTACCAAAGTTCAGCAGAGGTGTTTCCATCTTTATATATCAGCGCGATGCCTGAGCTGGAGGTTCAGCATGAATACACTATCAGGCCTAGTCTATTATCACGTACTCCTGTTTCCTCTGCTCCAACATTTAACCTGGCTGTGTCCCAATCAGACAATCTATTTATCACAACCCCAAACCCACACAATATCCACTTTAACCCTTCGAGTACCCTTAGCCCTGTTGCTTCCTACCTGGTTACTGATGACACCATTGGTGCATTGTTGGTGGCCGGCCAGCGCCTGGAACCATCGCATGTAAACATACCTTTAAACAGTGATAATTCTAACAGCCCGAGTATACAGACTTTTAAAACCACAAACACTACGTCCAGCACTGACCCTGATTACCATCCAGTTAATCCAACAACCACTTGCTGTCACGATAGAACCATCGTACCCATTACAACCATTACAGAGCACACTGGAACCAGTACACTTCCTATCTCACAATCTACAATCTCACTGATCTCCAGCTCAATTTCCTCAATGAGGTCAAGTATAACTGCGAGTGGAGCAGATTTATCAAACCCAGCAGGTTTTTCTGAAATAAGCAGTGGATTTCATCACGTCTCCACCTTTCCCAGCAGACAGTCCTGGTCTGCAACTTTACAACCAAGTGTACATAGCCTTGGTCTCAACATTCACCCGGTGGATCCTAGCATAGAGAGTGAAGACCTTCAGGATATTAAACATGCTCCGTTCTCAACAACAGAGCAGCTTTTTCACTCGGAGAATGAATCAGCAAAGCCCTCAAGCAACAGTTACAATGTCCCGATTGTTCAGCCCATCAGCACAGATAGAGAAATGCATCCATCTCCCCCGGCTGATTTCCACCACTCCTTTGTCTCCACAAATGGCACGTTTCCTCTGGCCTCCACTCCTCGAGGAATCATTGCAGTGCCCACAGATGCCACCCATGAAACCATCCCGGACTCCCCTGAACTGATCTCATGTCCATGTGAAATGGTTTTTTATGGTTCTTGTCATTGTGGACTTTCAACTGGGAGCAGTATGTTTTCCAATAACGTAGATCTTAGAACCGAGATCTTCCTAATCATATCTTTAGAGCTGCTGATCACAGAATGATGGTTTAAAGGGAAGAAAGAATCAACTTTTCCTCTTTTCCAGATTTTAAAAGCATCCTGATTGGGTTTTAGTGCGGTAGAAAGATAATAACAATAGTTTTCACCAAAATTAATAAGTAAATGATTTCTGTATGGTTTTCATGCAGTAGTTTCTCCTCATGATTTATGTTTTTTGTTTGTTTGTTTGTTTGCTTGTTTGTTTTCAACTTTCTTCGGAGACCGTGATACCAAATGTTTCTGGATCTGAAAAGTGCTTTCATGGGTTTTTTATTTCAAACGGAAAATAAGTGATTATAAAGTTTTTACTCTCGTTTAAACTTTATGTTGAATTGATTTGTCTTATTTGTCTCCTAAGAAGGTTTTAGCATGAAGTAGTGATGCACTAATAATCATTTTAAAGACGTGACTGCCACCTAGTGATGGCTGTGGTGCATAGCAGTGGGCTGCTGAATCGGAGGGTTCTGTCAGTTGAAAAAATAAAACTTCTCTTTCGAATTTAAAAGGTCCATATTTAAACTTTTTACTTCTGTTACCTTATAAAGTTGGCAGATTTTGCACCTAAATAAATAAATGAATACATAAATAAATGGGCGGCACGGTGGTGCAGTGGTTAGCACGTCTGCCTCAGTAAGAAGGTCCTGGGTTCGATTCCCAGGCTCGGGGTGTTTCTGTGTGGAGTTTGCATTTTCCCCCTGGGCTTGTGTGCATTTCCTCCTGGTTCTCTGGTTTCCTCCCACAGTCCAAAAACATGTACAGCTGATTGGCTGTTCCAAATCACCCCAAGGTGAGTGTGAGTATGAATGGTTGTGTGTGTGTGTTGGCCCTGTGATGGCCTGGCGAGCTGTTTAGGGTGTACCCCGCCCTCACCCAGAGGCGGCTGAGATGGGCTCCAGCCTCCCCACGACCCTAATTAGGATTGAGTGGCTTATTCAAATGAATGAATTAATAATAAATAAATAAACAAACAATTTCCCTTTTTAAAAACATTTGTGAAATCGATGGCCTGTTTTTTTCTGCCTTTAGAATCGAGTTGTTAAACTTTTCCAGAGTGAAATTTTACACCAAATCTCCGTCCTGCAACCTACATGCAAGTGATAAGTACCAGGAGTTATTCCTGGATTTAAATGCTGATCCGATATGTTGAAGTTATTTATTCTTTGTTGTTTTAGTACAGATGAAAAAAGAATGCTGAGATTGACTCGGATTGTGAAGCTCGTCGTACTTGTTCATTCACTCATTCATTGATTTTCTAAAACGCTTAATCCTTATTAGGGTCACAAGGAAGCTGGCGCCCATCTCATCCGACTCTGGGCGAGGGTGGAGTACACCCTGAACAGCTCACCAGACCATTGCAGCTCTTTGTAATTGCAGATGTTCATTTTCATGACTGATTGTTGACCCAGTGTCTTAAAGATCAGATATCATCTCCATTTTCAGATGTTTATTTTTCATTTGGATCACCAAAGTTCCTAATCCATGTGGGGAAAGGCCAGCAAATCAGAAGGCCCAGCATTCTGTGATGCACTAGTGTGCTCCCCAAACATAAAACCTTGAGTTTATGGCTCAAACAGCCCAGGTGGAAACTAAACATGGTTATTTGACACTCTGGCATCATTTAAGGCGGCTATTCAACACTGCAACAATAGTTTTGGGTCAAAAATATGGAAAAAGCTTCAAACCTCCTCTTTAAGTAAAAATCACAGCTAAGTAAATGCACCAAATATATAATATTATGATGTAATAAATAAACAAGCCGTAACACACACGGCGCACAGCATCGCAGATCTCACTCAAATATATTCTTGAAAGCTGATGAATATAAAACTTAACCAATTCTGCAAAAGTGTGTGTTTATTTCCAGCATCATTAGCTGCTATGCTCAATTTAATTAAATGTGATGTGATACACACTGAAATGTCTCAGTGCAATTATATTAGATCAGCACTCCTCAACCAATCAGATCAGTGGGCAGAGCAAACAGCTATAGAATGTTCCGTTATTGTTGTGATATATATATATATATATTCCAAATACAATGATTAAAGGAAACCAGTTTTTATTATATGGGCCTTTAAATGATTTAAAAATGCAATTTTGGACAAAAAGAGTAAACAGTTATTTTCCTACTGCTGTGCTACACAGACCACTGCATGACTAAACGATTCCATCATTACTTACTAATATCATCTTTATTCTCTTCATGAAACTGATCTTCATCTTCGTTTCTGTTGGTTTTCAGAGTTTACCTACTACAGGGTCTCTCTCACTCTATCAGATGAGCACCAGATCACAGATGAATTCATAGCACAATGGGTATGACTGGATATCTCCTCCAAATCTGTATAGGGATACAATAAGACACAACACACCTGGATTTGGACTCCACATTTATTTTTAAACCACAGGGTGGTGCTAATACTTTCACCTCTATTCAGTACATACTGTACATATGTGTGTTTGTTTCTTTGTACCTTCCTATAGTTGAACCAAACAATTCAGCACTGGAACAAGACGATTTATATCACTAATGTCAGGTGAGAAAGATTCGATAACTGTCTGAGGGCCCCGGATAACAATTTACAGATATATTAGTTTTGTTTTCTTTACCAGGAGGTTATGTTTACACCTGTGTTTGTTTGCTTGTTTGTTTATTTGTGAGCTGTATAACTCAAAATGTTATGCACAGATTCTTATATTTTTTTTTTCTAGAGTAGGGTCTGGCACAAGTAACAAACCATAAAATTTTGGATGGGATTCATGCATGAGTTCTTTAATGAGATGCCCACTAGGGGGAGACATTTCATTAAAACTGTGCCAAGTTATAATAAAACCCAGCTGTTTAAAATAGACTCACATGAGGAAGGATTTGAAGGCAGTTCAACGCAGTTTAAAATGCAGCAAAACAAAAGTGATCAATATGCTGTAATGAGGTTGTACTGAGGTTGTATTGAATGCAGTTCACAAAGGTCGCGAAAGGTGATGACATGGCAGCTACAAGTTACTGCACATTATTTATACATAGCAAGTACATTGTACATACAACATTTTATAAATATCGTGGTTCAAAGCATGATGTCCGCTGTCACCCCCATATGAGGCCAGTTTTAGGCAGATTTTTCAGGTTAATCAATGCATATGTCACTGTAATCCATTTGTGCCTGGCGGAGGTACCTTGCGCTCTATGAGTGACCCTTTAGTTTTGTTAGTGTTCTTACTGAAATATTTTCTTTTTTCCAGCTTTCTGCCCAGCACTGACCCGCCCACAACCACAGACAAGAGGTAAAGTATCACACCTCTACTTTATACGTATATATATTATATACACACTGTACACTCCTTCTGTCGTATGGGAATGAATCTCTGGTGTTTTTGTAGATATTCTTGTAAGGCCCTGCTGGTGTATAGAAACACTACAGGCAAAATTCTGACCAGCAGTGACATCGAGAACATGCTGAAGAACGCCCCTGCCCGCTTTACAGTGGATACTATCACTGTAAACACAGTTGGTATGAACTTTAATCAACTTTCAGTCATTTTTAAAATACAACAGATAAATAAGATGAAGATATTATTTTGATCTTCAGTTAAACATTTGAATGGATTTTCAGTAATATTTTGTAATGGTGAAGTGATACCATCTCTATCTTTTACTATTTTCTTCTCCAGAAAACTGTCAGGCGGAGGAAACTCCACTGCATTATAAATGGCCAGAGAGCAAACCATCAGTCACTCATTTCATCCCCTGCTTTCCGTATAAAGAACAGAACGCGTCTCGGACGTGGTGTGTAGATATTATAATAACGCCATCTCCACCTGAGAGTGTGTGTGTGTGTGTGTGTGTGTGTGTGTGTGTGTGTGTGTGTGTGTGTGAATGTTTCTTGAGTATTTTTTTCTCTCTCTCTCAGTATAATCATCCCAGAAAATTTCACCTCAATCTGGGACCAGCCAGACCTCGTAGACTGTAAGGATATAGAAGATATCGAAGTTTCACACGGTGACTTTTTTTCTCTTGAAATGAATAATTTGTTGAAGATGAAAATTAATTTATATAAAATAAATTATGTGTACTTGCTTGAAATAGAAAATGCTGCAGAGGTAGCCGTTCAACTCGCCGACATCACAAGCACTGAGCTTTCGACTGCGGAGCTGACAAAGGTCGTTACTGTGGTGACGAAGCTGGTGAACGTAGCCCGAATTAATGTCAGCTTGGCTTCCACTGTTGTCACCATCATTTCCAACGTGATGATCAGCACCAATGCCGTGCAGCTTGTGGCCTCCGAAATGTAGGTCGTCAGACGCTGGTCCTTCAGAATACTCTAAAACACTAACTGTAAATAAAAGCAGAAAAATAAGGAATAGAAAATAAAGACTGAAGAGTGATATGATGTAAAATAAACTTCACAGAGATCTTTAAAAATATGCTGATGACACATTCAATCTACCTAAACATTGTTCCAGACCAAGTTACACCCCTTTATACATCTATGATTCAGCGCAACATACTGTAGTTACATAAGTCTGTCAGACAGTGGCGCTGGACTTAATTTTACTCCAGTGTTGATCTGATATCACACAACGCCACTGGGCGTACACCAGTGTTTACAGTACACTCACTTCTGCTGAATTTTCATGCATATGTTCTGAAACTCTGCCGTTCTGCCCGTGTTCAGGGCACTGAGAACCGTGGACAAGCTGGTGCAGAAGATTGAGTTTGATGGTCCCACCCTGACCATCACATCCAAGAACCTTGCAGTGGGAATCTCCGCTATTAACAGCAGCGTTTTTAGCGGGGCCAATTTCAGTGCTTTTGTAGCTGTAAATTCCTCAGATGTTCAGGTAGGGTTCGTCTCCATCCTGTCTGTTAATGTGTGTGTGTGTGTGTGTGTGTGTGTGTGTGGCAGTGAGGCTTCCACGTGTCTCCACGCCCTGCTCACGTGGGCTTGAATGTGACTTGTTCATACACTGTGTTTCTTCTTTAACAAACCTTTTTTAAGTTTATTAAACTCCGGTGAGGACGAGCCAGCTGCGCTTGATTAAACAGTCAGAGTTTGAGACAGTGATTAAAAATCCACCTCACAAAGGAAGGTAAACAACAACTTCAAGCTCCCCAGTCCTGTGTTTTGTCAGGTCACATGGGTACTGCAGGACTTCTAGTGATTAAAAGAAAAAAAAAGCTTCATGAATTCACTATAATGCAAAAACTTTGTGCACCCTCAGCCATCCCATTGATGTGTTTCTTCACCAAACTGTTACCACAAAGTTTAAATCAAACAATTGTATAGGAAGTCAATGTCTGCTCTTGTTTTACAATTTCCATCAGAACTACGAGACTCACTGGTCGGGCATGATAATTTCCCTGTGTGCATGGTGTATTAAGGCTGAACTCAGACTGAACCCCAGACCTCCTCCACATCCCCGCATCAGTACCTGATCTCTTCACTAATGCTCTTTTAGATAATCCAACACAAATCTTCACAGCCACACCCCAATATCTCCACAGCCACGCCCTAAAATCTCTACAGCCACGCCCCAAAATCTCCACATTCACACCCCAAAATCTCTACATCCACACCCCAAAATCTCCACATCCACACCCCAAAATCTCCACATCCACACCCCGAAGTCTCTACATCCACACCCTAAAATCTCCACATCCACACCCCAAAATCTCCATATCCACTTCCCAGAATCTCCACATCCACTCCCCAAAATCTCTACATTCACACCCCAAAGTCTCCGCATGCACTCCCCAAAATCTCCACATCCACTCCCCAAAATCTCCACATCCACTCCCCAAAATCTCCATATCCACACCCAAAATCTCCACATCCACACCCCAAAATCTCCACATCCACGCCCCAGAATCTCCATATCCACACCCCAAAATCTCCACATCCACACCCCAAAATCTCTACATCCACACCCCAAAATCTCCACATCCACTCCCCAAAATCTCTACATCCACACCCCAAAATCT
>JAQMYF010000022.1:6821462-6833810 GCA_030014195.1 Neosilurus mollespiculum
CAACAAATCTTCAAATATTCCACATTTTCCATTAATTTCAGGTTTCATTCAACTTCAGCTATTCAGTTTAGCGTAAGACTTTCAGCTTTCAACATTCACACCGCAATTTCTTCAGAAATTCCATTTTCTAGTTAGTTCTCTGTTGTTTGTTCTGGTTTTAGGTTTTTTTTTTTTTTCTCTATTAAGTTATTTATTAAAGTTTTGTTTTTCTGGGGAAAAATTAAATCACTCTTTCAGCCTGTAATAATAAAATGGGATGTTTTATCACTGATTACACTGTGAAGCTGTATCCAGGTGATAGATGTACCTGGGTGTATTGACCCAAACGATTCCAATGTGGCAGAAGTACACACACTCCCTGTCCTTCAGGTTCTCACAGGAGCAGCGTTTCTCACGAGTCTTGTGGCTGAGCTGCGGGGGTAATCCTCTTCGAGCGTGAGACGCAGGAACTTGCAGGGACGCCGTGAGAACTGTGAAACAGAAAGATTCTGAAAAGAGTTTGTAAATATCAGTGCAGAATATTTTCCCTAGTTGGATATTGAGGAGGTTCGCTTGAATGAAATACATATGAAATGTTACTCATGTTACTATTGTGATTCTCTGCTATAATATTGCACAGATCTGGTGTCCGTGTGTAGAAAAAAATGTGTGATAAGAATCATCCAGCATGGACAACATCACTGCATTCAGAGAGAGGAGGAGAAACTCATCCATCAGTCACTCCATCCATTCATCAATCAAAATGTTTCTTGCTCAGAGTGCTCGTGTTAATCATAAATTAAGAATATTTTTTTATTATTCATTACAAACGATCACAGGCTGCTTCATGTGTTGATGTATCATGGTGATGAGAAACAGGAAGTAATTGTGTGAAATCAGCATGCAGTTTATTAAAGACAATCTGATCATCACCATCATCACCATAATCATCATCGCTATAATAATCAACATCATAATCACCATCACCATGACCACCACCATGACCATCATCATCACCATCATCACCATCATCATTACCATCATCATCACCATCATCACCATCATCATCACCATCATCACCATAATCCTCATCACCATCATAATCACCATCATCATCATCACCATGATCATTACCACCATCACCACCATCATCATCATACGCACCATCATCACTATTATCTCCATCATCATCATAATCACCACCATCATCACCAACTCATCACCATCATCACCATCATAATCACCATTATCTTCATCATAATCACCATCATCACCATCTCATCACCATCACCATCATCATCGCCATAATTATCTTCACCATCATCATCATCACCATCATCACCATCTCATCACCATCACCATCATAATCACCACCATCATCATCACCATCACCGCCATCATCTTCACCATCATCATCATCATCATAATTACCTTCATCACCATCATCATCACCATCACCATCTTCGCCATCATCGCCATCATCTTCACCATCATCATCATAATCATCATCACCATCATCATCACCATCATCATCATAATCACCATCATCATCATCACCATCATCATCAGCATCACATCACCATCATCATCACCATCATCATCACCATCATCATCATCATCACCATCATCATCACCATCATCATCACCATCATCATCATCACCATCATTATCACCATCATCACCTTCACCATAATCATCAACATCATAATCACCATCATCATCATCACCAACTCATCACCATCATCACCATCATAATCACCATCATCTTCATCATAATCACCATCATCACCATCTCATCACCATCACCATCATCATCGCCATAATTATCTTCACCATCATCATCATAATCACCATCATCACCATCTCATCACCATCACCATCATAATCGCCATCATCTTCACCATCATCATCATCATCATAATCACCTTCATCACCATCTTCACCATCATCGCCATCATCTTCACCATCATCATCATCATAATCATCATCACCATCACCATCATCATCATCACCATCATCATCACCATCATCATCATCATCACCATCATCACCATCATCATCACCATCATCATCACCATCATCATCATTACCATCATTACCATCATCACCAAATCCATTGACGATTCAAAGATAGGGAAAAGCATAAGTCTCAGCTTTAGTGAGAAGGATTACTTGTATGATTGGACTTCATAAGAAGGAATAAATAAATTTAAACTAATAAAGAATTAAACAGAAAGTAGATAAAAATAACCACAATGCAACAGGGAGATTAAACAACAAACAGGGTGATGTTAAAAGCATGCACTAATAAATATTACAATTTAACAACTCAAATCCACACAAACCACGTGATTTACCTTTGTGCTCCATGATCAGAAGGGCACTGAGAAAGAAGACGGAGGAAAAATCCATGGAAGTTTTAGTTAAAAACCCAAGTGCTTCAGATGTCCATCCAGGGGATCAGTTCTATAGGAACTTGGTAGACGTAGAACTGTTGAGTCTCTCTCTAAACACCTCCAGATCACCACGCCCACCTCCACATCTCGTCCCACTGACTCTCTCACTACACCAGTCTGCTGGGGTGGTTTGAATGTACCACGATACACGTAGGATTATATCAAAACCATACAGTGTTTCCTACAGGAGTGGGAGCGATAGACCTGAAGTTAATCCCTAATATTAAAAATGAGCAAAACTATGTTTCTGAAGTCAGAAAAACTATATAAAGGACACAGTGTGGTACCATTTCCCAAACCAAGGGGAAGACCACTGCGGTGAACCTCAGCCCTAATTAAAAACATTCAAAAGCCAATTGAAACACCTCAATTAAAGCATCTGTGAGCCAGACCTTCTTAATTGTAAGGGATTCCTCAGATTAGTTCCAGTTTTGCCGCAATTAAAGTGGAATGAAGTTTGAAGGGAATTTCTCCCAGATGACCATGTTTGGTGTGGTTCCGTACAGACTCGCGGCTGTAATTCAGATTCAAGTGCATTCCAACAGAAATATCAAGAATCCCATGAAAACGATCATGAATAGGATTTTATTTGGGATTAAGGACTCAGTGAGAAGAGATGATGCACGTGGTGTGTATTTTTCCCTTCACGTTTTTTCGACTTCTCATTAGTTCAGAAATGTCTCCGATTTACCTTCAGGGAACATAATTAAAGACCTGGATACACATAAAACAACATATTTGGTCTGAGAGCCTTTAGCTATAGCAATTAGGTTTGTGAGGTAAGGCTGAAGAGTGGAAGAGGAAGGGGGAGAAAACTTCAGACGGACTCCCGCCCCACCTCCTGTGTCTGTTTTTGTCTGCGGTGGAGGTTTAATCACTGACTGTTTGGTAAAATTACTCACTTGTTTTCCGGCTCCTGAGCTGAGAGTAGAAACCCTCGGAACTCTGTGTTGCACATAAAAATGTCTAATTTTACCCTTCAGGCCGAAGTGAACGCACGGTTTTAGTACTCGGGTTTGTGTTTGTAAATAGCATGCGACTTATTTTTACCAGCAAACTGAAAAAGCTTTAGAAGAGAACATGAGATATAAAACAATAGAAAAATAACACGGGCAATTTTTGTGATTCATTCCTGTAGTGTTCTGGGGAAGGTTTCCATGAGTTTTGGGGGTGTGGCTGTGGAAAATTGTGGGTGTGGCTGTGGGGATTTTAGAGGTGTGGCTGTAGTAATTTTGATTGGCTAAGGGGATTTGGGGTGTGGATGAAGAAATTTTTTTGCAGTATGGCTGAGGTGATATTGGGGTGTGCCTGTGGGGAGAGGTGGGCGTGGCTTTAGGGATTTTGGCAGCATGGATCACTTCATACCCAGGAGGACTGTTTCACTGAAAACAAAAAATGGTTCAAACTTTGTTTGTTTGTTTGTTTGTTTGTTTGGGGAGTTTGCACATACTTTTGGTGTTATCATATCACTAATTTTAGAATTAGAGGGTGAAATGTTAGCCTGTGGTTTCTCTTAGTGTTAAATTAATATGGAGAATGTAAGTAAGAGATAAATTAAAGGAATTGTTAAATCATCTGTTCCGGAGGTGACAGTAAATGCTGCATCAGCCGCAGAATAAATAACCGCCGGAGGGAAAGAGTTGATGGTTTATTGGGATGAAACGATCCATGCTAGACATGAAGATTTCAGTAGGGTTGTTAAGTGTTACACCATCGTAGGTTCAGAGGAAACACAGCTTTGTTTTTTATTATAATAAAATAATCACACAGCTCAACTCATTGCTTCAGTGCAGAAACACGCAACATAATAATAAAATAAATGATAGTAAACCTAATAAATGCCATATAAACTATTTATAAACCTCATCTGCACAGTCTGTACCGAGAAATCTCTCCCCTTCTGACTTTCTGTACAGATCAGTACTACAAGCCCTCGGGCTGAGACGTCTCAGTACAGACCTCGTACTCGGTTAATAAACAGTTTATTATACAGCAGCAACTTCTCCTCCTTCAGGCTCACAGTCATAAAGCTCTGAAGTATCGAAGAATTTATTTCAGACTCAAACCAGAATAGTGACATTCAACCAGTTCACCCAGCCAGGTAACAATCATCCCAAACAACCTCCTGAGCTCTCAGGATTCCCGAGTGGCTGAGATCTTCCAGCTCTGAGGCGCCACCTAGTGAACAGTACATGAAGTGCAGCTGTATGGCAGTATGAGAGGAGAGAAGTGGATGATACCATAGACTAGTATAAGGATAGATGGGTCGTGCCTCGCTCTCGCGGTGTCAATGTGACGCCATCTTGGAGAGAAACAGTGGGGAAGTGAGCAGAAAGAAAACGTTTTAAAGCCACTAGAAAGAGATCTGTGGGTTTATTTGGCAGATAACATGATCAGAGTGTTTATTTTTATTGTTATGGGATGCACAGTACACAATAAATATATGTTATACCTAATTCCTAATGAGAAATAAAATATGGTATACGTATTTAGAAGTCTATGATCTGTAAACTACTGACTAGAAGAGGAAGCGAAACACAGCAGCAAAAAAAAAAACCCGCCATAATAAAAGTCTCCGACATTTTCTTTTTTGTATTAATTCTATACTGTTAAGAATTTATAAAATAAAGAATTAAAGAATGGCTCTCGGTTGTACAAAGAATATTAAAGAAGCCTGAAATGTCCTACATGGTCCGAGAGTGGTCTCATCGCTTTTCAGTTTGATATTGTTCTACTTGTTGTTTATTTGTTTGTTTGTTTGTTTATTTAAGCTCATTTTCATAAAATAATTAAAATTAAGTGTATATTTCCCAAATCCCCCAGGCCACTTCTTATCCTCTCTCATTTTGTTTGATGCAGTAAAATTAAAACTTTATCTGTTTTGATCTCCAGACAGTGTCATAATTATCAATAATAAATAATAATCATCTTTGATATAAGACAGGCGATGTGTTCGGCTTACAGAAAATCCCTGTGTGCGAGACGCATACTGAATTCTCAGAACATTACCAGGTTCCACTGAAGAGGAATCTCTCTCTGTTAGAGATACAACAAGTTCCAGCAGGTCACTGATTTTATAACTGCAGATACTGAAGGCCTGGAGGCAAAAAAGGATCAACCATGGACATATTAACACATACTGTACATTAATCCAAGACTAAATATAAAATAAAGATTAAAATATGGAATTTCAGCAGTAGTTTAATGAATAAAACTGCTGAATATACTGAACTAGTCCCTTGTATTTGTTGAATCCATTGTGAGGATCTCTGGGGGAACAGAGACCCCAACCAGACCCCAGACATTTCTGTTTAAGATTTAACCACCTGATAACACTCATCCAATAATATTTATAACTGATAACATTTCACAGGACAGAGGAGACTCCGCCACAGGCCCACCCACCATTTATAATAAGTGATATAAATCTTTATAAAATCCTCATTCACATATAAACAATACTAATAGAATATGAATATAGTTCTGATCCCTCATGTACAGTGATATTAAGGATGTGTGAGGATGGGATGCCGACACCTAAATGTTCAGAAACTGATTAGATTTAATATTTATCCATTTCTGCAGAACTACATGTGTTTATTATAAATTCATTTATTTTGAAATCGATAAATATTACATATTAAAAATCGATAAGTATTACCCATAACACTGAAGCTCCAAGTCACTTGTTTCATGGTGTGAAATTAATCATTAAAAATGTAAAACCTTGGAGTGCAGATTTACACCGAAAGCTGCACTTCATCATTTCAACCACCAGATGTCGTGAGTGCGAACTGTGTTAAAATGTTTTGTTTAATAAACCTTTTGAGATACATTTACTCTTAAACTTCAGAAGGTTTCATTTTGCCCTCAATACCATAAACTTTAAGTAAAAGACCATTAAGAGCAAAAACTCGCTATAATCAGAGCAGCCATAACAACCAGCCGGATAGCGTTACCAACCAGATAGCGTTACCAGCCGGATAGCGTTACCAGCCGGATAGCGTTACCAACCGGATAGCGTTACCAACCGGATAGCGTTACCAGCCGGATAGCGTTACCAGCCGGATAGCGTTACCAACCAGATAGCGTTACCAGCCGGATAGCGTTACCAGCCGGATAGCCTTACCAGCCGGATAGCGTTACCAGCCGGATAGTGTTACCAGTCAGATAGCATTACCAACCAGATAGCCTTACCAGTCGGATAGCGTTACCAGCCAGATAGCGTTACCAACCAGATAGCCTTACCAGCCGGATAGCGTTACCAGCCGGATAGTGTTACCAGTCAGATAGCGTTACCAACCAGATAGCGTTACCAACCAGATAGCGTTACCAACCAGATAGCGTTACCAACCGGATAGCGTTACCAGCCAGATAGCGTTACCAGCCAGATAGCGTTACCAACCAGATAGCGTTACCAGCCGGAAAGCGTTACCAGCCAGATAGCATTACCAGCCGGATAGCGTTACCAACCAGAAGAGGATGACGATGATGATGAGTAACACCCAAATACCCACTTAGAACACCATAGCAACCACCTTATAACAATCTTGCAACATCCAACCAGGTGTAAAACTACAACATAACCAAGGTGAAGCCAACAGAAAAACCATAACAACCACACAGCAATGTGGTACTATTCAGTGGTGGGTGCTACTGTATTGTTAGATAATATTTTTGATATTCCATGTGGTTGCTAGGTGGTTACTACAATATTCCAGGTGTTTGTTTGGTTGTTCTGGTGGTTCATTTCCTAAAAGGGAAAAACCTCCGGAGCGAACTTCATTCCTAAATAACTTCCAAAAGCATTTATCTGTAGTGAATTTCACTGATTTAGCTTGAAATTGTAACCTGTAAAGACATTTTGGAAGAAGAAGAAGAAGAAAAAGAAGTGGGAGAAGAGGAAGAAAAAGAATAAGAAGAAGGAGAAGAAGAGGAAGAAGTGGAGGAGGAGGAGGAGGAGGAGAAGGAGGTAGTAAAAACTGGAACTAAATGAAAAAAGAATAATAAATAAATAAAACTACAGAAATTCCCAGGAGGAAAACTGTTTTCTAAGATTTGTGGTTCAAGATTCAGTGTTTTGGGAGTTTTAAAGTTTCACATCATCTAAACCATCTCATTAAAATTATTTATACACCACTATATATTCATCTGTATTCATTATTAAATATGTATAAAATAAAAATATAAATAAAAAATATATATTTTAAATATATATAAAGGATACACACAAACACATTTAAAAATATAAATAAAAAATTCAGAAGAAAGAAAGAAAATACTGCTCTCTGTTATTCCACTAGGGGCCAAAGTAGAGCACGCTCATCACTCAATTATTTTCCAAACTGCTTAATCCTATTTCAGGGTGCGGGGAGTCTAGAGCCTGTCTCAGCCTGACTCTGATCAAATCCAGGCTTCACGCCGAACACACATCATCGTAGGGCCCGTAAGGCATCACTCTCAGCCATTCACACTCACACCGAGGGGCAATCTGAAACAGCTGATTAGCCTGATTATGTGCATGTCTTTGGACTGTGGATGGAAACTGGAGTACCCTGAGGAAACCCACACAAGCCCAGGGAAATCATGAAAACTCCACACAGAAATGCCCGGGATTCAAACCCGGGACATTCTTGCTTTGAGCTGATCATAACCACTACACGCCTCCCTAAAAAAGAACAAGAAACATTTAAGGCTCTGCATTAGAAGGTCGCACTCTAAAAGAACTCATGAAGAGGTTTCACAGCGGGAAGATGAAGATGCTGAAGTTATGTTGAAGGTGTACACATCGAGGGTTCCTGTGTGGGTAACATTCCATTCTACACATTTTCCCTGTTAGAGATTGCAGTAAGACGAACGTGGGGTGTTGAGTACACTGATACATCTGTATGTACGTTTTTGTTTCTCGAATGAAAGGTACAGAATAAATGAAGTTTCCCTCCACAGAATGGGATCAGTGCGTACCTCACACGTCTCCTATAAGCGCTATCTACATTCCATCAGCAATAAAGCAAACATCCAGACATCGCTCAGCTGGAACTGCCTTGTACAAGCATATCAGCTCCTGTCTACAAGGTCAAAGGTCAACCTGTCACTCCTCTCATGTTTGTTCGATAATAAAGTGATATTTTTAATTCTGTGGAAATTCTTCACTGGCATTTCCTAGAACACTTGGGAATATCCTGTGAACGTAATGCTCGGGTTGAACATGAAGGAACCAGGTGTTTTAAAGCCAGGCCTCGGTTCTTGATGGAGTGTGTAGGTGCTTCTTGTTCCTGGAAACTGAGCAGGTTGTGATGTGGTTGTGGATGGAGCGTTCTTACTGCCAGGCTGATTCTCATTCATTTAAACAACAGCTGCTTTTTTCTTTTTCTTTAGAAACACATTCACATTTACACATTTACAAACATCATTTTAATTTCCAGCACAATTTACTGGCTCAAGTTAACCTTCCTGTAGCTCCTCATACTGAAACGGTGAAATATCGTATCTGAAGCCCTGATTATGGACACGCTTCCTTATATATTCTACTGAACGTGCTAATTACCTCCACAGTGGACGTTCTATTCACTTTGGTTTGAGTGAATCTGACCCATGAAGCAGAACCACAAATTTATTTTCAGTTTCATTAACTTTGTAAGATATGGTTAGCATGGCTGCCCTCAGCAAGAAGGTCCTGGGTTTAAATCCTGACTGGGTGAAAGTGTTTTTGAATTTTTGACTTGCCAGTTCTTGGGTTCCTGAGCTCTTGAGTTCTTGAGTTCTTGGGCTCTTGTATCCTGTTTCACAGATACAGCCATATTGAAATTGCCATGGTGCATGCTGGGACTGTTTGGGAACAAACAAAGGAACTGATATAAAATATATAACCATTAAAAGTACTAAACACTGCAGGTGCATTTCAAACATGAATTATTCCCAGCTAGCTCGCAAACATATTCACAATCTGGCAATTCCACACTCCAGCGTGTTCTGGGTCGACCCTGGGGTCTGTTCCCAGTTGGAATTCTTATCAGATGCCCGAGCCGCCTCAACTGGCTCCTCTCAATGCAGAGGAGCAACGGTTCTACTCCAAGCTCCTCCTGAATGGCTGAGATTCTCACCTTATCTCTAAGGGAGAGCCCCGCCATCCTGCGAAGGAAGCTCATTTGTATATGCGCTTGTATCCGCGATCTTGTTCTACCCAAAGCTCGTGACCATAGGTGAGGGTAGGAATGTAGATCGACTGGTAAATTGAGTGCTTTGCCTTCCGGCTCAGCTCCCTCTTCACCACGACGGACCGGTGCAAGTTCCGCTTTACAGCAGAGGCTGCACTGACGTCTCTCAGCTGGTCTGGGGACACCTTGGCGTCCCCGAGAAGAGCAGGAGGAAGTGGCTGGGGAGAGGGACGTCTGGACCTCACTGCTTTGGCTGCTGCCCCCGTGACCCGACCCCGGAACAAGCGGAAGAAGATGAAGTCAAATCCACACTAAAATGGTCCCTCTTGATATTTGGCTCCAGCACATCTCTGTCATCTAAAATGTTCAGCTGTTATCTGGTGCCTAATCTGTGACGGCCTCAATCTTTTAAAGTATTATGAAATAAATTATATGAAATTACTTTTTAAAAGTGTTTTCTGTACTAGAGCTCTTTGCCGTGATCCCTCGAGTTTCCTTTGTTTGTTCCCAGCATGCACCACAGCAATTCAAATACAGCGGTAACCGTGAAACGTAGGATTGTTGAGTTCTTGTGTTCTGGTTTTACACCCTGTACAGTTTTCCTCTCAGGATGATCATGTATCTGTAACTATATATCTCTCATTTTCAAGGTAACAGCTGGAACCGTTCTGTATGATTTCCGTTTCCTCCTCCATCCATCATGTGGAAAGTTCCGAAGGAAGTGATAAGATATTCCAGTTTGAAGACAGATTGTTCTTTACTTCCAGGAATATGGTCTTTTAAAAACTTCATGTTGTTTCCTGTCTTCTTTATATTTCTGGAAAGTTCACACACACCTACACCCACACACACACACACACACACACACACCTACACACAAACACACACACACACCCACACACACCCACACACCTACACACACACACACACACACACCTACACACACTCACACACACACACACACACACACACACACACCTACACACAAACACACACACACACCCACACACACACACACACCTACACACAAACACACACACACACCTACACACAAACACACACACACACCTACACACAAACACACACACACACACACACCCACACACAAACACACACACACCCACACACATCCTCACAGGAGGCACGAACGACTAACAGAAAAACGAGGAGTGAAGAGAGAGAGAGTTTTAATGTGCGTTCGAGACGAGTTCCTGCTGTTTATTACATGTTTCAGGGTTTCGGTTTTAATCTTTAAACTGTGTATATACAGTGAGGTCCATAAGTTTTGGGACAGTGTTATAATGGTTGATAGGCTCCAGCCTTCCTCCGACGATAGAGGGATGAGGCAGTTTTGAAAATGAGTGAATGAGTCCTCCACTGCTAAAGGCTCAAAAGTAATCGGACACATAAATATAATTATAAATATAAATTTTAATAATTGGATTTAAATCCTTTACAGTCGGTGACCGTCTGAAGTCTGGACGTTTCCTCCTGTGAGATGTTTATCAGATCTTTATTACTTCTGTAATCTTTTTCATATTCTAATCATACAAATCCAGGAATATAAAACCTGTTCAGAAGGTCACAGTAAACACATGAACTATAAACAACCTTGAAAAAAGTCGTAAACAAAGGAGCCTTCACGTCGTCCAACCAAACATTTAACCTGGAGGAATGTTTTTCCTGAGCAGTGGGAAAGGTTTTGTGTGATACGGACCGGCTTCTTCCTCTGGTGTCCCTCTCAGGGACCAAGATTCAAGGACAGGGTTCGTGTCCTGAGACAGGACTGATATATAGTTAGCGTGCATCTGACTCTCACTCTCTCTCTCTCTCTCTCAGTGTTCACTCAGTAAGATTTATATGATGAATGAAACTCAGACTTTGTTTTAAAGATATAGTTTGTACTCAGTGACTTTTATGAAAAGCTCGAGACCAGGTGAGAAGACCATGGTGCCGGTGTTGTTGTGTATGGTGTGCCGGACGGCTGGGCTGAACCGCTGCACTTATCACATCCTGATGTCTAGTAGAGAAAACAGATGTGGTACACTGAGCTCGTACGTGAGTGAGGAACATGTCAGGGTACAAACAGGAAATGGTCACGTCAAAAAACCTGATAAAGTAAAACAAGGCAAAAATAAGCAGGAGAAGATAAAGGGGGTCAAAACACACGTTTATCTCGACATTTTTCCATTAAAAAGTTTTTATTAACTATTTTTTCTTCTTTTCCTGGGGAGCGGTCCCGGCTCTTCCTCAACGATCCTACAGGACGTGTCTGACATACACCAAAAAGGATAGAGCCCATCTCAGCCGACTCTTAGCGAGGGCAGGGTACACCCTGAACAACTTACCAGACCATCGCAGGGCATCACACACACAACCAACCATACACTCTCTCTCACACACACACACAACCATCCATTCATACTCTCTCACACACACACAAACCCATTCACACTCTCTCACACACACACAAACCCATTCACACTCTCACACACACACAAACCCATTCACACACACTCTCTCTCTCAGACACACACAATCATCCATTCACCCTCACACACACACACACAAACCCATTCACACTCTCACACACACACACAAACCCATTCACACTCACACACAAACCCATTCACACACACTCTCTCTCTCAGACACACACACACACACACACACACACACACACACACACACACACACACACACACACACACAGAGCCATGTTAAAATGTACAATGAACTAAGTAGGTGTAATACAT
>JAQMYF010000022.1:6865146-6883149 GCA_030014195.1 Neosilurus mollespiculum
CCCAACACTACTGACCCCCAACACTACTGACCCCCAACACTATTAATGCATGACCCAACACTACTGACTCCCAGCACCCAACACTACTGACCCCTAATACTACTGATCCCAGACACTACTGACCCCAGCAGTGATTGTCAACTGCATTTTCAGCAGCAAGGAAACTGAACCTGCATCATGTGACTAATGATCTCTGAAGACTGTAGGATTAAAGGGGGTATTAAGATCAGACGTGCTGTAAACCACCTCTAAAAACCTGAACACTCGGATTTCTCACCTCCCGAGTTCATCCATCTCCTCTTCAGGAACTATTTCATCATCCAACTCATTAATAATCACCGACATTCCGCCAGGAGCAAAAGAGTGCAGCGCTTGGTGTAAAACTAACACGATATTCATAACACTACATCAAAAATCCCCAGCAGTCTCACCTGTCCACGTGGACTCGTCCCTCTGTGCGCGAGAGTAGAAGATGTAATCAACAGTGAGGGCCGTGCGCGAGTGGCAGGTGGTGATTTCTCGATGCCCGCTCTCTTTCAGGAAGTGAGAGTACACCGAGGTCAGCTTCAATCCATGTTCGATGTGGGGTGTGTTCAAGCTGCTCAAGTTAAACAGAGGAAATTATTCTTCATCATCATCATCATCATCATCATGGGAGTGTAAAGAAGAAATCTACTAACACACCACCACACCGCACATCAGAGCAAAGGGCAGTACGATGGATCAGTGGTGACGGATCTGGGTTACTGATCTGAGGGTCGGGGGCTCAAACCACAGTAGCACCATTCTGCCACTGTTGGGCCCTTGAGGAAGGCCCTTAACCCTCACCTGCTCAGTTGTATGAAAAATGATAAAATGTAAGTTGCTCTGGATAAGGGCGTCTACCAAATGCCGCAAATGTAACGCTGTTTCATCTGTACAACTACTCCTTATACAGGAAGTAAATCAGAATGTACCCTTTATTCGACTCCGGCTGCTCTTCATCCTCAGGGATTGCTGTGAAAAAAACAAACACAGTTTGAGAGTTTCTTAAACACTGGACTCATCTTTACTTCACTTTCTAAACAAATTCATTTAACTGAAAAATCTTACAAAACTCCTGATAAACAACTGCCATTAGACGTAAACAACACATCATATCACCACAACCTGGGGGCAATAGGGCTGAGCGATATAACGATAAACGATCATTATCATGATATATGTGATATTTATATCGTCAGCAACTCAGTATCGTGATTTATCAGAAATAACATCACATTAACTCATTTAATCTGCAGAGTTTTTACCCGCATGATTACATCAGAGGAGATTCAGTATAACGGGGCGTGGTATGTTGAGCTGTTACAGTCATATTATCTGTGGCAGAAGTGCAGGAGAGATGGAGGAGCAGAGAGTCACGAGGTCACAGGTGGAAAAACAACCACAGGGCTTAATTAATCCAGGACTGGGAGCAAACATCAGAGAAGAAACATACCGAGAACAAGAACAAACCGAATGCAGACGCAGCGCTGGAGCTCGTGAACGAGCGCACTGTGTTGGGAACGAGGTGTGTTTAAGCCAGGTGTTCGATGAACTGAGTGCAGGTGTGTACAAGAGACAGTGAGCGCCCCCTGGTGTCTGTATGAGCTCATGTTCTTCTGTTTCTGAACATTACTTTCATCCCATAACATATCATTAATGATAAATATCCATATCGTGATATCATTTTAACTCCCATCGCCCAGCCCTGTGAGCACTCCTTATTTTAAATAGATAACAGAATAATTTTAGATAATAAGACAAACAGAACATAGCAGTAAGTTATAGCAGAGTTCACGGTACGAGTAATAACCCTTCAGTAATAAAGAGTGACGAGTCACACCGTTGGTTTGGGATTCGTACTGACACAGCGGGGAGATACCGAGGCTGGAGGGCCAGAGGGGTGAGGTGAGGATCCGCTGCCCTCGAGGGCTTTCTTCCTGTCCTGATACCTGCAACAGGAAGTGGAAATGAGAGACAGAAGCAGGGGTTCCGTGTTAGAAGGGACAGAAGCTGTAACCAGCTGCAGGTAAGATTTCCTCGAGATGCTCAGTGAGACTGGGTTATGTAAAGTAATCGCTCTGTACTGTACCAATAACAACACTGTAATAATGTATAACACTAATCACTCAAACATACTGATTTAATTATCTGTACATGAAATACCGTAATCTTTTATGTGATTAAACTACTGTTTATATTAAACAATCAGAGTTTTCGATATTCATACATGTGTTACAGTCCATCAGTTTCCCATCAGAAGAAACTAGCACGAGTTAGCGAGTTAGCAGTCTAAAAGAAAACACAATAAAATTCAAAGATGAGCCAAAAGGTGTGTTTAACATTTTGATCAAGAAGGAAAGAAAAAAAAATCAATAAAAATTAAACACAAAGCCTCAAAGTTCCTTTATTACATTAAAACATGTTCCAAACCCCTAAAATCAATCTGTGTTTTCCTCCAACATCACACTGCTCATTCCATCTGCAGCACAGGTCTTTTACATCACTCCCTCTTTACCTCACACTCCCTTTCCGGTCCCATCATGTTATGTTTACAGTTAAAGATACTAAACCCCCGTCACGCTCCACCATGTTCCCGCTACATCTTCAGAAAACTGCTGTATGAACCCAGTAAGAGCTTCATACAACATAGTACAAACCCAGTAGAAACAGTAAGGACACGGTATGGTCTCCATGGATGCAGAGAACGTAGCCAAACCTGACGCATGTTAAAAAAACCTAGTCTGGACATGGTGGAATCAGGACACAGTAAAAATTGTGTTGTAAAGACACAGTAAAGTGTTGACACAGTTACGACGGTGTTGACGCAGTAACAGCGTAACTAAAACCTAGTAGGGACTGGAGTAGTACAAGCATGGTGCAGACTTCTTGAACGGAGATGTAGAAAGAATTAAACTTGCAGAACAAATGAAATGGACGGGAGGGACGCAGTGAGAGCACGGTAAGCGCGTGGGGTTGATCTGGTTGGTCGCAGTAAGAACACATGGGACGCGGTGAGGGTGTGACCATGCAGATGGTAAGAAATTAGTGGGAACATGTTCAGTGATAACCTGACATGGACGGAGGAAAATGGCAGTGGTTTTTTTTTGGACCACGCCCCCACTGCATTCATCCAAATTTTCAGGATGCCGCGCGCTCTTCATGGCCCTGGTCTGACTATGATGGAGCTGTTACAATGCAAAAAAAATCAACCATGTGATTTACCCCATAAGGAGAGGCCACACACTCGTATGAGAAGTAACGTGTTGACCAGTAAAGAATGAAGCGATTTATTAACAACTGACGGAGCCTCTCACCTTCCCAATGGGCATGCCGACATACTCCAGCTTGCTGTGAGTGATGAAGGTGTACAGGGGACTTGCAGGCACCGAATTAAAGTCCCCACATAGCAGTACAGGGCAGATCGTTCCGTCATCATGACGGCCCACACGACTGATCTCTGCCAGCAGGAGCGCCAGCTGTGCTAGCTTGATGTCACCACGCCGTGGGTTGTACAGCAGGTGAGTGGTGACCACGCAGACGTTGTGAATAGACCCTGACGCCCCCACAGGCTTTAGGACCACAATTAAGCCCACGTTATCCCGGTCCAGGATCGGAATCCCCTGCCGAAAAAACTCCACAGGGTGACAGGACAAGAGCGTGAAGCGAGACTTCTTAAAAGCTACCATGCAGCCATCGAGTTTATGGCCAGTTCGGCGTTTGTACTCACAGTGGTAACCTGTAAAAATAAATACATTTTCAAAAATTTAAATACAAATGTTTTTTCATCACCTTTAAATTGAGTACAACATTAAGCACCTGAGCAGCATGATTTAGTGCAGGTAAGGTCAGGTACCTAAATGTTCTAGACTGGGTTTGATCTGCTTCTGATAGTGATCCTCCTGCACCTCCTGGAGACACATGATCTACAGAGACAAATGGATTTCAAACACTAAATATATAATCATATTTTAATAATAATAAACATTTAATCACACAAAATATATCTAACATGCATTACACACCAAAAAAAAAAAATCCTAAAGCCTTAATGTAAAAGTGCATTTGTTCTTCAAATTGCTCTTTAATCAAAAACAATGGCAATACATTAGATTACAGTACAGATACCACACTCAGAATAAAGGTGAGACACTCCCTCACATCTGCAGAGTGAAGCTCCAGCTCCTTCAGCAGGTTGGAGAATCGATGGCACCAGTCCAACACACCCGGGTTACAGTGTTTATAAAGGAAAGGATTGCTGAGCAGGAGGTCTTGAGACAGGATGTTGTAGGACATTACTGAGAAATCAAAGGGTTTAACACTTATGCTTACACAGCTCTCAGTAAGGTCCTCCCACTGCCTCCTTAACTCTGTAATAGAAATCAGATATACATTCATTATTATTAATACGATCAGAAGATTAGAATGTAGACACATTGCTGTATCACGGCACAGTGATGTAGTGGTTAGCATGTCCACCTCACAGCAAGAGGGTCCTGGGTTCAAATCCTGAACTCAGCGAGAACATTTCTGTGTGGAGTTTGCATGTTCTCCTCATGCTTGCGTAGGTTTCCTCTGGGTATTCCAGTTTCTTCCCACAGTCTAAAAACATGAACATTAGACAAATTGGCTATTCCAAGTCGCCCCGAGGTGTGAGTGCAAATATTTGTTAGTGTGTCGGCCCTGCAAAGGTCGGGTGACCTGTTCAGGGTGTACCCCGCCTTCACTGAGAGTCGGCTGAGATAGGCTCCAGCCTCCCCACAACCCTCACAACTCCCCACAAAAGTAAGATGAAGTGGTTTGGAAAACGACTGAATGAATGAATGCTGTATCATCACCTGTTTTAAGCCCTGTACGGTCCGGGTTCGGGGAAGGTTTCCCAGAAGGAAGCTGCAGATCAGTGCTGATGTCCTTCAGCCATGCAGGAGTGAAGTCCCGTCTCTCTCTGGAAGCTGAGCGTTTAGAGCCGACCTGCACACCTTCACACTCCACAATTTTTCTCCTCTTAACAGGAGGCTCTGAATCGGACTTCTTCATCAGGCCAGCAGGCAGATGGAGCTGTCGTGGATGATCAGTGCTGGGAAACTCACTCCAGGAGAAGAGACTGGGAGGTCTGGGGGAAGTGAAGGGCTGTCTGATGATGGCAGGAAATCTCCAGTGCCACTGTCTCCAAATCCAAGCAGCAGCAGCAGCAGCTGGAGCGGAGCCCACTGAACTCAGGGGTGGCACAAACATGGGGACACTGTTAAAAACAGAACAGACTGGCCTCAGTTACACCACCAACTCAAAACCAAAAAAGAAAACCTTTGGTACATCAAGCCAGGGCTGTGAGGGTGCTATGAGAGGGGACACAGCGTTCCTTTGCTTGAAGGATAATTCTACAGTTACAATACGTTATATAAGATACATCCACAGACACCACAAGTACAGAACCTGAGTATGTGAGCAGAAGAAACACAATAAAACAGTCATGTGCAGCTGAGACGCCAGAAACAAGCGAGCTAGCATGATGTTAGCTAACGAGCATGGCTTACTTCGGGGTTGTAGGTGGAAAGGCATAGTTTACACTCGGGTATCGATACATAAAATAAAGTATTTGGTATAATATATTCCTTAATAACAAGTAATAAACACAGATTTGAAGTATAACTGAGATATTAAAAAAACGGCCATAAAAAATTTAGCGTGTCCCATGAAAATGACGTCACTACGGAGGCCCGAGTGGAGAAACAGGAAGAGCGGAGCAGGTGAACAACATAATGAGAGAGGAACCTGATTCATACCTTTAAACTCTCACAAAATAAAGTAAAATAATTTAACCCGGTTAAAATTAAATGTTTATTTTGTCATCACACACTTATTTATTTATTTATTTATTTATTTACCCTGTGAGGAGTTTGCATGTTTACATTTATTTACATTATGTAATTTATACAACTGAGCAGATGGGGGTTAAGGTCCCTGCTCAGGAGCCTATCAGTAACAGATTGGTGGGCCTAGGGCTTGAACCCCAAACCTTTGGGTCAGTAACACAGAGCCTTAACCACTGAGCCGCCACTACCTGGGCATATTCTCCCTGTGCTTGTTAGTTTCCTCCCACAGTCCAAAAACATGCACATTAATTCAATGTCCTAAATTCGCCACTGGTGTGAATGTGAGTTTGAATGGTTGGTTGGGTCTGTGTTCGTCCTGTAATAGTTCACCTGTTCAGACTGTGACCCCGCCCCCTCTCACCTGAACTCAGCTTGGATAGGCTCCAGCTTCCCCTCGTGATGGGTAAAAACTACAGATAATGGATGAATGGATCTGTTGATAACTGAGAGTTCAGAGTCAGAGTTCAAACTCATCTGTCTTAAGTCAAAAATAAACTTGCTGTTTGCCACTTCCAACCCGTTCGCTATCCGCTTCAAAATTCATTCACATGCTGTCCAAGTGGCTGTTGAATCAGGTTGGTGGCTTCAACTCTCAAAACCCATTTCTACACTGAAAATAAAATGTTAAAAAATATGCATTTCTATATTTTTTGTATTAACAATAAAACACTTGAAGTGACTGAAGCATCAGTGCTGTTGATGGCCCAAATATGTTCTTTAATTTAAGACATTACTCTTTATTTTGCAAGGTTGAACAGTTCTACCCCCTGCACAAAGGGGACAGAGCCTTCCAGTATAACTAACAGGAATAAAGCACTAATCTGAACAATTCATTTCATGTTTTTTTTTTTAAATATTGTTAAATATTAACACTTGTCCAGACACATCACAAGGTTAGGATCAGCACTGCTGGAGGTCCACAGAGTAAAGCCAGCACGGCCTACGTGAGACTTTTAACCCTTTCTGTTATGTGATTCTGAACAAAAAGAGTGAATAGACCTTAATACAGACACATTTTCATTTCTACTGGATAAAACTCAGTGTGGTAGTGCAGGAGCCTCGTTCCAGTGTCCACTCCATTCCAAATACTTCTCCAGCCCAGGTCAGAATGGGGGTTAGTTCTCCAGATGTGGAACTCGAAGGTCACTTCTAAAACATTTTGCTGAATATAAAGGCGAGTAAAACATTTATCAACAGTCTTCTCACTGTGACCAAAATCAGAATGAAATATACAGTACTGCTGGATTTCATGTGCACTCTGCATTTATTTTATTTTATTTTATTCTATATATTTTACTATTTCTATCCTTTGTTTTTTTTATATAGATTTCATATTTATCTGACCTTTGCTCTTTGTTTTTCTCCTTGTTACCTGACAGTTTATTCTTTACATTCTGGACAGTCGTACTAAGCATTTCACTGCATATTGTACTGTGTATAATTTGTATGTGACAAATAAATTTGAATTTGATTTGAAATTTATTTTAGCATCTGTACTTCAAACATGTTATAAAAAATTATTTATTCAAATATGATGTACAGTACAAGGTACAAGCACATTTATTGCAAGACGCTTTGGACTGAACTAAAATACATACAGTTCCATGAAAAAGTATTGGCATCCTGACTAAATATCATTTATCACCACATTTGTAATTACTGACGTTTCACGTTGTTTTGGAGGAATTTTGCACACTTTTTGCATAATTCTTTCAGATCAGTGTGAGAGCTGGATAACTACTGTGGGTTTGAGTTAACAAGGACATACCAGAATCTCCATTTTGTTCACCTGCTCTTGTGCTTCAGATGCCCAGACCTTCTCCTTCAGGATTTTGTGAGAGCAGAATTCATGATTCCATCAGCAATAAAAAGTCACCCACAAGCAGCAAAACCTTCCCACTACATCATACTACCACCCCCATGTTTCACATGTTGTTGTGGAATGCTGGGTTATCTTTACACCAGACGTAATGAGACTCATCAACCCACAGAACGTTATCCCATAAGGCTTGGACATCATCACGATTTTTTTTCCTTGAGCTTTTACATTTCTTTTGGTTTGCAGTGTGACTTGTGTGTTGCTTTGTGCTGCTTATTGGCTTCACAGTGAAGTTTGTATAGAACGAATGTATCAGTAATTTTGCCCTGCCGTGTGTTTAATCTCACAAAAAAATATATTAAATAATAAAAATTATGATGGGCGCCAGACTCCCAGTGGCCATAATTAGGATTAAACGAATCAGAAAATGAATGAATGAATGAATTATAAAAATGATCACGTTATAATCACATAAGACCAGGTAGTGATGAATAAACTTTCTTCTTTAATAAATAATTAAATAAATAAAATAGCACTGTGTGTGTGTGTATTTAGTTCTCTGTATAATATTATTTTAAAAGTCTTGCACATCTGCCAAGCTGTTCTCCTCTTTTTTTCTGACACGTCAGGGATCCTACAACAGAATAACACATGATTAATCAAATAAACTTTATTTACACTTACAAATTCTTACAAAGTACTCTCATCTCTCACTCATTCACCGAATCGATTAATCCTGATTAGGGTCACAGGGAGGCTGAAGCCCATCTCAGCCAAGACTGGTTGAAGGCGGGGTCCACCCTGAACAGCTCACCAGACCATCGGAGGGCAACACACACGACTATTCACACTCACACTCACACCTAGGGCCAATTTGGAAGAGCCAATCAGCCTACTGTGCATGCCTTTGGACTGTGGGATAAAACCGTCGTTTCAGTATAATTTGGCAAAGTTATAATGAAAGCTGCAGCTAAATTCTTTGGGTTAATTGATGCACTTGTATTCCGAACATGCCTGGCGGAGGTACCTTTCACTTGTTCAGTTCTCCTCTAGTTTATTCAGTGAATAAAAAACATGTCAGAAGGATGTTTTGTATTAATGAAGCAGTAAGTGTGGAATTTCTCCTACAGAACTACGTGATGGTACATAGCATGATCGTGCCGCTGTTACCTGTCGAGCTTGAGACAATGGAAGTGACTGCAGTCACAGCAGATTAGTGTTGTCTACTCTGCAGTCACACACAGGACAGGAGCCTATCGCACTCTGAGGTCCGAAGAAGCTCAGGGTCAAGAAAAAGGCATTTCCCATCTCAGTGTTTGTGCGGAGAGCTCACACGGACTGATCACCAAAATCCTGCTGCTCTCCTCTTCATCCAGCGCCATCTCACTGTCCAGGCAGAAGTGTGACACCTGGTGCTCCAGGTGGGTTCCTGATCTCTGCCAGCGCTTACAGATGGAAAATGCAAACATGTTAACACACACACACACACACACACTCTGTTTTCACAGGTCCAGATTTAGAAATATGAATAAATGTCTAAAGACTCTGTGCATCTCACCTGGTTGCTGTCACTGATGTTGCAGGGTGCAAGCAGGACCTGTGATGCAGATAACGTGGTGGAGACAGACAGACAGACGTGCTGCTGGCGAATCTGCTGTCCGTACGTGTAGATCCACTCCTGTAAGGACGTTTAAGAGAACGGTGAATACATCGGAGAGCACCGCTGTGTCTCAGTGCGTGAGGTACTCAATGCACACTGTGTACTTACAGGTGTGGTGTATGAACTCCGACTGGTGTTGTATCAAATCGAGCACTCGTGTGCTTACAGGATATGACTTCATTTCACTTACCAGAAGGGACAATTGTGCCATTTCACCACATCATCCACCCCTTTTTAAAATGAATAACGTTTAATTTTCTTAACCCTACGAGGGTCACGGGGAGGCTGGAACCTGTCTCAGCCATCTCTGGGGAAAGGCGGGGTACACCCTGAACATCTATTCATCTGTTTTACTGTGTAGCATTTACCTTTTTACCCCCCACCTGTCCCTGTCATACCTGGGTGGCAGTTTTGTTACTGATGCATGGGGCGAGCATAAGTATTGGAACATCCTGTCCCTCATTCCGCTGAGCTTTAAGACAGTTCTGCTTTTGCTGGATGACTCCAGGTTTGGAATGAGAATTATCTGGAACTCTGGAACAGAAGGTATGATGGTTAATATTTTCTCATCTGCTGGTTAGAATGTGGAAGGGATTTATTAATTCTGTAGAGACATCAGTCCCTTGATCAAAATACTCACTTGAGCTCTGGATAAACAGTTTCCAAATACCACCGGAAGGATTTACATTTCAGACTCTTTCTCAGCTCTTCTCTTCCACGAATGCTGTGAAAACACACACATGGTGGAACGTGACCCCCCTGAAACTCGTACCAGTAACAGCGCTGAGGAACAGCCAATGAGGGATGCTGATGTCATAACCAACAGACTATAACAAAAAATAAATAACGAAATAAAATAAACCATTGCTGGTACAGCATCCAATAAACAGTTACTGTTTCTGCAGTTGACGTTTTATATCTCAGTTTCTCCCCAATCAAACCTTCCTCCATTTTATTTATCTTATTTTTCTCGTCTCCTCAAATATTTAAGATATTTATAAAGTCACATGACAGACACCTCTCTAAGCTCTGATTGTTTATCTCCTTAACTGCGTTGCGTAAAAGTTCAGCTCAGTTGAACCTGAACACGACGCTTGAGAAAATTTAGCTTCTTGTCTCTCTTTTTTTTTTTTTTTGCATTCACTGACTTTACATGGTCACATTTCACTCCGATATATAAACGTGTCTCGATGTCTGAGGGTGATGTGAGCTGTCAGAATAAGCGGAATCAGGCAGCAATACGAAATAAACTTCAGCGCTTTGGTGAATAAGAGTCCCATTTATTTATATTCATCTGAAATTTCATACAAAGAGACCACGGAGTTCCTTTTCCGCTCAACACAGGAGTTCAGGTGAGCACAACCCCAGACCCCTGATTTCTGGAGGATTCGAGTGCAGCCCCTTGGTACTCAGTTTGGAAAGCAGTCACATCAACCATCGTCTAAATCAAGCTGCAGTCTGTACCTAAAGCTCCAGTGTGAAGACACCCTTAGCTGGTTCCGTGAGACGTAGCACGTCGAACCGGCACGATTTACTTCATCTTTTTTTAACTGCTAAAAATCAGGGGTGTAATTCACGGCACAGTTAAACCTGATTCGTCTCTCAGTGGTGATCAGCATTCTTATATTTTCCAGAATAAGGTTCCATGATGTTCCACCAGAAAGAGGGACTCTGTTTCTAGACTTTTTAGAGGAATCAGAATTTGTTGATCAGATGAATAATTTAATGATGTGTTGTGTAGGAGATCTCTCCAGGTTAAGTGTAGAGTGTAAACCTCATGTATAAATGTGCACTCACTCGCCAAAGGATTTGCCCCTGGCTGCCGGTCGAGCGGAGTAAAAAAAGATTTTAAATTCATCCATCCACACCTCAGCAGTACGTCTCGTGTTCCTGAAAACAACACCACCACAGTTCAGGATACTGAGTACCGTTCCTCCTTCTTCTCACGCTTACCTGCTGGAAACATCTCACACTTAAACACAACACGTCCACTAGAAATAAAATCACTCAAAGACTTAAGTAGGCAGCACAGTGGGGCACCTCCACTACACAGCAAGAAGGTCGTGGGTTCGATTCCCAGGCTCGGGGCGTTTCTGTGTGGAGTTTGATTTTCTCCCCACGCTTGCGTGTGGGTACTCCGGTTTCAGCACCCTGGAGGCTGTGAGTTTTTGTTTCAGATCCATATAGAACAATGGAGAGAGTCAGTGTGTGGTGAAGGTGGATGTTGGTCTTGATGGAGATGTAAGTTTCTGAAACAAAAGCTGCTGTTGATTGGCCAATTCTACTCTGCACTATCTCAGCTGACTCCGGGTGAAGGTGGGATACACCCTGAACAGCTCACCAGACTAATACAGGGCAACACTCACACTCACACCTAGGGGCAATTTGAAAAAATAAACAAAACTTTATCCTAATGTGCATGACTTTGGACTGTGGAAGGAAACCCAGAGAAAACTGACACAAGCACGGGGAAAAAACACAAACTCCACTCAAAAACACACTCACCTGCTGTGGGGTAGATGTGCTAAGCACTACACCACCGTGCAAAAATGAAAGATTAATGTATCATTAAAAAGTAATAATCCTTCACTGTCAGTAACTCTCCCTACTGTGTGTCCATGCATGGTGTTGTGATCTAGTTGATGATTATGTAAGTGTGAACGGTACTGAAGAGATCTCACTTAATGTAAGTATTGGCGTGGCCGTCTGGGAAGGTGTAAGGGTGTTTCTTTCGGAAAACATGGCCGACTCTGCTGCACGGGACGATCTCCAGACTTCCCCCACACATCCACACTCGGAATGAGATCTCTGCAGGGAGGTGAAAATACATCCCAGTAATTCATTACTGTGTATTTAAAAGATTAAGTCATCCATCCATCCATCCATCCATCCATCCCTCACCAAAGTTCTCTCCTCCCCAGATATCCATGGCCATGTCGTACTTTCCCAGGTGATTAAACCAGGGTTTGTTGATTACAAAGAGCCCTCCAGGAAGAACAGGAGTCCTGGGGATGTCAGGATATTAAATCATGATTGTTTCTCAGATTAATTTAACATTTAAACAGTTCCCACAAAAATGACCAGAGCTGTTATTCTGATATAAAATCATTAATATGTATTTATTACTGGATTATAATTTCACTGGATTATAATTTTATTTATTTATTTATTTATTTATTTATTACTATGGATTATATTTTTCTCACCAGTGTTTTTTTTCTAACGATGACACTGCGCTTAACCACAGGAGACTTCAGGATATTACTATAATTCTTCCCCAAAATAAAATGAAATGAAATGAAAAGTGTCCGTGCTTCATGCGTAATAGCGCGGTGTCGTCAACAACAGATTACTAAACCATAGTCATGAATTAATTATTAGTAATTTGTTTTGCCCCTGTCCCCAGGGGTGCTCTCTAGTATTTGGTGTAATACACTCACATCAAGTTAGTTCTATTTTAAAATTACATAAACAACAGGATCATGCTTTACAATACAATTATGACTCATGTTTATTCATCTCTTGTATTTTATATTGGTATCTGATCTGCTCTCAGGAATTTTTATGAAAAGAAAAAACCGTGTTCCTAATACATAAGGATGCCCCTTTCACATACTTAATGGGTTGTGTGGGGTCGACTCTTCTGACTCTCTTCTCAGCAGATATCTGTTCCCATTTAAAATGGAGACTCCAGTCAAAGCCTGAGAAAAAGAACGAGTTAGAGGAAGAGAAAGAAGAGAAAAATAAGAAAAAGTGTCAGTTTTACGTACATGCAGCGGTTCTTATTCTCACCGCATCTTCATTTACAGCAACTGAGTTCAATATTTCTGACACTGAGCCTTTTCCATGTGGACAGAGAGGTTCACATTAGATGCTTACCACCGTGCAGGTTCGAGGAAGCAGCGACGTAGGCAAACGAGTCCATGTTGATGATGTCGATCACCGGGCTGGCGATACACTGCGGGTCCTGAAATTAGCCAAGATGTAATATAACATAAATCTGCTTTGTTACTTTATTACTTACAGCACGATTCTCTCACAGAGTTTTCCACTCTTATTCAGTCAGGTCTGGTTACCGGTTTTTTTACCTTCGTATCACTGGCATTTGTTTGTCAGTTTGTCCTGACCACACCTGTGCATGGATTTTCACCAAACTTGGTGGGCACATGACCCTACCTGAGTCCCAGAGGTGATTCGATTTTGGAATGACAAGGTCAAAGGTGAAGGTCAGAAGAAGGTCACAAAGATTTGGCACTTGTATGTGTGTTGGCCCTGCAATGGCCTGGCGAGCTGTTCAGGGTGTACCCTAATTAGGATTAAGCGGCTTATAAAATGAACGAATGAATGAATGTTTAAACGTATCTCCATGTTGGAAATATGCTATTGAATGGATTTGTGAAAAATCATTTGTAATGATAGTTGTGTAACCATCAGCATGTTGTAGCTAAGACTCTTTCTAATGATGTGATGTGTTTTTATCAGAAAGTCTGATAGGTCAGTACCTCATTGACCCTCTGAAGCAGTGGAGGCAGCCAGTCTTTATTGACCTCACAGTGACTGTCGAGGAAGGTGAGCACTTCTGCTTCAGCAGCATCCGCCCCGCGAACCCTGGACCTGATCAACCCTGAGCAACAAATCAGTGTTAATTTACACTTCAGCCTCAATCAGTGATTTACTGGGAGTTCAGAGGACGGGACACATCCTGATACATTACACTGTCATACTGGTCGAACCCCCTCATGGCCGAGCCACACACACACTGGAAGTCCCACACCTGGTTAGATCACCTGTCACCTGACTACAATTCAAAGGCTCGCTGCTCATTGAGAAATCAACAGTCACTAACACGCGCTCATCACATCCTACACAGTCTCTCATTTGCCTCAAAAGTTTCCTTTAAGTTTTTGTGTGTAGGTGAAACAGCCACTGATTAACCAACTCGGCCAGGTGAGAAATGAACTGTGGATCCATTACAGGTCACTGAAGCATGAACACCCGAAAAAAGGCATCATGGACATATAGCTGCAGACCACAAAGAAGGGCCACAGAACCTCAAACAGCTGCTGAGATATGACCTAACTTCATGTTTGACACCAATTCTGATAATAATGAACACTCGTTTCACAAATCAAAAATCCATATGATAATTAGCTCTTACATGTAAATGTGAAGAGTTGTAAGGATTCATGCCCTGAAAGTAAGGCTGCCGGCTCCGCGCGCTCCATCGTCCACAGCTTCTCTTGTTATTGTGATTGCACAAAAACCGTTGAGTGAATTTCTTTTTCATTTTGCATGCAAGTAACCTGCAGCATGGAGATGCGCTGAGAAGCTTTTTTTCAAATTTTGTAAAATTTGTTAAGAAAAAAAAAAAAAAAAAAAAACACAGCTCAGAATAAATATGTTTTATTCCATAGATAAATATATGTACATGTGACATAATATTTACACGTAAGAGCTCCACCCCTACATCTGTTCACGGTTCGAACACGTGCTAGTTTTTGTGAGGCTTGGTCTAAAGATTATAAACACACCTCCATATGAGACTCTCTGGGCTGTCAGAAACACGCTGGTAACGGACAGCAGATAAAGATGAAGAACAGGTTCATTGTATGGATATAATGGAACCAGGAAGGAGAAAAACACTCATGTAACAGTGGCGGATGCTTTAACACACACACACACGCGCGTCACTTACCAGGCAGGACATCTATTAAAGTAGCTACAGCCGGCTGAACACTGAACAGCTCAGCAGGGAAACCCACGTTAATGGGATTAAATTAAACAATGAGTGCCATTTAAACCACTGCGCACTGACCCCCTTTTAGTAGCTGCAGATAAAGGAAGCAGTCACTGCATGTAACAACATCATTTCTTTCCGAACCCGTCGTGCGTTCAGCAGAAACACAAAACACAACATTCTTTGAGAAAGACAGACAGACAGAGAGAGAGACAAACAGAAGGAAGGACAGAGAGACATATTGAATACAGATAGATAGACAAACTGACAGACAGAAATTGAGAGAAACAGACAAACTGACAGCCAGACAGACCGAGAATCAGACAGATAGACAGACTGCAGACTAACTGACAAACTGAAGACAGACAGACTGATTAAGAGACAGACAAAGAGACAGACAGACAGACTCAGAGACAGATAGACAAACAAACTGCATGAAGCACAGATATGAGAGGATGCTAATGGTTAGCCAGCATCCAGTATGAGCGTGATTGAGGATTAACACAGATACGGAGACGTAAAAACAAGCCCACCTTCTCTCCGTTTATTACGAAGACACTTGACTTTCGGTAACTTGGTGAGAAGAATGCAGTCATTTGCTAAAAAAAAAAAAAAATCCTGATTGGCCGTCTAATTTCTCCTCCACGATAAAACACACAGCCTTTTTTATTATTATTATTATTATTATTATTATTATTCAATTTAAGAAACATGACTCATTTCCAGGAAATTCTACTTACGATACCGTATGTCTCCACCACAAAAATAACTAAGAAGATTAGTAGTCGGGGCTTACGGTCCAGACTGAAGTCATCCACCAGGATGATCTCGTGGATCAGGTGCACGGGCGTCCGATTCAACACGCTGCGGAAAGAAGAGAAAATTCACAAGAGCTTTCTTTAAAATAAATTAAGAGAGAAGGTTGAGGAGTATCATCGACACTATAAATCCTGAGAAGTGATTAATGAGTAACGCCTCACTGTGAGGGATTAAAAAGTCGTGCAGTCAGAGTGGAGATGTTGGCGCTCGTGTCGCTCTCCGTGTTTTACTGAATAATCAAATTATCCTCAAGATTTAAGATCGGGGTGGAACAGTGGTGTATTGGTTAGCATGTCCGCCTCACACCAAGAAGTTCCTGGGTTCGATTCCCGGGCTCGGGCGTTTCTGTGTAGATTTTGCATGTTCTCCCTGTGCTTGCGTGGGTTTCCTCTGGGTCCTCCGGTTTCCTCCCACAGTCAAAAAACATGCACAGTAGGCTAATTAGCTGTTCCAAATCACCCCTAGGTGTGAGAGTGAGTGTGAATGGTTGTGTGAGTGTTGGCCCTGCGATGGCCTGGCGAGCTGCCCAGGGTGTACCCCGCCCTCACCCAGAGTCATGTGAGATGGGTCAGTGGGAGTCCAGTGTCCTGTTTTTATGGACAGGAACCATCTTTTAATCTGACTGTAATCTGATGAAGGTCCTGAGCACTTTATTCATGTCTGTGCTTTAGTTCAGGAAGGTGTAAAGGTGTTGTATCACCTCCTCAGTGTGCGCAGTAGCGTGGAGCGAGCCTCGTTGTGGAATGTGATCACTATACTGGTGGATGGAAGATCGGTGCTATAGCGCAGCGTCGTACACCTGAAGACACAGAAATCAGGACACTGCTCAGCAAAAAATACATTATTTTAGCACACATGAGCACCGCGCCATCACCAACCCCAACAGGAACCCTCCTCTCCCCTTCTCTCCTTTAAAAAAAGAACTGTATCCTCTTTCCAGAGCCTGCGTTCTGAATGGCGTTCTGTGATTTGATGGATCACCCTGAGCTCGGAGAAGAGCAGTACGGAGCTCATTTCAAGCCAACAGACCAAGCGGAATAAATCCTTGTGATCGTGTCCGTGACCGAACACATTATTCTCACACAACACAGAGCAGGATTATCCACAGGCTGTATCAGAATTAAACATAAACCAAAACCAGATTTATTTTAGGAGACATTTTCTTTCAATCAGTTGTTTTTCTGCATTTCAGAGGCAATGAATAACCTCAGTGTTTTAACCCTCGAGTACAGAACGTGAAGTGACTTGGGTTCTTTGGTTCTGCTGCAGTTCCAGCACTTTATGATTGACAGGAAACACAGGAAATACATTTATTTTCCCAAAACAAAAAAATACACAAATTTGAACTCTTTCTTATTACATTATAAAACATTATAAAAGTAGAGAGTGCAGGAGAGACATCCAAAACCTCTCAGTATCTCCCATCAGGCACGTCACAGCAGCGCTGGGCTTAAAACCAGTAAGTAAGCCAGGGTAATAACCCGATACCCAGTGGGGTAATCTCTGTTATACTGAGAGAGATGAATAACCGGAGTGACGAATGCTGTCTGGTGCAGTGCAGTAACGCTTAAGCTCTCATATACGGTCGCTGGTGGATAAGTGAGACCTGTGGCTGGGACTATCATGGCACTTACAGCAGATTTTGGAAGAGGCATGAGACAAAAGTAGGAGGATGACTTACGCAAAGGAAAACAGAGTCAGCAGTGGAATAAAATGACGCGGTTGGATCGATCCATTGGGAATGGAAGCCTCGCCCTCCCAGTTCTTAAATTAGCTCCACAGCTCTCAGGGGTTCAATCAGAAGAGACAAAAATCATCTACCGTAGTTTCCCATGAAGTGATATCAGCTTTATGAGACCGGAGGCTGAGACTATCAAACAAAATGATAAACAAAAGGGCTGCAAACTATCTTCTGTTCTGGGAGTACAACCCAGCAAGAGAGAGAGAGAGAGAGAGAGATAGAGAGAGAGAGAGAGGGAGAACGAGAGAGAGGGAGAGAGAGAGAGAGAGAGAGAGAGAGAGAGAGAGAGAGGAAGAGAGAGGGAGAGAGGGAGAGAGAGAGAGGGAGAGAGAG
>JAQMYF010000022.1:6912064-6930323 GCA_030014195.1 Neosilurus mollespiculum
CAGGACGCCCTATAACATGACGCCCTATAACAGGACGCCCTATAACAGGACGCCCTATAACAGGACGCCCTATAACATGACGCTCTATAACAGGACGCCCTATAACATGACGCTCTATAACAGGACGCCCTATAACAGGACGCCCTATAACATGACGCCCTATAACAGGACGCCCTATAACATGACGCCCTATAACATGACGCCCTATAACAGGACGCCCTATAACAGGACGCCCTATAACATGACGCCCTATAACAGGACGCCCTATAACAGGACGCCCTATAACAGGACGCCCTATAACAGGACGCCCTATAACGGTACTGTTATTCCATATAATATGCAACCCTTCACTCAGTGATCAATTAGAAAATTCCTGCAAAATGGGAGGAAGAAAAAACCCTCACCTCATAGTGATAGATGATCATTTGATTCAGGAGCGTGGACACAGAGTAGAACGATCCGGTCATGATGCCTGAAAAATATTAACCACTTCCATTCAGTAAACCGATTAATAATTTAAACACACTTTCATATGATACACAATCACCGGTCGTTATAAAACCTCACCCGAGACACGCCCAGGCATAGAGCTCAATAAATATCCAAAAGCAGTGCCCACCCACGCCCAGCGTTTAAGAAATGCCCATCCGCACCACTCAAGCCATGCCTGGCACAGCCCAAGCCACGCCCCTCACAACAGCAGAATTACATGCACAGTGATAAGGAAAAACCCCAAAATCAGGTTCAGGAGTTAATGTGAGACTTTTCGCGGAAGTCCCACTGAACCCAGAGTGAATTACACTGAAGAATCCCTGCTCATGAAGGGCCGTAGTTTGCCTTTAGCATTCTCTGAGTACACAAACACGCACTGTTTAAAAAAAAAAACAAAGAAACCGTGTATTCTTCTTCATGAGGCAGATGAAAATCTGAAAACTCTGAAAGTCTCACCGTAACTCAGCAGCAGCAGGATGAACGGCCTGCTCTTAAACAGATTAACGATGGACTGCTTATAGGAATAATCTTCCGCTAGGTCTGTGGGTAACACCGCCTGAGCTTGACTCGGGGGGAGAGGGGGTCTGTCCTGAATGACTGAGAGAGAGAGAGAGAGAGAGAGAGAGAGAGAGAGAGAGAGAGAGAGAGAGAGAGAATGTTTTTTTAAGAGCATGAAATATACAGAACTCCTGAACAGGAAAAATAATAAAGAAAATAAATTAGGGATGTGTATATATGTGTGTGTGTGTATATATATATATATATATATAATCTGATCCACACTGTATAAAGGATAACAGACAGCGATACGGTTTCATTTTGAAATAGACCCTGAACGAGTGATGCAGGACCCCGATGTGAAGTGAAGTGACTTTAAATCATTCTCAGTAGATCATTCTGTGCTTATTACACACCTACTTACTAAAGGAATCAAACATTTCAAACATAATTGTTGCTTCTATTAATGACGTGGTCCATAGAAACAGTCTATCAGACCTTAATCAACCAATCAGAAACAAGTATTTAGAGGAGACTTGTAATAATACATGATAACCATTTCTTCCTATCTGGACGGCTGTTACGTTTCCATAAAAACTACAGATTTTGGGGTTTACATCTCTCTCACATGCCGTGTCTTCATTTCTACATTGACAAGCTGAAAATTTTCATTAATCTCGTACAGCAGTTTAACAAAGATGTTCTAAACAGGCTGAAAACAATCACTTACCGATGACGGTTAAAAGGAAGAGTAAGGAGGAGATGGCGGCTGTCCCGTAGAACATTATACTTATATTATGGCCCATCAGTTCTTTATCTTCTGGTGTGTTAGGGACCAGAACAGGAGGAAGAAGAAACCCTATAGCCACACCCAGCTGTGAGGGGGGGAGAACATTGACCAAATTTAACGAGTGAACATTGCTGCCCTTGTGGTTTGTTAAAGAACACATGGACAAGCCAATTAGAAAAAAAAATTGTGAATGAATGAGGACAAAATAGAAGTGTTTGGTTTAAATAGAAGTTTCATGTTTGGAGAAGAAAAACAGTGCGTTCCAGAACAACAACCTTATTCCATATGTGAAACATGGTGAGGGTGGCAGTATCATGGTTTGGGCCTGTTTTGCTGCATCTGGGCCAGGACATTTTGTCATCATTATTGGAACAATGAATTCTGAATTATAGCAGTGAATTCTAAAAAAAAAAAAGGTCAGGAAACCCCTCTGTGAAGTGAATCTGGATAGACAGATGGACAGATAGATTGATAGATAGATAATATTTGGTAAAGTCATAATAAAATAGAATAGTTATATTTATATAAGTATGAAATTAGAACATACAATAAAAGTAACATCTATTACAATATAATATATGATATGATGCTACGTGATAGAATAATATAATTCCTTTGTTTTTTCTTCTGCTAGGCTATTCTTGTGCGCAGGGTAGACGTGTAAAAGAAGTATTCAGTCCAGGACCTCAGTCTTTAGCCTGACCAGGACAGAACTTGAGGGAGTTTGATGGATGTGGGCGGGAATGACCTCCTGTATCACAGCGAGGCTGAACGAGTCTGCGACTGAATAGCTTTTGTGGTGTTACAGGAGGGGTGAAAGGCATTGTTTATGAAGGATTCTCTCCCCTGCCACCTCCTCCAGGGTGGCCAGTTTGAGTTCAATGAGCCGACTCTCTCGATGAGTTGTTCAATCTGGTAGCATCCTTAATTTTGATGCCTGCACCCCAGCACACTACAGTATAGAACATAGGGGGCTTCTTCTTAGGCACAGGTACCAGACATGATGTTTTACACTCTCTCCACAGGACTGGAACTCTCTGGAGGTACAGGCTCAGGTTAAAGAGGTGTTGTAACACACCACAAAGCTGTTTGGCACATCCAGATAAAACCTTAGGGAGGAGGCCATCTGTTTCTGGAGCCTTTTCAAGGTGAAGTCCCTCTAACTCCTTCTGAGAGAACGGGGATACGGTGAGATGTGCGGCAGGCTTGTTCCTCTGCATCTTCTCCTCCAGTCTCTTACTTTACTTGTCCTTCTTTTCTCTTTAACTTTTTTTTTTTTAGCTGTTGTTGAATGTGGTTGAGGTGAGCGTGGTCCCCAGACCTGAATCCACTCTTCTTTTCATTACGAAGGAACTTTAGGTTGTTGGTAATCCACAGTTTGTTGTTTTGGGTAGCAGTGAACCTGTTTTGTGTTGATGGACAATTGGCTAGTAGCTCAATGTCTGGGCTGCAGACACACTCCTTCAGTGAGGTATGTCCCGGGTCATACCACCTGGTGTTGACAAGCACAGCAAGCTCCCTTGCTTTCCTCTCACCACTCGCAGCGTTGTCCCCGTCTGCCCAGGCAGTGTGGAAGCTGGGGTCGTGGGGAGGCTGGTGCTCTTCTCAGTGAGTGCGAGGTACACCCTGGACAGCTTTCCAGGACATCGCAGGGCCAACACTCACACAACCGTTCACACTCAAGTCCTTGGAGGAAACCCATACAAGCACAGGGAGAACATGCAAACCACACAGAAATGCCCCGAGCTGGGAAATCAAACCCGGGACCTTCTTGCTAAACAGTGTGTCACCGTGCCGCCGAAATGTAGAATAAATGTAATGTGATGTTTTGAAATGGCCAAGTCGAAGTCCTGAGCTCAGTGCAGAAGAAACGCTGTGTGAGCAGTTCATGTGACGAAACCCACCAACATCCCAGAGATGAATCTGAATGGAATAAAACCCGACCCGAGTCGATGTGCAGGACTGATCCACCAGGACAGTGTTTTCATACCAAAGTGTAAAATTATTATTATCATCATCATTATTATTATTATTATCATCATCATTCATTCATTCATTCATTCTCTGAACCGCTTAATCCTAGTTAGGGTCACGGGGAGGCTGGCGCCCATCTCAGCCGACTCTGGGCGAGGGCAGGGTACACCCTGGACAGCTCGCCAGGCCATCGCAGGGCAGAAACACGCTGACAGCTATGCAGCTACTCTTGACGACAATCAGCAATGGTTCTTTTACACGCCTCCCACCACAGACAGTGAGAGACACGGCCGGCCTTTGATAACCCAGTTAGTGGCACTGGGGGGACAGCAGTGACGTCCCGCTGATAGTGGGGCTTGAACCCCCGACCTTGGGATCAGTAATCCAGCACCTTACCACCAGGCCACCACTGCCTTATTATCATCATCATCATCATTATTATTATTATTATTATTATTATTATTATTATTATCATCAGGAGCAGTGTGACGTCACCTCACCTGGTTCCCTAGCACGGCTGCAGCGCAGGCAGTGGACACCTCCCTCGGGCCGAACCACACGGACGCGATTCTGGACGGCAGGCCGAGGATGAACACCTGAGCCACCGAACACACCACCTGCGCCGCCATGGTGACCCCGAACAGCCCGGGCCCTGCGCTCGCGCACTTCATCCACGCGCCTGCGCAGTTGAGTCCGGATCCGAGGAGCGCCGTGACGCGCAGCCCCCTGCGGTCCAGCAGCCAGGTGGCGGGGAAGATGAGCGGAATGTACGCCACCATGTACACCACCGACAGCCAGTCCACCGCGAGGCTCGACACGCCGTAGAAGCGCATGAAGACGTTGGTGATGATGCTGTACTGGATCCACTGGAAGGCGTTGATCAGGGAGTACAGGCTGAAGATCAGCAGCACCGCGAAGCGCCGGCGGTACACGCGGGTCCGGAGAGGCGCAGGAGGAGCAGGAGCGGCAGGAGGAAGCATGGCGTGGATCTCTGAGGAGGGTGGAACCTCCTTCTCCTCCATCACGGTCACTTTCACCGCGTTCTGATCCGAGCTGATCTCCTCATCCGCGCGTCTCACCGCTTCCTGAACCATCTCACCCGCAACCATGATCCTCCCTCTCTCCCTCTCTCTCTCTCTACTGTCTATCTATCTCTCTCTCTCTCTCTCTCTCTCTCTACTGTCTCTCTCTCTCTCTACTGTCTATCTATCTCTCTCTCTGTCTCTCTCTTTGTCTCTTTCTCTCTGTCTCTCTCTCTCTATACTGTCTATCTATCTCTCTCTCTCTCTCTTTGTCTCTTTCTCTCTGTCTCTCTCTCTCTACTGTCTCTCTCTCTACTGTCGCTCTCTCTCTCTCTCTCTCTCTCTACTGTCCCTCCCTCTCTGTCTCTCACACACACACACACACACACACACACACACTGCCTCCTGTAGAATTAACCCTGAACTCTATAATAAACTCTCTCCTCGCCGCACGTGCTAAAGGAAGATGGTGTGGTGGGTGTATTTCCCCGTCAATATCACTCATCCTATCCCATCTCGCACTCCTATTGGCTGCCATCGCGGTCCTCTACCCATTGTATTATTGGCTGTACTATGATGACGCTGCCGATGGGGCGGGTCCTAAAATGGCAACAAAATGGAGGACTGACTTTTTTCTTTCTTTACTTTAACATCGTTTCAAAACAAGCAGAAACACTGCAGTGCAATCAGTGCATCTGTTTAAGCATGAGAGTTAAATACAGGATAGGAAACAAAAAAATTCTATTGAATTTTAATTGATATTTAAATGTATATTTATCATAAAAGCGCCGGGACCTGAACGATCATCCAAACACCTTATTCTATTTTTATATTATAATGAAACGCATGTTGAACATATTATAGTTTAATGGTTGAATTGTTAACCATAAAGTCGAAAAAGAATTTGTAGAAAAGAAGTGTTCTCGGTCACTGGTGAAGGTTCGAGTCCCCTGGACCGGAGCCAGAAAGAGGGTCCAAACTTCAATTTCTCTTTTACAGACACTCAGAAATTCACGTCAAACTGAAATCTCATCCTCGCTGGGTGCATAAATATTGTTAAGAATTTTAATCAGCTCCTTCACCCGAGGGAGAGCGACCAAAAGATATCCTTCCTGTGTGCTCCTAACCGTTCCTTTTAAATCAAGATACGCACCACAGGCGCAGGTGAGCTGGTGGTTCTCTGACGCACTGATCAAACTTGATCCAAAGGTCGAGACTTCAAGCCTCAATACCACCAACCTGTTGGGCCCTTGAGCAAGGCCCTTAATCCTCAAATTTTGTATGAAAATGATAAATGTAAATCGCTCTGGAGGGTGTCTGCTAAATGCCATAAATGTAAGTTACCCCAAAATGGACAAAAACATGTTTAAAGCAGCGTGTAATATCCATAAACCTGCCCTGCTTCACCTGCTTTCCTGGTTGGCCTAAATATGTTTTGTCCCATATTGCCCGGCTTCTTTGGATGTTCTGTTTTAATAATATATAGATTTATGTACTGTGTAAAGGTTCCTTAAAGGGTTTAATCAACTTCAGCCTTGGAGGAAATAAATAAATAAATATTCCCTGTGTTTCCCAACTATGAATTAAAGCAAAAGCAGGAAAGGTTAACATTGTTTAACAGTGTTTGTTCATTTCTGTCTTGTTTGTTTGATTATCCGTTTAACAAGTCCACATTCAGTGTTACCATAAATATTTGGTGTTTTACTTGAAAAATGTTTGTCTGTTTTTTTATTGGTGATGTGGCAGCCTTACTGGGTTTCCTGTGGTGGCCCAGACATGGGACAACCATCCAAGTCATGATTCATTCCTATGTGGCTCTGTTCAGGAGCTCCGCAAATAATATTCGTATTCATATTCGTATTTATATTTTATTTATTTATTAATTTTAAATACAGTGAGACTTGTCGGGTGTTTCCTGCATCCATTATACAGTAATATAATACCAGTTCATATCATAGTACTCATCACTTCACTATAATCCCTCCATTTCCTGTCCCAATCGTCCTGACCATGTTGATAGTTCAGTCCAACCACAAAAACAATAAATAAGCCATTAAAAGTCGATGAAACGGTACAATATGTACGTATTGAACTTCATTCTTATTTTATTAGTTTAATCTTATGTCACTTACAGGATGTAAACATTACACATACATACAGTATTTTACTCGAATGAGGAAGTAATCAGATAATGTGAGGAGTGTCAGTTCCTGATTGATCCTGGCCACGCCCCCTACATTAATTAAGTTAGGTTGTTTTATCAGTTAGTTCTTCTTTAGGGGTTTTAAAAACAAAAAGAATTCATCATTCATTCATCAGGGCTGAAAGTAAGCACTGTAACCCTCAGCAGTTGAATCCTGGAGCTTTTTTGCAATGCAAATGAACGTAAAGATTTGACTGAGTGTTGTTAGGGACACCGGGTGTCGGGTTACTGTTGTCATGGTAACTGGAAGTCCTCAGCGTGAGCCAGTCACTGGGGTTGTCTGCATTATGGAGAAGTTGGAACAGGGGCATCTGCATGATGTGAACATGAGGAGGGACACATGGTGCCGTGTGGACGCAGACAGCAGGATCTGGCGTCGTCCTGAAAGGAAACATTTCACCCATCACCTCCGAAATAGTTGCGACTTCAGCACCGCCGTCCCGACGGAGAACCTGGAAGAGAGATCCTCCTGGATGAAGAACCAGACGAGTTATCGCGAGAAGAGGCACTTTGATGAGAGCTGTAAGATGAAGCTTTAACCTGATGTTAAAATCCTCAGTTCAAACATTTCAAATACTTTAAATTAATAAAACAGATTCATTAATACAGGCTTCATTTATGATGGAATATTTCTCATTGTGGCTTATAAGGGGTTATAAATTAATTAATGCTGCAGAATTCGTTTACAGAACAAGCATCACAGAGTGTATTTGAACATGGATGTGAATGATGGATGTAAATAGATCTAAAGATTTCCTGCTGCTCTCTTCAGCAGCGTGTGGATCAAACCTGGAACTGTTCGGTTCCTATTTTTCTCCCTGTAAAATATTTCTTGTTTTCTTTCTTCCAGATAAAACTCACTTCTGAACTGCACTCCTGCTCCACCCTTTAGAAACTCACGACAGAGTTGGAATAAATTCAAATTACATTCAAACGAGAGTCTGAAGAAATAGTTTCTTTGATTTTCAGGGGAATGAAAGGAAACCCTTCCAAACTCTTCTGTTACACTAAAAACATATATGTGTGTATGGCTTTGCTAATGGAACCACAAATTGGGACACCTGGTCTAAATGTTCAAGTTAAATAAAACAAGATCGTCAAAACAATCCCTCAAAATACTTTATGAACATCAAAATTGGCAGGATTCAGTCTGATCAAAGATTTTTGTGAGTTGATGGTGTCCAACTGCACAAAGGTTTTTGGGAAGCACATAATTGTGGGACATGTGAATGTGGAACAGACTAAAATTTGTTCAGTCTGTTAGAAGTATTCTATAAATCTCATGTCCAGAGAGAAAGATAGAGAGGGTGTTTTTGCAGAGACTCGTGTACATCTTCATCCTCAGGTGATTCTTACAACTACAAAGTGTGTGTTCAAAAGTTTACATTAACCTGTTTGAAAAGGACGCCATACGTATTACACGTTTATTCTTCCAGGAAGAAGGTTGTAATAAAAATATCATGTTTGTTGGGTTATGCAAGGAACCACTTGCTCTGGACCTTGCTGGCTCCTCGTGTTCGTTGATGTATGAAAGTTCAAAGAGATTTGATCAGTTCCCAATTTATTAATTTAATCATATACATCAGAGTAATTACAATACATTTGATCTTGAATGCGTCCGCGGTTTCACAAAGTCAGAGTCGATCCACCCTCTCCAGCGATCAGACAACGTGAACCCCGTCTTCTCTCCGGTCCCAAGCCTTTATCCTCTTCGGGGCGTTTCCAGCTCGTACATCGTTATGTATGTGTGTGAGTGTGTGTGAGTGTGTGTGAGTGTGTGAGTGTGAAAATACACATGAAATAGAATCTCCATCCTGTTGTCTTCAAGCCACACCTACGCACACATCTTGTGCCACTAGGGGACCCCGTGGTTGACCTTCCTTGACCTTTACTTGTCACAGGACATATGTTTTACATGATATGCAAGAAGAAACAATATCTTTGGAACAACATACATCCTGCCTCACAAAACACGAACTTAACCTCTAAACATTCTCATCATATACTTTGACACCCAGCGCAGGTCAACAGATTATATCACTAAGGATACGATGGAAACTGCTGCTCTTAGTCTCAGAACGGGGGAAGACGAGACTGTTAGCTGGGAGTTTCCTGTGTTAGCTACAGAATGTCTGAGAAAGAAAGCCTGTGTTCAAAGATGGTAATCATTCTTCAGACATCCGAACACAGAAATACCTCTAGATTATAATTCAAACAATACAACTCGTATTAATTCTAACAGTTACAGACTTAGAATTTTTTTATATTATGCAGAAAAGCTTTTATTAAGTTTGGGTTTAATTTCCCTTTAATAGTTTTCTGCCCTTCAAGGAAATGTTGTACTGTACAGCTCCACACACTCAAAAAGAACATAAATGTATATACATTTATTCGTACATTCATTTGCTGATCCACTGAATCCTCCTCGAGGCGCAGGGAGGCCGAAGCCTATCTTAGCGGAATCTGAGCGAAGGCAGGTTAACACCACTGTTACTACGTCAACACCGTTGTTACTATACCCTTATTGAACTTTTATGAAAGTGACATTAGCATTGACTTTATAATCTCCAGGCCGAGTTTTGTGTCGCAGATAAAAATCACACATTGTTAAAGAATTCTTTGGTCATCAGTGGAGGCCAGGAGTCGTGTAATAACGTGATGTGACAGCGCCAAGGATCTAGCAGTATTTTTCTGTGATACCTGATGAGATTGGAGGATACAAAGCAAAGAATCCGAGGATTTCCCAGGACAGAACTTCTCCTGATCCTCCTGGCTCTACATGTGAAATTAAGGGTGGAACATTCACACAAACGGTGATTCATTTTATCATTCCAGTGAAGATGCCACGGTGGCCTTGGAAACTTTGCAGCTATGGTGTCCTTGGCATTGTATCAGGAATTGCTTGTTTATGGCGTGGGAGATGTTTTATGGAACAGACACGGTAAGTTTATCTGTTTGAAAGAGGCCATCTCTGGGCTCGGCTTCTCAAAGGAAGATCATGAAGAAGGTTGTCCGTGTTGACTGCAGGTTCACTGGAGATTGGCAAGGCCTGTTCGGGACAGTCAGATGTGGCCTCTCCTGCTGTAGATGATGGTCTGAGTTATACGGTGTGGTTGCTTGGTTCTTCTTCTGTTCATCGTTTCCTCGAGTCTGCTTCTATGAGCACTCTCGAAGAACCACACATCCCAGTAATGGGGTGTCACAAACCATGTTGATTAGCAGTGTCAACAAACTGATGGAAGGGGTTGATGCAACAAACATTGAGAAGGACTTGGGGACAGTAATAATATCCAGCCTTGCACAGGAACCTTCTGTGTTCATGTTTTGTTTTAAGGACAATAGAACAAATGTGACTTTGATCAGAATTAATTCCATTCAAACGGAGACACCCAAGGCGTCACAGTGACATCAAAAAGAACAGGATGTCCCTCCAAAATTTATGAGAACAAACAAAGCACTTATTAAAGATACTGCTAAGAAACCTACAGCAACATTGAGAAGCTGCAGGAACATCTGGCGATTGCTGGTCTCTCCATGCATGTGGTAACAATCTTTCATATAAACATCTGGTTAATGGAGTCGGCTTGCGAGACCGAAGCACCTGAATTACCCCAAACCTTGTGGCAAAATGTGTCAGATGAGAGCAGGGTAGAACTTTGGTGGCTTGATAAAGGTTGAAGTGGGAGAACTTGAGTGTTCACACATGGCTGTCCTGCTGCCTTTCCAATTCTCAGGTTTATTCTTTAAGGGTCTCTTGTAGATTAGAAACTTCACAGTTCGCAGCTTTTGATGGCTGTTATTGGAATTGGGGTGAAAGATAAATCTTGGATTGTGTGGTTAGCGTTGAAGAGGACATCAAAGTATTGTGATCAGTGGAGGAAGCAAGGAAGAAGGCGGACCATCCACACAGTGAAATCCCAGTGTTGAAGAGAGAGATGGGTCTGAGTGGTTCAGATTAATTCAATACCGGGGCTTTTAATATGCAGGTGCATCGATCTCACCGAAATAATTTTAGATCTCTTTGATTTTTTCACCAGATTGGTCTTGGATGTGAGCCCACCAGCAACACCAGTGCAGCGCCTGCAATATTCACAAGAAGACGGACATTTTAGCCGATTTGAAGCTGTTTCTTGTTACAAATGACACCTCAGCCACTTGAATACCATTCGCTATGTTTCACTTCAGCATTCAAGTCCCCAGTGCAGAGATTTCACTTATTTTATCAGGAAATTCTTTAGAAGGAACTCACAGCGGGGGTCTGACCTGGGAGTTCTCGCCTCACCCTCATCGTAAACAAATGCTTATGGACCTGAACTCAGCAGCAGCCACCAAAACTGATGAAAGTTTAAATCTATTACAGTTTACTGTATATATTCACATATAACAAGTCTGTATAACATTGTGGATTTCACTGCCAGATATCTGTTGTAAAGATGTAGGTTTGGTTTATCTTGTGCTGTGGGTACAATAACAGTAACGCTGGGATAAAAGGAACCGTGTAATGGACAGTGCAGCTGCTGGTGGAGAACTGGTGAAGTTAGGGAAAAATCTGCAGGGTGGGCTACAGTATCAAAGGCGTTAACTGTTAGTAGAGGTCGTTAATTATACTATAAAAGATCTGAGGCGATGGTCAAAGATTATTTGTAGAGAACTGATGTTCTACCGCACCTACAGCAACACCATATCTATAGATGTGAAGGAGTGTAACCCCAGCCCGTACTCCCAGTAAGACAAACAACATTTGAAATATTTCGTTTATTTTTTCCACAAAGGCATATCAGAGAGAAGAACAGTGAGATACGGCATATTTATATTTCTTTACCACTTCATACCGTGAAGGTTCTACTTATATTACTGCTACAACATAAAGAACATAAAGCACTGATGCATGGAAACCCCTTCGCCAAACTAACCGTGTACTGGCAGTTTAACAGAGTCACGGTATTAACACTTTAAACCTGTGAATGATAATAAGGTCAAGCGCAAACAGCTGTGTATGTGATCAACAACGTCAGGTAATTGAGATCAGTGCAGGGGTTGATGGGAAGTGTAATGTGATATGGGTGTGTCACTAGAATGGGTCGACGGAGTGATGATGGTAGTAATCCGGTTTTTTTTGGTGTGGATCCAATACACTTCTGTAGTACTGACTGTAATCTGAATATAGAACCAGTTTGTGTAACAGAGACAATATAGAACTAGTGTCATATAGTGTACATGCCTTGTCAGCGAAATAAACACAAACCATCTGACAACAGCGTTTCTTCGGTGAAAAATTCTATAATAATTCTTAAAAATTAAATATTGCTTCCTTTTTCCAGTTTCCTAAAACTCATTCATTCATTTTCTGAAGCGCTTAATCCTAATGAGGGTCGCGGGGAGGCCATCTCGGCCGACTCTGGGCGAGGGCGGGGTACACCGTGAACAACCTCGTAGCCTCGCTGGCCACTTTATTCGACGCGTGCGTGTGTGTTGCAGGTAAACAGTTCGGCTCGACGAGGTTTAGCTCGTGAACAATTTATTTTTACATTCATAAAACATTTCCTGGTTCAGACAGTAACACACCGACCCCAGCGCCGTAGAGACGGTCTGCAGCTGGGTGAAATCTAAATCCGTTACAGGTTCTAGAGTTACATTAACGTCATTAATACATTTTAAACAATTTTGCAACCAGTGTAAAGCTTATAAGTTCTTTCTACGTGCAGTTACACCAGTGTAAAGATCTCGGTGTGCCCAGAGTGTGAATGTTCAGCACAGGCATGTCCAAACTTCAACATTTGTGCTGTGTATCATGTGACCTACACGTCAAAGCATGTCAGGACACAACAAATCCTTCATTTTTTCAGTGTGCAACATTACATGAGGAAAATTCCCCTACTAGTGAATGTGTTCTTATTGATTTATGTATTTATCTTAACCAATCATCTCATTTAGAACATTAACTCTTACAGGAAGTCTGACATGTTGCAGCGTGTTCGTTCCTTCACATCATTCAACTCCCACAGGCGGAAAAATGTAAAACAGAGATGTGTTTTAACTGCATTGTGAAAAATGTAATTTACACTCAAACAAATCATTGGCCCTCAAGACAATAAATAACAATTACTTGTAAAATGCAAGAATCAGCGGGGAAGTGAGCATAAAGAAAACGCTTTAGTGCCACTAGAAAGCGATCTGTGGGTTTATTTGGCAGAAACATGATACCATAATATCAGAGTTCATTTTTATTGTTGTGGAAACACAGTACAGAATAAAAACATTTATTTATTAATTAAAAACAATATAATTTCACGACCTCATCCAGTCGTGATATTTGCAATATACAAACATTTTTATTCCAAGTGCTGCATATTTTACTGTTGTTTATTGTAGAAAACAATAAGTTACTTGTTTAAAACAAATAATAACAAAGTTATTTTTTAAATAGAGCAGTTAAATAAATACAAAACCAATACATTTGCCAGTAATTAGAGTATACAGTGTATATATATATAAACATATTTATTGGTCTATGGATGGTGCTTGTTGGTATAAAATTAAAATGAAATAATTCTAGACGTGTGTTCAAAGTGGACGCTGCACTAAGGCCGACTTCCAGGGAGCTGCATCTGCCCTCTTGCACACAGCGACCCATTTGTGATGTCCGTCTGGAGACTTTTCCTGATCGGGAAAAACACACACACACACACAAAAAAAACACACACACACACACACACACACCTGTATAACACACAGATATGTAATATATAACTGGGACTAAATATCATATAACAGCATTTATAAACATGTATAACAATACTACTATAATATAATATATATAACACGTGTACGGTGTAGAAGGCGTTGCTGCAGGAGTGTTTTTCATACTCATAAGATCACGTTCCCAATCATAAACCCACACATTTAAATAATGAGTTTACATGTAAGAGTCCTACTGGATCCTCCCACGTGCACATTACAGAGAAAACACCAGGCCCATCCTCACACTCACACTCCTCTAACCCGGGTTTATAAGGATTTATAGGCCTGACGTTATCATGCACTTGTGAAATGTTTCCCTGCAGATCTGCTGCGTCGTTCCTGTAAATTTTGCAGTTCATCACAAAGCATTCTGACCCGAAACTCTTCCTTTTCTCTCTCTTTCCACGCTGTTGATGCCGAAGGAACATCGTCCAAGATGGCGAAAATGGACGGCGCGTCCACTCTATTCGTATTTAGATGTCTATGGTACAGCCGCTCAGGAGGTTCCGCTTCCGGGTCAGTTTAACGACTATTTCCACTTCCGGATTTGGTTGTTTTGAAAAGTTGGCGCTAAAGATGGCGGATATTGGCGGAGTTCCGAACTCCACCGTGGAGAAACATCAAGATTTCCGAGTGAATATCAAGTCGAAGAGAATCGTTACTCACCAGCTGGAGAAGTATAAAAGTTTACTTGTGAAACTGTTGGAACATCAACCGGAACTGGAGCAAAGCGACGTGGAGAAGATCTCACAGGAAATGCTATCAGTGCGTTCAGGACTTTTATTTACAGCGTTTGTACTCGAAACTCAGTCTTTCACAAGTTTATCTGTTTGGATTTTGTTGTTTTTTTGCTTGTTTGTGGTAGAACTTTGAGGTCTCAGTGCAGGAGAACGTCAGTGTGGCTGGAGGTTCTTGGGAAGAAGCCGCAGAGGAGAACCGTGAAGGTGAGGCGATGAGGGAAAGGTTCTGAAAGCCTCCTGCGGTTACAGGTTTCATGACCGGATCCGTTCAGTGGTTTAGTGTTTACGAGTCCAGCAGCTTGTTGATGTTTACTGCGTGCTGCCGGTGTGTCTCTCACATGTTGAATGATTTGCGTCGTTATGGAGGTTCTGTGGTGCGTCTTTGTCCTTGTGTGGGTTCAGAGTGCGACGTGCTGGAGGATCTTCTGGATGAAAAAATCGTTCAGACCAGCTGGAAACGCAGCAGTTACCCCCAGAAAATTCTGCCTTATTCCGTCCGTTCTCTGAAAGCTGAGCGCAAACTTATGGTTTGTTCCTTTTTTTTTTGTTTTAATAAAAACAGAAACTGGAAGAATATGCAGTCTGTAAATATCTACAACACCTACAAGCATCCAGTTAGAAGGTTTTGTGTTTGTTGTTGTTCACATTTGCTGCAGGGTTTGTTTGCGAACGCAGTGAAGCCACAGGAGTTGAAACGAGATCCTGTTCAGGGTAAATATTTTCATTTCATTTCTGAAGTTTGAGATGATAATCCTTCATCCTGTTTGATGATCCTGTGGTTATTAATTCAGAACTTGTTCCCTACAGACACTGTAATGAGCAGCGTTTCTGCCGCTGCACCCAGAACGTTCAGAGACGCGTCTACGGCCCTGACGGTACGCAGCACTTCCATCCAGCTATACGTTCATGTCCTACTGGGACTTAATCCGATTTCTGGGTGTTTTCACAGTTTATTAAACGAATATGAAATCAGGGGTTTGATGCAGAAAAGATTTCTTCACCGTGTTTAAGTTTCGATTCTTTATTGAGATATGATATGTTTAGAAAATGAGTCATTTAAATAGAATAATTGATTGTGCAATAAAAACATGTTATACAAATTAAAAGTCCTTGTTGGTGTTTTAGGTGTTGTGAGCTCCAGGGGGTACAGCAGGGGGTACAGCGCTATCTCTTACACGATGTAAAAACAAACGGCTGCGTGTGTTCCAGCACTCCACCATGAGTCAACAGAACAATGTGTGTGTGTTAGAAACAGAACTCACACACCTCTGCAACTGTCCTCGGGGGTTCTACAACAATCACTTTCCTTCTGGTGCTGTTTTAATGATGCTGTGGAGGATTTAAGATTATTGAACATGGCACCAGCAGTTCTATACTATTGGGGGCAGCTGTAGCCTGTTGGTTAGAGAAGCTGCTTTGGGACCGAAAGGTCACTGGTTTGATTCCCAAACCTGCAGGAAAAATGTGTGGCGGTGGGGGAGTGAGCTACACCTTCCCTTCCTCCACCTTCATGACTGAAGTGCCCTTAAGCAAGGCACCGAATCCCCAGTTGCTCTCAGAGAGCCACCATGTGTGTGGCAGCCCACTGCTCCGGCTGTGTGTGTGTTCACTGTTTACGTGTGTGCGCTCACTTTAGATGGGTTAAATGCAGAGGCAATAATTTCCCTTGCAGGATTAATACAGTATATCAAAACCAAAAATATACACCATGCCTTCACTGATTCTGGAACAGCTGCAGTATCACAGTCCTGACAGTAGGCTGTGCTGCAGTGCCATCAGTGTCTGGGATCAGACAGATCTGTTCTCCGCTCCTGAGTCTCCTCAGGATCTATAACTGAAACCCAGATCACTGATTAAAGTGTGTGTGAATCTCCACTGGAAACTATCAACCCCTACAGCTTTCTCGCATCAGAATTTACGCCCCCAAGTCACCATATATGGTCAGCAATATCCTTTAGAAGACACTGCTGATGGTATTTTTATTATTAATAGTAGTGTTAATATTAGTGTTCATTTTATTGGTTAGAAGTGTGAGAAAGGTGAAATAGATTCTCTATGATGAAGAACGAGACAAAAAAAGGTTTTATTTGGCACTTTTAAGGTTTGTTTAAAAATTTAAATGTTTATAATAAAGTCAAGAGTTTGAGATCTTTTATTGCTCTTTAATTGTAAGATTTCGTCTGTAATGTTTATAGTTTCACTTTATTTTTACAAAAAAAAAATTAAACAGTAATGTGTGTGCGTGTGTGTTGGCCTGCAGTCTCTAAAGTATGTGAAGCAGATGGCAGAAGGATTTCATCGGGTCTTAAACACACAGCTCTCGTCCGAGACCCTGGAGGTCTACAGAGACGTGTTCAGCACCACTGATGGAAAACATCCTGTAGTCCGGAGCAGCAGCAACCCTGCGAACACACACACCATCAAAAGAGCAGCAACTGAGAGAGAATACAGCACACCATACACTCCTCTGGCTTCACAACAATAAGTGTGTGTGATAGTGTGTGTGTGTTGGTGTGTACATATTAATCCAACTCCTGCAGCTGTGTGTGTGTGTGTGTGTGTGTGTGTGTGTGTGTGTGTGAGTGATATGTGGAGTGGGTTCTGGTGTGTGTATAAATCCCTGTAATGAATTTAAAGTGTAAAAGTAGAAATAAATCTGTTGAGGTTGCTTGTGGTTAGATGGTGTATGTAGTTAAAACTTATTTGAAGGAAACAGTTTTATTTGAATTTCTGTTTGTAGCATTAAAGTCTCATGTTGGTGTCTTTACCAAACAGAAAACCTATGACTTTATTAAAGGATATTCAGTGACGACCACCGAGCCTGACATGAATAATCGTTTAGGATTTACAGCACAGGAACATTCGGAACACCGAAACGAGATTTTGATCATTTATTTTTGAATGTTTTAGGCAGCAGGTCAGGGGAGGACCGCGCTTTGCTTTGCCTTCTGATTCAGAGTAAACACCCCGCTCTGTAAAGGTCTTTCAGTATATAACACACACACACACACACAAGTAAAAACATCACACTTAGAATCACAAGTGATGACGACTCCTCCAGCTGACCGTTACAAACTGTCTAGTTTTGATTCCAGCGTTATCCACTCGGAATAATGTTTATTTACCCAGAAATGATATTGAAATTTACCTTTTTTGAATGATGAACTCTAGTAAATGTTCTGTCACTAAGTTTAAAGATGGTGAATAGGGGAAAGAGAGAGAGAGAGTGAAGAGGAGAGAGAGATACACACACACACAGAGAGAGAGATATACACACACAGAGAGAGTGAAGAGGAGAGAGATATACACACAGAGAGAGTGAAGAGCAGAGAGAGAGAGAGTGAAGGTGAGAGAGTGAAGAGGGGAGAGAGATACACACACAGAGAGAGAGTGAAGGAGAGAGAGAGAGATACACACACAGAGAGAGAGTGAAGGTGAGAGAGTGAGAGAGAGAGAGAGAGAGAGAGAGAGTGAAGGTGAGAGAGTGAAGGAGAGAGAGAGATACACACACAGAGAGAGAGAGATACACACAGAGAGAGAGTGAAGGAGAGAGAGAGAGAGATACACACACAGAGAGAGAGAGTGAAGGTGAGAGAGTGAGAGAGAGAGAGTGAAGGTGAGAGAGTGAAGGAGAGAGAGAGTGAAGGAGAGAGAGAGAGATACACACACAGAGAGAGAGTGAAGGTGAGAGAGAGAGAGAGAGAGAGAGTGAAGGTGAGAGAGTGAAGAGGGGAGAGAGATACACACACAGAGAGTGAAGGAGAGAGAGAGAGATACACACACAGAGCGAGAGTGAAGG
>JAQMYF010000022.1:6963353-6975444 GCA_030014195.1 Neosilurus mollespiculum
CTCTCTCTCTCTCTCTCTCTCTCTCTCTCTCTCCCTCTCTCTCTCTCTCTCTCTCTCTCTCTCACTCTTCATCTCTCTCTCTCCCCATGTCTTTCTCTCGCTCTCTCCATCTCTCTCTCTCTCTCTCTCTCTCTCTCTCTCTCTCTCTCTCTCCGGATTTTAAAGCTATCGTACAGATGTGGAAACACAGGCTCTTAAATCTGCTTCAGAATTTAATGGAATAATTTCATTACGTGAAATATATTTGGAATCACTTCAACTCCACTCCACAGTATAAAATAAACAGAATATCTAGCAGCAGATCCCGGTACAGAACGCTGTCAGCAGCCTGTACAGCACATTAAAACATGATGATTTAATACGTTTTATGACTTCCATCAGGGAAGCTGTACAGTCACCCAGCGAGTCCGCATCACATCAGGGAAGTCATGTGACTACGTGTAAACCTCATGCAGAATTGATATGCTGACCAGATACGTGATGCAAGCCTTGGACCAATCAGGTGCTTCGACAGAGATGACATAATCTGATGGTTCTGTGGTGTGACTGCAGCATGCGTCATAGAAACGGGAGATAAATACTTCATCCTAATCCTTTCAGAACAGCGAGGCTGAGCGAGTGTTTACCAGAAGCATTAGTGCTGTAAGGCTGAGCACGGTGTATCTGATCCTCTCTATAACGCACGTTATAACGCTACACAGCTTCACCACATGGATCCTTCAGGACCCTTATAAAGTCACGATCCCTGTGAGAATGCAGAGTAGGCAGGATTTCCTGATGCGGATATTCTAGTCTGTCTTGAGCTCGTGTTGGGAACAAGAGGTGTGTTGATCCTCAGATGATTCTGTTCTGTAATACGAGGAGAGCTGACATTCTACTGCAGGTAGATTTGTGTGAGTCATCATTATGAAATCTGATCTCGCTACTGCATAAACCGCTAACTACAACACTTTGGAAAATATCCAGACCTCAGGGGTTTCTCTCCTTAGACTCATAGATTTCAATTCAAGTCAACATCCAATAATATATTTGTTCTGCAAGTATAAATTACTGATTAACTCAGTGCTCGGTCAGTACAGAGAAATCCTGGCCCGAGGTCCGTGCTGACCTGAGATTTCTCTGTACAGACCGAGCAAACGAGCGTCAAACATAGTTTATTATATTACATTTGAAATGACGGCATTATTTAATCAGCTTCAGGTGCTGTTACTTGCTTCTGAATAACTTTGATAGCTTTCGGCTGGTTTCCCTTTCCGTGACAAACGGAGCAGTGAGTAGCTCACAGGACTTCTATATCTTTATTTCTTTTTATTTAAACTCTTTATCCCTTTCAATATTTCCTGTAATTTTTTTTCTTTTCAAGAAACCATGAAATGCTTCCCTGGAAGCTGCTAAAGATCAAAGCGTACAGTACAGCTAGCTAATGGCTAACTTGCTGGTCCTGTACGCACCAGTCCTACATGATTTACTACCAATACAGATTGCGTGTACTGTCATTTAGATCAGCCTGCACATTCTTGTTTTTGAGTCTTCTTGATTAAATCTCTATAAGCTTTACACAGCTGGATTTGGGAAGTTTCTCCCAGCCTTCCTCACAGATCCACTCCAAGCTCAAGTCAGTCTGAATGGAAAGAATCTGCGAAACAACTTCAACCTTCAGCTCTCTCTTCTCTTGTCCTGGGTTTGACGGGGCCACTCAAGGATATTAAGAGCTCCTCTTAACACCAAACCTTCAAGGACTTTTCATTTGGCGGCACTCACTCTGAGAGCAGGAATGCTGAGGTGACATAAACAGGCTGACGGTGGTACAGCAGCCTCGCTTCTACATAACAACCACTTCTGGTCCAGTTTAACACCAACAACATGAACTGTTGTCTACTTAGCAAAAGTTTTACATTTATCTTTAAAAAAAAAACAAAACAACAACAACCCTACCAGGAGGTACCTCCTCCTGCAAAAAAGTTCTTTCAGTCTCAAAGCACCTAATCTGAGACTCAAAGTCACTCCAGAGCTGGAAAAGATTTTCGCATTCAGCTGCATACACACCTCTCATAATTCTGACCAGTCTCCCCATCCCAGTCTGTGTGAAGCATCCCCGCAGCATGATGCTACCACCACCATGCTTCCATGTAAGGATTGTATCAGCTCTGTGATAAATGATCAGGTGATCTGTTTACTAGATATAATGACTGGAGTTCAAACCAAAAAGTTTTGTCTCAAGTCAGGGAATCATTTTTCCTGATTTTCTTTAAGTGTCTGTTATATCGTTTACTCAGCAGGTGCTTATCTAGTTACTTTATAAATCCCTGACTGATGACATATTTCTGAGATTGTTATTCTTCCTGCAGGTTCTCCTTCCTCTGTTGAGGGCTGGTGGAGTCGCCCAGCGTTCTTGGACAGCTTAACCAAGGCCCTTTAGTCTGGATACTGAAATTTATCTGGACGGCGTTCAGCAAAGTCCAAAGTTCCCAAACTAGATTCATTTCCCAAGCTTTTTCTACCCCACCCTTATCCACGTCACAACAGACTGATTTTGGTTTAGGTGGAGCCCCTTAAATATCGTGAGAGATTATACACACAGGTGTGTGTGTGGTAATGATTATTGTTAATTACCCACCCATCCATCCATTTTTATTTTAAACCCACAGGGGTGTTTAGTATGATTGACAGTTTACTCTGAATTGGACAGATTTTCACCCCAAAGTTTCCATTCTTCAGCTTTAAAACACCTCTAACATCCACACAAATTAAGAGCCAACTTAAATTTGCTGAGTCATTCCTGTGCTTGTTGTATCATTAACAAACAGAATAAACATGACGCAACAGCACTTTAATATTTGCAATACATTTGTGTTGCTCCTGGTTTCAGTTACTCAGGGTTACAGGGCATCATCATCATCATCATCATGGGTCATGTGACAAGGCAGAATTTCCTGTTTGCCAAAACACGAAAGAGAGAGAGAGAGAGAAAAGAAAGTCTGTAGTCGGCCATGTGACTGCTTTGTGATGGTGGAAAACACGCTCGGTGGTGGTGTTTACACTGAAATCTGTGTCAGCATGAGCGCTGCAGTTTCTGGGATTAGTCACGTCTGACTCATCTCCACGATCACCTGACTCCATGACCAACTGGGCCAGAAGGAATTTATCGAATGAACTGATTTTCTGGTATTTACAAGACTGGGGTGTTTCCTCTGGTTTCATGTGGTAGAAACACCACAGAGGCCTCACTCCCGCTCTCGCACTCACTCTCGCTCCTGTTCCTGTTTCTTCACGTCACGGCCGCGTGTTCTCATCACAAACCTTTTCACTGCTGATCGTTGCTGAACCATGTAATCACAGAATGTCTGATTTGGTTACATTTTGTTCATCCAAGACCACATTTTCCCAACAGATATTCACTTGATCTGATACACAGGGCTGTGAAAAGGTATTGGCACCGTTTCTGATTTCCTCTAATCTTGTTTATTCAGCACAATTCATTGTTTCTGATCTCTAAACTAAGTTCATGTTATACAAACCACAATATGAGTAAAATAAACAGGTTTCTTTCTTTTTTAATGATTTTGGAGATTGTTTTCTACGGTGATGCGAACCACTGATCTGTTACAGGAAGAGCTTGATTGCAGTCGTTACTGATGAAGGCAGCAAAAATAAAGTACTGAGTTAAGGGCCAATTACTTTTTCACACAGGTGGTTACAGGTGTGTTTCTACTACTCAGGTTGGCTTTTATATTTATATGGTATTAATGTGTTTAGAGATCAGAAATAATAGATAGATGAACTCAGAAAGGGGTCGAGTACTTTTTCACAGCACTGTGTATATACAGTATATAATTACAGACATGATTTATTCTATTTATTCAGTAAGATTTATAACTCTAGGTTTTTGCTGCTGTTGGATAAAAACAATCACACCATCAGACCGTCATAGAGACGCGATTTCCACCCCATCACTCCGTCGCCACAGCCTGGGGGTTCTCAGGAATAGAACACTTTCATAGCCAGGAGGACTTCAGGAACCAATGGTCCACTTTTTATTTTCACATTTCTTTGCTTTCATGTCACACAATATTTGTTTATTAATACATTCTTTCATCAGAATCAGAACCCAGAACTATTAACACTATTGATCACGTTCAGATCACCATCTGGTGTATTCTCAAACTGCACTGAACTTATTTTAAATATTTTTTCATTAGTGTCTATAAGTTAAGATTTGGTTTGTCTCCTCTTACTTACTATACTATTAATATTACAGAAAACATTCCTGCACAGTATTTATTACAATCAACTTCGTGATATCACGCTGGCTGGTTTGAAATAATAATTATAATAATAATAAAACAACAATAATAACAATAGTCTCTATTATTGTTATTATTATTATTATTATTATCATTATTATTAAGTACTGATGTTCAGCTTGTGTGGTATCTAATGTACCATCTAAGCACCAGCGCCTGCAGTGAGCGCGCTCAGTCTTACATCTCAACAGAACAGAAAATCACAACTGAAAAACTTTCTGGACTCAAACTTTGTGTAAGAAACTAAAACCATACCAGGCTGTAATCAGCACCGGCCACATCGATCCACCATTTTCACATTTTCACCATGTTCCGTATCAACCCCGTCCCCGCTCAAGCTGACCAAAGGTAATGGTACGGAATGATCAGGGGTAAAAACAACAACAGTGACATCAACGATGATAGATCTTGGTCCAGGCTCCATCATAACCATGAAAAAGGGGAAAAAAGGGGGTTTAAAAATGGGCTTTCTCTCCTGAGCCAATCATGAGCCTCTAGCTCGGGTATGCAGAAGTGGGTGGATAGCACGTTCCTCAGGTGTGTTACCTGAGATTAGCTCGTGATGTTTTATATGAGCTGCAGTTTTAAAACAGGCGGTCGGATGGCATCGCATCAAAAGGAATCATGTGATAGCCTTTGCCCTTGCTGATTGGTGGTTGTCGTGTAATGGGGGGAAATTACAAAAAAAAAAAACCCATCTAATCGTTAACAATCATCAGGAGAAAAAAAGTCATTTAGAGGGAGAAACGACATGCCTTTTGTTCTACAGGTACCGCAGTGTTCCAGCAGGTGGGGGTGGGGGTGGGGGGTGTACTGTATTGCTCTTTATAGATTCAGGAGTTCGTATTAAACAGTGTTTATTTCTGCAGATCGTGAGGGTTACTGAACGTTTCATAAACATTCGCTGCAAATTCTTTCACCTGTTCGGTCATTAAGAGATCCTGCAAGAAAAAAAGAAAGAGCGTTAGACGCTAGAAAAAAAAACAAAAAACAGGGCAAATCACAAAGGAACATGGATCAAGTCGAGACTGCAGTTAAAGTTTTATCCTGAAATAAAGAAACCTCAGGCCAGGAGTTAAATCATCCACCGTACCTGAACAAACTGACTGGGGATTTCACTGCATATGGAATGAATCTGTCCGTTGGCGATTGGAATTATTTTGGCGAGGGGGAGACTTACATGTAAGAGACTGAAAGAAAATAAACAAAAGCTTTTTTTTTATTATATTATTAATAATAAAACCTTGATGGAACTAAAATTAGTCAAGAAATACACATGTACAAATGATTCCTGACCTGTCAGGTGTGCTGCTGGGGGCGGAGTCTCCTTGAGGGGGGCAAAAAAACTCTGCCATGTTGTCGAGAAAACGACCGAAGCCTCGGTTCAGGCAGGCGCTGAGTATGGTACTGAAATCTGGGCTAACATACGATTCACACAGCGCTCAGAGACAAATCATACACACAGCACTCAGAAAATAATCTTCAACGTTCCAGAACTGTTCCTGTAGCAGATAAACCGTACAGCAGGAGCGAGCCGTAACTTTCACATATGACTGTTACATCAGGACGTGTGTCACACGTGGTTTTGTATCCATACGCACGTGTGTGTAACTGAGGCCCCTGAAATGCTACGACAATGAAGTAATGAGCCGGTGTGATGTTTCGAGCAGGAGATGATTCAGGAGGGGTAGGAAGTCACTGGAGGACAATGTTCTGCCCCTTTTGGCACATCTGGGTTATTACATCATGGCTGTAGGGGTGCCGAAGAATTTCAAGGGTCTCAGTTACCCAAAATCCGTCCGAACAAATCGCTAAAAACTGTATGCTGTTAGAAAAACAGGTTTCGACGTGACTCGAGCGCACTGACGCGAGTATTACCACTCGTTCTCTCACGCTCCATTCATCCACTACAGGAATGTTCTGATCACACCTCGGAGCTACATCAGTAAAAACAACAAATATCATGTGTTCACATACTTCTCCAGCATGTCCCTGGTTTCATTCAGGATCTTTATTGTTGTGACATCATTCTCCGTCAGACCACAAGCCTGTATGTTCAAAAACACAAACTCTAAAATGTAAACTTTAAACAGATACGTACTGAATATCAACCAAACACAGTTTCTAATAAACAATTCGGCTAAAACACAGTACAGGTGCTGTAAAGTGTGTCACTTCAGCGAAAAATTGAATTTTCAGATAGAATCATATGATAATGCTTTGGTCCTGCAGCCTGATGAACGATGCAACATCATCCAAGCTTGAACCAACTGCAGAGAATCACTCAGTATTACTGAGATCTAAAGAAACACAATCTGTTTAATCGTTTCGTTGAAAGTAGCGTCCATAACTTTTGCTATTTTACATTTTTCAAGGATCTTAAGTTTCATACAATTGAAACTCGGCTCATTCAGATTTCACACAATAAACACGTCATACAGGAAAAGTGTCCCATTCTGAGATGCATCAGTTTTAAGATATTGTAAGATGAATCCGACATGGTTACGGACACTACGGCACTTTAACAGGAGCTATAACAGGAACTCCGTCATTGGTGAATTTGGGATAAAATCCGTGATTTTGAAAGGATTCCTTCAATTCAACCAACGTTTATTACAGGTTATGTGTCTCTATCACATTACAGCAGTTTCAGCATCAACACTGTTGATGAAATATGAATAAATCGCAGTTAGAATTCTTATTTTCTTAAGTGAGACAGTATAACACTGAAAAACTGCCCCCTTTGTGGAACATATAAAAACCACAAAATGACTTTACAACCTGAAATTTCCAGGAAAGTGAGACTGTCATCCTCCACGTAGGAAACACTTCAGAATCTATTTTTATGGCAAACTAATTCTCTGTATTAGGAGCATAACAAAAATATTATGAAATCAGCACCAATACTCTGTTTTGAGTTCCAAAAAGATTTCGTTTGTTGTTCTGCCGATTCCTCAAGACTACAGCGCTTTCTATATTAAACAACGCGCTGCACACTAACAGTTTATAGCACCTGGTCAGCGAGTGGGTTCTCCTCATCAGCCATCATGTACCAGGACAGCGGTCTGAATTTGGAGTTTTCCTCCACGCGCCGTCTGATCTGAATGATGTGCTGCTCTAATTCCTGCAGAGACAGACTCTGCTTCAGCGAGATCCTGAAAAGGGAAAATCTAACATTACACAAGTACCGTGCATAAGTATTAAACCACCCCCTCCCCCCCAACGTATCACAACCAGAGTTAACTCGTATAATAAATAATAAACATAAAAGTACTGAGTGCAGAAGTATTCACCCAATCAGCTTTTCTGACACTGAGAAGGTTCTCTTGTAAACCTTTATTGTATAAATGATACACTACTTGTTTTGATGTGTTACACAAACAGCGCCCCCTTGAGTCCAATAAGAGTGTGACTTAAACGGGAGTAAGTGAACTACAACTCAAATTTTCTATCAACTGCAACAGTTTTTGTAACAAACCCAATCATATTCCTGCTCAAAGCTGATTGGATGACAGCAGTCATGTTGCAAAAGTAATTATATAATTATATAATTTGGACTGGCACACCAATGCTGTACCCACAGCACCAAGACTTACAGTTTCTTTAAAAAAAAAAAAAAGAAAAAAGGATCATATGGCCCCACCCCTTTCACGACCACACCCCAAACCTTTTCCCCCTCTTATAACCTCAGACTCCAGTCCTGGACTTTCCTTTTAAATGTAAAAATGTGAATCTATCCCAGCACTCATGTACTCCAACTGGTCAATCAAGTAAATTAAGCTCCGCCTCCAGAGAACTAACTGACTTGTAAAGCCACACCGTTCAGTAATATCAATGTGTTTTTCATAATTATTTATGTTCACACTCTGATGAGTTGTCGGACAGCAACTTTTTGAAAATTAAACAAAAAATGTAGGATTAGTTCACAAAAATGCAGGATTTGCATATTATGCAAATTAACAAACATTCACCATGAAAATAAGAGAATAGTGGGCGTGGCCTAGATTAAGTCAACTGAAAACAAGGGATAAAAGGACAAAAAAGGTTTTGACTGTATAATTTATGGTTCTTGAGATAAACTATGAACACTTGCACTATAGCGCCCCCATCAGGCCACTGATCTCTGCAACGATTCACAGCTAAAATTGAGCACCAAAAACACCCAAAATATTACATCCAAAAAAATATTACATCCTGACAGACAGTCAGTTAAAATGTTGTACTACTTAAGCTCTGATTTTAATTTTTTATAAACAATCACCTGTCATGTGAAATGGAATGGAAGGTGGAGATGACGGGCTGAAGGACCTAAACAGGATTAAACAGTAGCAGCTCGTGATAATGTACCGAAACTTCACCGCTAAATGCTTGTCTGTGTAATATACTGTACACTATGTTCAAAAGTTTAGGGTCACTTTTTTTGGGGGAAAAAAAAAGCACTTTTTCTTTTCAATAAAAAAGATTAAATTGATCAGAAAGACAGTCCAGACACCGTAAATGTGGTAAATGTCTATTATTTCAGGGGTTTCAGTAACTATCATACTTGTGTTCCAATAATAAAATTCTTCTTTAGGCGAGTTGAATATCTGGAGAATCAGCATTTGTGGGTTTGATTACAGATTCTGGACAGCCAGAAAAAGAACTTTCTTCTGAAATTCATCAGAGAACCTTGAAGAAATTCCGTTCCGGTGTACAAACCTCGAACGGACTACGACCCGAATCACAGCACCAGTGACAGGATCGGCTCAAAAAATAATTCAAAAAATAAAATGCCATATTGGACAGCCCCAGTCAAGTCCATTTCACTCACAGGTAGAGGGGGTGAATACTTATGCAACGTGCTGCAGCTGTACATTTCAGATTAAAAGAAGGAGGAGACTATAGAAGGCTTACGGTCCGAGGACTTCCTGCACCGCCTTCTTCACCGCGGTTATCAGCTCCATCAGCCCTGCCGTCACAAACACATCAACAACTTCAACACAAAGCGATGAGGAACCCACGCCTGGCGTTTTACTACAATCATTCAAGTTCTCGTACCATCTCCCAGAAGGTGTTGGATACTTGACAGATATTTCTGCTGGACTTCAGGCGGAGCCAACGGTGCCTAATAATCCAAATTTAATCCAGAAACAAAGATAAAGAATCGAATCTACCGGCCTTCAGTGGAACGAGATTAAAAAGAAAAAACATCTGAAAGATGAGTAAATAAATGGAGAGAAAAGAATTCACCGTTCCGTTTTTCGTGATGGAGTTGTCCAGGTACAGGTAACCTCCGATGATGTTGAGCTGAACACGAAGTAATACCACCAGCATACACGTGCTATAAACAGCCACGACACTTCGAGTAAAACCTAACAGGAGAAGAAAGGACTCAGACATGTGAACTGTACACACAGGATTCAGGGATTCGTACAGGAGACTCAAATCAAACTTACTGATTGTTTTAAGATCCTCCCAAATCTCGATCCTGTTCGCTGGCCTAGCAGAGACACGTCAATCCGTCAGAGTTACAAATACAACGCTTTAACATGCATCCTGTCTCATCGCTGGATGACTGTAAAACCCAATTCCAACCCCCTGAACACGCGCCTCGCCTGAACACGCGCCTCGCCTGAACACGCGCCTCGCCTGAACACGCGCCTCGCCTGAACACGCGCCTCGTCTGAACACGCGCCTCGTCTGAACACGCGCCTCGTCTGAACACGCGCCTCGTCTGAACACGCACCTCGTCTGAACACGCACCTCGTCTGAACACGTACCTCGTCTGAACACGTACCTCGTCTGAACACGTACCTCGTCTGAACACGCGCCTCGCCTGAACACGCGCCTCGTCTGAACACGGACCTCGTCTGAACACGGACCTCGTCTGAACACGGACCTCGTCTGAACACGGACCTCGTCTGAACATGCACCTCGTCTGAACATGCACCTCGTCTGAACATGCACCTCGCCTGAACATGTACCTCGCCTGAACATGTACCTCGCCTGAACATGCACCTCGCCTGAACATGCACCTCGCCTGAACATGCACCTCGTCTGAACATGCACCTCGTCTGAACATGTACCTCGTCTGAACATGTACCTCGCCTGAACATGCACCTCGTCTGAACACGTACCTCGCCTGAACACGGACCTCGTCTGAACACGTACCTCGTCTGAACATGTACCTCGCCTGAACATGCACCTCGTCTGAACATGTACCTCGCCTGAACATGTACCTCGCCTGAACATGTACCTCGTCTGAACATGTACCTCGTCTTGAACATGTACCTCGTCTGAACATGCACCTCACCTGGACTTCAGCAGTGCTGTGAGACTCTCCGAGTTCAGGTGGTGTATAATCGCCTCTCTCAGAGTAGGAAGCAGGGACAACACTACAAGCCAACGTAACAGATAAAGCTGTTTTATTTATTCATTTTTTTAGAGAAGACATTTAAGCATAACGTTCTGTGAAGGAGGTCTGACCGGTCATGTTACACGTCCTCTGATTGCTCTCGAAATGGAACTGTCTCCGAGCCTGTGAGATGTACTCCGCTGCCTCTCGCTCCTGCATCTCCTGGAGTTTCCTCTGGGCATATTTTCCAAGCAGGTAAACACCTGTCATGTAATAAGCAATTTATTTACATTTAGATAATATTATGAGAAATATATGCTAATTAAATACTTTAATTGGATCAGAAACAGGAGTCTAAATACACCAGTGTGTTGATCAGCTGTACAGCAGTAATAATATTTATATATAAATCTTTGGTCAGCAGGAAATCACAGTACTGTGTTATAATCTCACAGGCAGGAATAACAACAACCAGCTCACAGCTAAACGACTTGATTTGTTATTTCAGATTAAAGGGTTTCATGGAAAACTATTCCAGAAACACACACCACCCTAAACAGTACACTAGCAGCTCATTTGCATATTGTTAGAACTACAGTAGAAACTCTTTCAGATAAAACAGCAGTTAGCTACATGCTACAGTGAGCTAGCTGCTAACTAGCTTAACCCAGAGTGTGTGTGTGTGTGTGTGTGTGTGTGTTACCTCCAACAAAAGCTCCAGCGCAAAGAAATTTCTTTTTATGACGTTTGATAAAGTTCCACGTAGAAGACAACATTTCAAAAACACACCTGGATTTAGAGAAAATCAAAATAAATTAGTTCTTCAGACACAACTAGCAGCTGTCGACACATTACCAGGTTGCCAGATCCCTCCAAAGCCTTTAAAGCGGTGGCTGCAGAGTTCCTGTCGCATGGCAACCCTCGACCATCAGTGCCGTCAGCGTCCCATCCACAAATATGGGTTTCATTCAGTACTCTGCTTTCCTCCCGCAGTCCAGAGACATGCATATTAGGCTGTTCCAAATCACCCCTATGTGTGGGTGTGTGAATGGTTTTGTGTGTGTGTGTGTGTGTGTGTGTTGGCCCTGCAGTGGTTCCCCAGTGCTGGCTGAGATGAGCTCCAGCCTCCCCCATGTGGACAGCAAGTGTTCGGTAGACGATGAGTAGACGGCGAGTGTTCGGTAGACGATGAGTAGACGGCGAGTGTTCGGTAGACGATGAGTAGACGGCGAGTGTTCGCTAGACGATGAGTAGACAGCCAGTGTACGGTAGACGATGAGTAGACAGCGAGTGTTCGCTAGACGATGAGTAGACAGCGAGTGTTCGGTAAACGATGAGTAGACGGCGAGTGTTCGGTAGACGATGAGTAAACGGCGAGTGTTCGGTAGACGATGAGTAGACGGCGAGTGTTCGGTAGACGATGAGTAGACGGCGAGTGTTCGGTAGACGATGA
>JAQMYF010000022.1:6986738-6999615 GCA_030014195.1 Neosilurus mollespiculum
TATATTAGTATTTTGGAGCCCCTTGGGGGGACGAGCTTTTGCAAATCAGTGGAAGTTCACTGTGACGGATCTACTTTATCAGCAGTCATAAAAAAAAATGGAACATCTTCCCCCCCAGATGTACTGTGTACATATATACATACACGTAACGTCCTCAAAAATACATAAAGTATCATCTGCACAGGGCAGTAAATAAACTATATGTTAACAGTAATACTCTTTTAGTCTGTGTTCGGATTGACTCGAGTTCCTGCTCTTTCCAGCTGTAACTCACAATGTCTTCATGGAGTTTGTATGTTACACATTGGGATATTCATGCTGGAACAGTGTTTGGGTGTTTTAGTTCCAGTGAAGAGAAATGATAGTTTTAAAGAGTACAGAGACGTTTTATACAACTGTGTACCTTAAGTTTTTCTTTTCTTTTTAGCCATATATGCAGATTTCTCCTGTGGCACATTCATGCTATGAAGTACCTGAAAGTATGATCAGGTCACTGGAACTAGTTTCAGATTATTGTGGTTCTTGACATACGTACACTTTAATATAGTTGAAATAGCCATTACCTGCTGGGTAAACTGTCAATAGAGAGGTTAGACTGTGGCATCCCCACACCATCACACAACCCCCACCAACCAGAACTGTTGAATCCTTGGAAACCACCGAATACTGGTGAATAAATTCTATTGAAAGTTAATGAAAGGCATTATATTTAAAGTGGTTTCAGATATAGAGGAACATGACCTCAATTCATCTGTTACCTGTCAAAGTTGGGAGTGTTCGGAAATTTCTCTCAAACCCTTCAGATTTTATTATTCCGCTAATTCGTGGCAGAGAACCAATTGGATCATGTGCAGTTTGTCACCTCTGTGTGAAGGAGCGATAGTGTTAATGAGAAGACTACGAGGTGTTGTTCTGCAATTGGTGTGCAGACGGAGAGCGCCCACACACACACACACACACACACACACACACACACTGGATCTTCAACGTACATAAACATTTCCTAAGAAGAGTCGAGCAGGATGTTGGCCGTGATGACTACAAGGTGAGAAGTTAGAACGCACTGCTCTTCCTTCTGTAACTCTCATTAAATCTCTTACTGCGGCTCTGGATCGTTGTTTTAAAAACATGAGCTGATGGTAAGACGGAGGGTGAAAATTCTGACAGTCTTGTTTTGGGATGTCAAGCGTTAGCACTTCATTTTAACAAGTTGGAGCTGTTTTCTCTTGTTTCTGCACTCCGACAGACAGACGTTATTGCACCATGCTGGGGTGACGTTCTCGTTTAGATGAATCCATCATGAGGTTCTCACTCAACTTCAGTTCTTCTTCTCCTCAGGCTTGGAATGCAATATGTTTCTCATTAAATAAACATCCAGCATAGCACAGTGGAATTCTTGTCTTTGTCTGAGAGCCAGGGGTTAAAATATCAAAATATGGGAAAGAAATATGGGACTGGCTCTTACGTCGACCTGTATCAGCATTAAATTTATTCAGCGTGTGCAGACAGCGTGTGTACACGGCAAAACTAACAAGCAAAGTGACAACTCATCCAGTGCCCCACAAAACAAAAGAACAATATTTAAAGAACTGCAGGTTTCTTTTGCTTTCTTTTACTTTTGGAATTCATTCCAGCATTAAAAGAGAAACCCGGGCAAAATGGTTCCCACGGGAGAGCTGAAAGGTGGAAACTACTGCTAACTAAAGGAGACGTAGTAGCACATCTTGGCTTTAAAAACGGTTGACACTGAAACCTTGTAATATTAAAAATTGAGTTAAAATTCAGTCTATTTTATCTTCCTGAATTCTACAGTTTTATATTGTGAGTTTTATATTTCAGAGGAATACAACAACACTACAGTCATAGGTTTAAATTCAAAACAATACCACGCTGCATGCATTCACTGATCCGTCTCCAGTAAACACTTTATCCTGGTCCGGTTTACAGAGGATCCCGAGCCTGTCCTGGGTGTGAGCACGAATCAGCTATCAACCGTGTACGACGTGATTGAGGGGAATAACAGATTTATTATAGCCTATCCACATCCACAGGATTATTATAAATATCACATTCTTATTATTTTATTCAAATTTAAATTATGCAAAAAATTAAATCATTAATAATAATAATAATAATCATAATAATAATAATAATAGTAGGTGGCACGGTGGCGCAGTAGTTGAGCACGTCCACCTCACAGCAAGAAGGTCTTGGGTTCGATTCCTGGGCTCAACGTGTTTCTGTGCATGTTCTCCCTGTGTTTGCATGGGTTTCCTTCAGGTACTCCGGTTTCCTCCCACAGTCCATAAACATGCACAGTAGGATAATTGGCTGTTCCAAATCGCCCCTAGGTGTGAGTGTGAATGGTTGTGTGTGTGTGTGTCGCTCTGAGATGGCCTGGTGAGCTGTTTAGGGTGTACCCCGCCCTCGCCCAGAGTTGGCTGAGATGGGCTCCACCCTCCCCGTGAACCAAACTAGGATTAAGTGGCTTAGAGAATGAATAACAATAATAATAATAATAATAATAATAATAATAATAACAATAATAATAATTCTTTAAAAAAAAAAAAACATTCTTACTATTAAACACTTTCATTGCAAATTTTGTTGCTTTTTTGTATTTTTTGGTTTAATTTTTGCCCAATCTTTCCACTATTTTGTTTTTCTGTAGCGCTACATGAGCTGATATTCCAGTAGTATCAGCCAATCAGAATGCATGATTGCTCATATGCAGGAGGTGTGGATGTAATAAATAGCATTCTTATTCAGTTAAGAGATTTTCTTACCCATCAAATAATTCTTACTATTCTTCCACCAGCCGAATGTTTGAATCATGAACATCTAATAAGTTGAAAATCATTTCAGTGAATAATAAAATTATTCTAGAATTCAGCTTTTGTAGGATCTGTGAGGGTGAAATCCACATCGACCTTCAGATAAAATCCTCAGTCTGTATATCACACTGAACCTCAATCAATAAGTGCTTATTACAACATAATAACACAGAGTAACACATGAACAAAGACAGGAACTGGGATTCTGGGAAAACACTGGATGAATATAAGAATAAATAAACGAGTTGTTCTGCTTTGATTTCAATTTATTTCCTGGAGAAGAGTTGTGCTTTCATTAAGGTGGGAAGTGGCTGAAGGTTCTGAATTAGAAATACACGGTGTTATCGTTCACTCAGTAACATCCTCACACTGTTTATTCATGACTTTTCCTCTGGAGTCGGATTTACTGCTCAGTCCAGAATTACTGTCCAGACAACGTGAGCTGGGACTGCGGCGGTTCCAGCGCAGCGGCCGCGTCTCACCGTCGGGGATTCAGTCACTTTTATCCTTATTCGCCTCTACAGCACCTGCAGGTCGGAAATAGAAAGCACCTCGTGTGTATTTGTTCCAAGCGATTCTGATTAGTGACGTTCACACATCATCACATCGTGTAAAGCGTTCTCACGTTCCTCAACACGCAGATTCATCACGGTGACTGACGCTGTGGGATGATGAGATAATCTGGCCTACAGACGGGCACGAAGGCTGACTCATTACAGAATAGTTCCATTTTGTATTATTCTAATTCCTCTCACTAGTCTGGTTTCGATTTTAAAATGTATTTGTGTGTGAGTGATGAAGAGCAGCCGTAGGGTCCGATAATAAAATTCGTTAACACCTCGGTCTCACATCACCAGAATTAATCAGGGGTCCGGGCCCTTCCGTAGGAATGACAGGAAGCTGCCTTAAGACCTGGGAGGGCGTGACTTTCAGTCCTGGAAAGTGTCGTTGTGTTGAAAGGTACTGCGGGTCAAGCGCCGGATCAACCACGTAGTTTATTTTATGGCTACTGTTTCTTGATTTGCATACTTCCTTTGCCCAAACTTGCGAGAGACTGCCTCCAAAATCTGCCGTAATGTCCGCAGTAGTCCCAGCCACGGTTGTGATATATCAGCCGGCGATTTGTGACTTTTGCTTAAAGCATTTGTGTAATGTTCATATTTCTGTATTGAGGTGTTTGTTAAATTCTGTGAGATTTTCAGGATGTACTAAACGTCGGTTAAATACCACCTACCTGACTGCTCCTGTCGTACCTACTATGGGAATGTGAGCGAGTTAACAAGCACACAGCTCAGGCACACTCTCTTGCCTTCTTACCCGTACTTTGATGCAGATGTTTATACAAACTAGCTAACCAGCATACGTTTGCGTAAACTCGTAGTTCCCATATGGAGTTAATTTGTTAATGTTATGAGTTTCCGAGTGGCGAATCAACAAGGTGCGCGGCGATGAAACTGGAGATTCCCAGGTTGATGCTGCAGCCATCCACTAATGGAAGTAAACTGGCTGAGCTCTCATGGGAGGGAGGGATGGTATACGTTCACCTCCCTTTCACTTACAATCACCAGCCAATCATAGGCTGAAAAACGAGTGGAAAAAGAAACTGCATTTAATTCGTCACATTAACATTTCGTGTGAAAGAAAGCAGCAAAATATCTACACACAGAAGTTAACAGTGGACATGTACAAGTGTGTGTGTGTGTGTGTGTGTGTGTGTGTGTGTCAGTGTCAATCAGGTGGGAGGCCATGAAGGCTTCACCATCTGCTGTAATCAGACTGCTCACACTCCCATCTGTTCCTGACACCCACTGTGCTCTGTGTCCTACAGCGCTAATAATGCTAATACAGGAGTGTGTGTGGGAGTGGAGCACAAGACCACCTGCATGTTCACATACATACAACTGTAAATCATTTCTAGGAGTCATCAAGTTCTCTCTCTCTCTCTCTCTCTCTCTCTCTCTCTCTCACACACACACACACACACACACACACACACACACACACACAAAGTCCGTTAAGCTTATTTTGTGCACAGATCAATATCATTCATTACTTGCTACATGAAGATGAATTCAAACACACAAAAACCATCATGGGTGGTGCTTCAACTCAAAGAGAGGGGGGAAGAAAACGAAAAGATGAATGGCAATGGAGTATGGAGGTAAAAGTGGAACAGCAAACAGTGTACCAACCTTCAGGAAGCTCTGGCCAGTGAGAGATTTGAGGAGAGTACAGAAAAGAGGTTATAAAGCATTACAAAGTCACTTAGTGAAATAGGAGAGAGAGACAGAGAGACACAGAGAGAGAGAGAGAGAGAGAGAGAGAGAGTGTTTAATCAGGTACACTAGGTCCATTTTGGCTGCATCAAGAGACCCAACAGTTTCAAAGTCACTCACTCTACATGCACCTATTAATCAGGCAAAGGGTCCAGAGAATTTAACTTACACTGTTACTACAATACACACATTGAAACAGACATGCATTACTGATTTTACCACTAGGGGCAGTAGTGAGTAGGATAAACTGTGGCTATACCTTCTAGCAGTTGGGGACTGACATTAACAAATTCCACTTTCTTCCTCAGGTAGCGCTGGTTCAGCTTCCAGATGCAGGAAATGAAGGAGTTCTTCTCTGCTGTGCTGCTGGCCACCCAGCGATACACCTTCTCAAAGTGCAGGTCAAACTCTGGGTTCTCCTACAAACGCAGGGGAAATGATAAAAACTGCATTATGGCAAAAACTAGAGTGCAAGGTACCTCCAACACACAGCATAGACAACACATACTGGGTTTAATTGCCGGTAGGATCTCTTAGTAGATGTACGTCACCAAGTAAAAAAATAAACCCTCTCTCATTTGAAGAATTTATGAAATGGCTGCGTTTTGACCTTTTAATGTCACTCGTTTGTCTCATGTGAAAGTCCATGTATGGTTTCCTACAGTATCAGCATGGCTATCAGCCTCAATTTGATTAGCTATAAGCGCTCTATCTCCAAAACGTTGTGATGTTGCTCTGACACTCACATTTGACCTTGACCTTCCAAAATCAAATCACTCTGGGACTCAGGTAAGGTATGGGTGTGGCCAGGATTTTGATATAAAAAAAAGCAAAAAAAAAAACAAAAAAAAAAACTATAGACAAACGTATAAACTATAAGACAAACGCCGGTGATTACAGTGCAGTACAGATTACACTGGAGGTGAAACACTCTACCACTTACAAAACACTCCTTCCTGATATTAAATTACTTACAATATTATTAGCTACTCTCAAACTACATGTCAGTTACACTCAGGTACTTTTACTCAGGCAAAAATCAGGCAACTGTGTGTGTCCTTGGTGTTATTTTGAAGTGGCCGCTGTGCGCTACAATCCTAAACCCTTCCCTATTTAAATGAGTTGCATTTTCACTGGGCAAATTTCCACTTCTCATTGATTTGAGAAGTTGGCTAGTGCTACACGTTGGCTAGTGTTTAGTCCACAGTACATATCGTTCACTTGTACATACTAGACATTACATAATTTTGATGTGACGTGTTGCGAGAACCTGGCCAAAGTCGGAAAATACCTTAATGAGCTATGCGTGATGTTCAGGTGGTACATGATCTGTGCCAAAAACAGATCACTTCTATTTACTGCTCCCAATGAAAGAAACATCCTGCAATTACAGCATACAATGCTTATTTTTGCAATAAAAAATGTCAAACCCCACCAAATGATGCCTTTTGTAAAGGAGAAAATTCACTGAAAATAGTTTCTTACCAAAAACTGAAGCCTACCTAGCTTTACTTCTAACTTGGAGGAACCTATTACTGTTTGTAGAAAAGTAGTTTATATTTTTATATATAAAACCTTAAGGGCTTCAAGAGTTTGGGGTGATGAGTATGCACTCGTGATTTAAGGTAGCGCCACAGAAATAAATCACAAGAGGCGGAGTCACCCAACATCGCACGCAACGAGATCACCCGATACGGAAACATTTCCCTCGGCACTTCCAATGATCTTCGAGCTGTGTGTGCCGTAGCTCCATCTTACTGAAACCACACATCAACTTTTTCAAGCACAAGGTGTTCAAGTTGGGGTCGGGCCACCAACAGCACCTCTGCTACTACCGCACTAAGTTTCAGGAACGCACAAAAAACTTCCCTTTTTTTTATTTTACCATTAATGTGGGAGGATTTTTGGGTCGCCCTGTATATAAAACCAAGCACGTATCCTCTGGAAAATAATATAATTTCACGTTTCCATGGTAGCTTTCTTTCTAGATCTAAAGGACCGTTTAAAACACTATGAGTATATTTATCTGTATAAAGTGGGTCAGAGTTTCAATTCAGACTACAGTCATCCGTCAGAGTAAATTCTATCACTTTCATAAAGATCCAGTTCAAAAAAAGAAGATGGATTTTGTTAATTAGGCTGCTGTTTAAACGATTTCATGACACATAAGGCCATGTACAGTGGTGCTTAAAAGTTTGCCTAAAACATCATGAGATTTTCAGAAATGTCTTAAAAGTAGATACAGACAACCCAGACAAATAAATGAGATGATAGATGAGAAAATATTTTACTTGGTCATTTATTTATTGAGGAAAATAGATCAAAAAAAAAAAAATCAACAGTTTGTTGAACCTCTAGGATTAGCAGGTAATTTGAATGTGAAATTAGTGTCAGATGATTTCAAATCATCATCATCATTTTCTTCCACTTGTTCCGGGGTCGGGTCGCGGGGGCAGCAGCCTAACCAATGAGGTCCGGATGTCCCTCTCCCAGCCACTTCCTCCTGCTCTTCCGGGGGGACACCGAGGCGTTCCCAGACCAGCCAAGAGACATAGTCCTTCCAGCGTGTTCTGGGTCGACACCGAGGTCTCTTCTCGTTTGGACATGCCCGAAACACCACACCAGGGAGGCGTTCAGGAGGCATTCTAAATACATGCTCGAGCCACTTCTACTGGCTCCTCTCTCGTTGTATCCGCAATCCTGTTCTTTCGGTCACTACCCAAAGCTCATGACCATAGGTGAGGACAGGAACATAGATCGACTGGTAAATTGAGAGCTTTGCCTTTCGGCTCAGCTCCCTCTTCACCACGACGGACCGGTACAAGCTCCGCTGTACAGCAGAGGCTGCACTGATCCGCCTGTCGATCTCCCGCTCCATCCTTCCCTCACTCGTGAACAAGACCCTGAGATACTCGAACTCCTCCACTCGGGGCAGGACCTCATTCCAGACCCGGAGGGTGCATTCCACCCTTTCCATCTCTAAAGAGTTTGGTCTTCACCGATCCAGAGTAAGACAGATTGTGTACAAATGGAGGGAATTTAAGACCATGGTTATCCTCCCCAGGAGAGGTCGACTAGCTAAAATCACTCCAAGAACAAGGCATGTAACAGTCAACATGGTCACAATGGACCCCAGGGTTACTTCTAAGCAACTGAAGGCCTCTCTAGCATTGACTAATGTTAAAGTTCATGAGTCCACCATCAGGAGAACACCGAACAACAATGGTATGCATGAAAATCTTCCTCTGCTGTCCACACTGAATACCAGAAGTATTAAAATATAAATTAAACAAAACAAAAACAAACAAAAGGTATCGACTGTACAATAAAAAATATAGAATATTCAACAAAGAAACACACAAATATAGACACAGACTATAACACAGACATAAGACTGTGGCTGTACAGTGTAAATAAACTGGGTAAAAAAAAATATAAACTATACATAAGGTTATAAATACTGTGCAACATAATCAGTTTTTATTTTATAACTGCAATATTGCATGTGCAGTAAATGAGGTATTATATATTTCTGTCATTTGTTTAGGAGTCTGACGGCATTAGGGAAGAAAGTGTTCTGTAACCTGGAGGTCCTGCATTTCATACTTCTCTACCTCTGGCCCAAGGGAAGAAGTGTGAGTAGTCCATGTTGGGGGTGGATGGAGTCTTTGATGATGAAGGTAGCTCTCCTGTGGACTCTGCGGTGGTAGATGCTCTGCGGAGAGGGCGGTGAGGTCCTGGTGACCTTATCAACTGTCTTCACCACTCTCTGCAGGCGTTTGTGGTCCAAAACAGTAGAAAACAGGAAAAATGCCTCGTGGGCAGATGAGACCAAGATAGACCTTTTTGGTCTGAATGAGAATCGTTATGTATGAAGAAAGGAAAACACTAAACTCCAGCATAAGAACCTTATCCCATATGTGAAACAGGACGGTGGTATCAGAATCAGAATACTTTACTGTATATGTTGTGTGCACACAGTCACTCCATTCCAATTACAAAATAAAGATAAAAAGTCTAAAATTACAAATTACAAATGTCAATATAAACAAATACAGAATGAATACTGGTCAATGAGTAATATGTACAATATTAACAGTATGATTAATAGCAGAATATAGTATCGTGGTTTGGGCCTGTTTTACTGCATCTGGGCCAGGACGGATTGCCATTATGGATAGAACAATTAATACTGAATTATACCAGCAAACACTAAAGGAAAATGTCAGAACATTCCACGAACAAGACTGTCCATGAACTGAATCTCAAGAGAAAGTGGGTCATGCAGCAAGACGGTGATCCTAAACGCAAGTTCTACCAAAGAATGATTAAAGAAGAATAAAGTTGATGTTTTGGCCAAGTCAAAGTCCTGACCTTAATCCAAGTGAGATGTTGTGGAAGGATCTGAAGCGAGCAGTTCATGGGTGGAAACCCACCAACATCCCAGAGTTGAAGCTGTTCTGTACGGAGGCTAAAATTCTTCCAAGCCGATGCGCAGGACTGATCAACAGTTACCGGAAATGTTTAGTTACAGTTATTGCTGCAAAGGGGGGTCACACCGGATACTGAAATGAAACATTCACATACTTTTGCCGCTCGCAGATATGCAATATTGGATCCTTTTTCCTCAATAAATGAATGCAAATAAATATTTTGTCTCATTTATTTAACTGAGTTCACTTTATCTACTTTTAGGACTTGTGTGAAAATCTGATGATGTTTTAGGCCATATTTACATAGAAATGTATAAAATTCTTAAGGGTTCACAAAGTTTCAAGCACCACTGTACAGTTTATATTTAGCAGACGGTAGAACATGGATTCGTTTAGATTTTTATATAAAGCCCTTTGTCAAACAAATGAATTAAAAGAGCTTAAAAGTTCTAATCTATTATGTGGTACTTTTAAGTCATCATGTCACCAAATCATTTAAATATCAACCTAATTACTAAAAGAGTGGCTCTCTGATTGATGACTGCAGTCTGGAATGAAACACTGACCCATTTTATACTGATAGTCACGCTATACGGCTCTGAGCAGATACACCGACCCGTCCTCTGTGAACACATCATTCAACTTTTTTTCCTCATTTTAAACGTTTCTGTTGTTTCCTTATTGTTCATATTCTATAATTAATACCAATAACAAAGTGACTAGTTTCTTACTAAATGTTCTTGATGGTGCTGTTAGTCTCTGATGTAGTGAACGTGTTTTCGATCAGGACTCCAAAGCTCTTCGGTAATTCGAACATGTCAAGGTTTACGTCACATCTACATACACACTCAGGAGCACGACAGCTGAACGGTGGGGCCGGTGGTTAGGGTGCTGGGCTCGTGATGGAGAGGTACTGGTTCATATCCCAGTTAGACCACCACCGTGCCACCCCTGGGCAAGATGTTAACCACAAGTGTGCCTCTATCCACCCAGTAGTATAAATGGATACCAGTGATGGACTAGCATCCCATCCAGGAGAAGCTGAACTCCTATTTGCTTTATGCTACAGAAACCGGGATAAGCTCTGGCCTGAAGAGCCACGAGGCTCAGGTGTAGAAGCCCAACAGACTTTACCTTCAGGAGCACAAAGGTGCAAAGGATTTTCATGAACACCACATTTCTTGTATACAGGTCCAAAAAAAACAAAACAAAACAAAAAAAAAAAACAGTACCGGAAGCATTTGACTGCCGTTTGAATATTGATGCTGAATGTAAAACAACCAAGTACTGAGTTTAAAGGCAATTACTTCTTCACACACATAAGTGCATTTTTGGCCTTCATTACATTAAGATCATTAGAAACCTCTCTCTCTCTCTCTCTCTCTCACTCACTCACTCATTTGCTGAAGCGCTTAATCCTAAACTGGGGTCACAGGGAGGCTGGAGCCTATCTCAGCTGAAAGGAGGGGTACACCCTGAACAGCTCACCAGACCATGGCAGAACAACACACAACCATTCCAAGGTGCAATTTGGAACAGCCAGTTCGCCTAATCTGCATGTCTGTGGAATGTAGGTGGAAACCGGAGTAACTGGAGGAAACCCATGCAAGAACAAGGAGAACAGGCACAGGAACGTTCGAGTCCGGGACTCGAACCCAGGATCTTCTTGCAGTGAGGCGGCAGTGCTAACACTGTGCCACCGTACCGCCTCATTAGAAACCTGTGTTATATTTTCCCGGACTGTATGTTGTGTGATACTGAATACGTTTGGAGAATAAAATGTTATGAATAAAAAAGAAAGAAAATCATGAAGGGGCAAATACTTACTGTACTTACAGCAAATAAAGAGCAGGAATACACAGACAATTAAAAGAAATTTACGATAAATAAATAACTTCACTACTGAAAGCTTACCTTGGTGGCATCTTTGGCATCAACCTCGGACAAATCTCTGAGCTCCCAGGCCATCTGTCTCTTATAGAAGTCTCCTTTATCTGACTTCTTCACTTTCACCACCTTCACCTGTACGGGCCGCTCCGTAGTCACTAACAACCAATAAAAGCACAAGGACGTATAGCGATCATCACACGACAGTTATTGTTTAAGGGCATTGCTACTGTTTACATTCATAATGTGAGTTGTGCTTTTGGCAACATTTCAGATGTAAAACACCACAACAAAGCTAACATCCCATCAGAGCGGAAGAACAGACCGTTTTCATGTTTTATTTCCTCACCCGTGGCACACAAGAAGCAGTTCTTCTTCTTTTTGCCTGCCTTGCAGACGTTGACGATGCTGAGAAGGCGCTCATCATTAGGAGTGAAAATATCCCTCTGGAGCGCATGCTTTATGGCAGTCATTCTGCTTCCTGGAAAATATTACACTTTCAGGATGTAGAATCAACATTAAAATGGTAAATCTTAAACATAAAGTTGTTTAGACAAAAAAAAAAAAAGACAATTGAACATGACTTTAACTCTTCCATGTATAAATTATTATAAGCACATCCATATTTTAATACTGTACACTTTTTTGACTTAGTCAAGGTGGAGGGAACTATGAACGCACACACACACACACACACACACACACACACACACACACACACACACAGTGGTGTGCAGTGAAGATTATACACCACCATTTTGTGTAAAAGGGCTCTTAATAAAAAGAAGTAAAAAATTACTTCTCTAGTCTATTTTTTTGGTGGAAATGTCTTGAACAATGCTATTGTAGGCAAAGAGAACCAAAAAAATTATTCCTACAAGTATATCGAGGTAAAAGTATGGCCAATAAACAAAAACAATGAAAATACCAATTTTTCAGAAAAATGTAAAAAAAAAAATTGACTTCTGCAGAGCATGAATGAACTTCAAACTATACAGGATGGTTTAGTAAGTGAAGAAATTAAAAAAATACAGTAGTGTGCAGTGATGTCTATACACTTAACAAAATTAAGATAAATCAGAATCCAAGTATGTGTGTTTGGGCTTCCTTGTTGCCCCCCGTCTCGGTGTCCACATGTTGGGGTTCTCCCCGGTTGGGAAGCTTCCCTCCGTCACCAGGTGGGGGGATGGGTCCTGACTGTTGTTTGTGCTTATGCACCAAATGACAGTTCAGAATACCCACCCTTTTTGGAATCCCTTGGCGGTGTGCTAGCAGGCGCTCCCCCGGGGATTCCCTCATCGTCCTGGGAGACTTCAACGCCCATGTGGGCAAAGACAGTGTGACATGGAAGGGTGTGATTGGTAGGTACGGCCTCTCTGATCTGAACCCGAATGGTGTTTCGTTGTTGGACTTCTGTGCTCGTCATGGTTTGTCCATCACGAACACC
>JAQMYF010000022.1:7039210-7049376 GCA_030014195.1 Neosilurus mollespiculum
AGAGAGAGAGAGAGAGAGACACAGAGAGAGAGAGAGAGAGAGAGAGAGAGAGAGAGAGAGAGAGAGAGAGAGAGAGACACACACACACACACACACATACTACAACAGAAATGTGTAAAATTACAAGAATTGGTCATGTGGTTTTGGTGATAGTTGTTTCCAAGAGAGGGCAGCACGGTGGTGTCGAGGTTAGCATGCCTGTCTCACAGCAAGAAGGTCCTGGGTTCAAGTCCCGGCCTCGGTGAGGGCCTTTCTGTGTGGAGTTTCTGTGTTCTTCCCGAGCTTACATGGGTTTCCTCTGGGTACTCTGGTTATCTCCCACAGTTCAAGACATGTACAGTAGGCCAACTGGCTGTTCCAAATTGCTCCTAGGAGGGAGTGTGAATGTGAATGGATGTGTGTGTGTGTGTGTGTGTGTTGGGCCTGGTGAGCTGTTCAGGGTGTACACTGCTTTCTCCCAGAGTCGGCTGAGATAGACTCCCTCCTCCCTGCGACCCCAGTAGGATTAAGTGGCTCAGCAAAATAATGAATGAGTGAATGGTTCCTAAGAAGGTGGTCGGTGGTCACACCGAACATGTGAGCAGGACAGAGCTGTATGTTTATTTTTTTATTTGGTTTAATAGAGACGTGGATGAATTCTTGGCACAGGACATGATATGAGTATAAAGGTTATATCTGAAGGATCAGATTAACCGTTTCCTTCCTGTTTCCATTTGCCGGATTACATCATCGAACCCCTCTGCATTTCTTCTCCCGTCACTGTTTTTTCATTGGCTGCCGTGGTGAGACCACACTGAGGGATAAAGGAAGAAAATAAAGAAAATAATAAAGGTATGTTGCTGAAGGCTGATCAGGTTCCTCAGAGAGATTTCTGCATGGCGTCTGGAGCTCATGTTGAAACAAGTGCGAACATTTTCAGTAGTTTTTTCAAGTTTCAGAAGATCACAATGCGAAACCCGAATAACGAGATTGGATGCCAGGAATTTCAAAATCAGGATTAAATATGAAGTTTGTGGAAGTGAAAAAATATCTCTTGTGAGAATCAAAAAACAAAACAATCCTGGATTTCGTCCAGTAAAATGATTCCAGGGTCCAGCTACACGAGCTACCGTGTAATGGATGAATGGATGGATGAAAGGATGCATGAATGAATGGATGTATTAATGGATGGATGGATGGATGGATGAATGGATGAAAGGATGGATGGATGGATGAATAGATAAATGGGTAAATGGATGAATGGATGGATGAAAGGATGCATGAATGAATGGATGAATGGATGGATGGATAGATTAATGGATGGATGGATAAATGGATGGATGAAAGAATGGATGGATGAAAGGATGGATGGGTGAAAGAATGGATGGATGAATTGATGGATGGATGAATGGGTGGATGAATTGATGGATGGATGAATGGGTGGATGAAAGGATGGATGAATAGATGGATGGATAAATGGATGAATGGATGGATGAAAGGATGGACGGATGAATGGAGGATGAATTAATGGATGGATGAAAGGGTGGATGGATAGATGGATGAAAGAATGGATGGATGAATTGATGGACGGATGACTGAATGGATGAAAGGATGGATGGATGAATACATGGATGAATTAATGGATGGATGAAAGGATGGATGGATAGATGGATGGATGAAAGGATGGGTGGATGAATAGATGGATGGATGAATGGGTGGATGAAAGGATGGATGAACGTAGAAAGCATTGTGAGGCTACTTTTGGAACATTAAAGATGAATTTACTTTTTTTCTGAAGTGTGTATCTACGAGCCCGAGCTTAGTGAAAACACTCGAGGGTATCAGCCCGGTCCATAATTCTTTGACATGTGTCTATACTTGCCCTGTATACTGTGAGGTCTTGAGACGCGCCTTAATGACGGAACAGAGAGGATGAAACTCTCCGGTGAGGTTTTGTAGTCATGGACTATTAGCAGCCTTGAGTATAATCCACTCGAGAGTGACCTTTGTGAGGTGAAACCTGCGCTTATGTAATGTTCTGGCAGCAGTAAGTGAGAAGAGCTGGGATTCCAGAGAGTGACGTGGCGCTGTCACCGTGTGAACTTTAACCAGAGGAAGCTGAGGACTCTACAATAACATACAGAACAAAAACACCAAAACTGGGTGAGGATCAAAGGTGGGATTTTAATTCCGGTAAATAAAAGCTGGTGCTATGTGTGTTTGTGTTTATATTCTGCTCTTGATGGTGTTAATTGCAGTTTATGGTCTTGATTGTTTCTTTTAAAGCTGAGAGGTTCAAAATTCCGTTATGTGTGAACATAAAGACAATAAAGACTCGTAATCTTGAATGTTGAGGCTGAAGAACATCTTTACTGGAAACACAGACCCCCCACCTCTCTCTCTCACTTTTTCTCTTTCTCCCCGCCCCCCCTCTCTTTCTCACTTTCTCTCTCTTGCTCTCTCTCTCCCTTTCTCCCTCACTCCCCTTCTTTGGGGAATGAGGGAGGAGTTTGCACTTTTATTTAAATCTCACTTTTAGGTTTAGACAGTATTTTTATTTAACCTGTATGCTGCACGCAGCACACACACACACACACACACACACACACACACACACACACACACACTGCACGGTCAAAAAATAGTTCTTATATATTATCATGTATAATTATATATGTGTTCCATCAGGGAAAAAACTCCATTGAAGTGAAAACCTGTACATTTAGTAGATTCAGTATTCAGGTCATCAGCTGACTTCATTATTTTTACCATATTATTGTTGCTGAGCCTCGACCGGTCCAACTGAAGCATGCCGTAATTATTAATTAACATGCTGCAAGTATAAAAGCGCTCCAAATAAATTTTGGATTAAACATTTGTGTGTGTGTGTGTGTGTGTGTGTGTGTGTGTGTGTGAAAATTGTTGACGTGTTTACACAAGAAATTCTTCATAAAAATAGCACGTCTGCCTCACAGGAAGAAGGTCCTGGGTTCAATTTCCGGGCTCGGGGCGTTTCTGTGTGGAGTTTGCATGTTCTCCCCGTGCTTGCGTGGGTTTCCTCCGAGCACTAAAACATGCACAGTAGGATAATTGGCTGTTCCAAATTGCCCCCAGGTGTGAGTGTGAGGGTGAATGGTTGTGTATGTTACCCCTGCTTTAGCCTGGTGAGCTATTCAGGGTGTACCCCGCCCTCAGCCAGAGTCAGCTGAGATGGGTGCCACCCTGCCTGTGACCCTAATTAGGATAAAGTGGCTTAGAAAATGAATTAATAAATTCAATAAAATTTATAAATAAATTTCGAATGAATAAATAAATACCTGGAAGGTGCTGCCTGGAGATTTGTTTGTTCTGTGGTGGAGTAACATGTCGACTTTGTCCTGTCGATCCTCCTAACAACTCTGTTATTCATTGGTTCCTGCGTTTCTTGATTGAAAATTTTTCTCTCTGCTGGATGTCGGTTTATGCTGTCTGGCAGGGTGAGTCCGCTGCTTTAATAAACACTTCAGCTGCTGGAAAGTAACGATGATGTTGTGTTGTAACCGTGACGATAGTGATGTTTAAACACCAGTTGGATTTTTGAAAGCCGGTTTATAAATCAACTCCTTTTGCTTCTTGGTGTTTTGATGTATTAACTGAGACATGAGCACGGATCAGAACTCCAGGTTCTCTGTACCACACCTGGTCTGGACAATCACCTGGTACAAGAGAGACCTTCTTACTCTTACTTCATTCACTTCTAATTCACATGTAATTAACGCGGATTTGTTTCTCTCACTGTTTACTCTTCGTTTCTGGCCTTCTGTGCACTTGACTTTTTACTGACCTTTATGGATGTCATGTTACATGCAAACGAGGTGCGTCAGGAGGGCACGTGGTTCTTTACAGGTGATACACACACACACACACACACACACACCCATGTATGATGTAAAGCAGCCTTTTAAAACAGGAAATATTTGTTGGATTTGAACTGAAACACTGTTTCACTGAAAGATTGAAAAATGAGGCTGAATTTATTTATGTAAATGCTTTTAAATGCTTTTCATACCTTTAGCATCAAACGTGTGTGTGTGTGTGTGTGTGTGTGTGTGGGTGTGTGTGTGAGAGAGAGAAAGAGAGAGAGAGAGAGAGAGAGAGAGAGAGAGAGATCAGACTACACCACGGTCTCCTCCTAACTTTACCTGAACACCCCACCTACACGTAAACTACATTTACACGTAATCCAATCCACACCATGAGAACTTATTTAAAGTTGGGTTATTATTACACACAACATTACACCAAAGATACGACAATCAACTTCATCAATTTAATCACAAACAGCTTTCTCAGAGCTTAATTTCTTCACCCGAAACATGAAGGATTTTCTGTTACTGTTTAATTCAAGAGTAGAGACATAAAGACATAAAGACAGATAGACAGAGAGAGAGAGAGAGAGAGAGAGAGAGACAGACACAAAGAAACTGGCAGGCAGAGAGAGACAGAATGGGGGGGGGTCCAGGTTAGAGATAAAATAATTAATTAGTGACACGTGGTAGTCTGATCACAGTCCACCTTAACACAATGCACACACACACACACACACACACACACACACATGTTTGTGGCCACAGAAGTTTTTTAAAAAATATATTTGTTTGAATAAGTAAGTTTAGCTCCGCCCCCAGCTGAGGATTTACACACCCTTCATTCAGCTCTCATTTACTAAATTAATTAATAATTACACTCACCAGTTATTATCTTCAGCAAAGACATGTTTAAGGAAACAATCACCACAAACTAATCACAAGAGCCTTGCAACATCAGGGAAACATCTGGATCACTCTGCATATTAAAAATAAATAAATAAATACATTTAAAAAATCTATTGCTGGTGCTGAAGAGAAACTGAAAACTCTTTTCTGTCTCAGTGTTTAAAATATTTGCAGTATGATTCCTGTAAAATAAAATAAAAATACAGCCCCAGTGAGAAAGTATTCGCTCCCTCCAGATTTCCTCTATTTTACCTCTTTGGTTTCAGATCCTCAAATAAAATAGATTATAAAATATAGAAAACACAGAAACACAAACCAGACATTTTAAATGATCCGTTAGTTTATCATTGCATCATTGCATAAAATGTTCATGCAACACCTGCTGCATATCACGTCCTCCTCCCCTGAACTTCACATCGCTGTGGAAGCATCTTGCACACTTCCTTGCAGTACTGTTTTTTTTGTTTGTTTGTTTTTTTGGCAACGTCAATCTGAAATCTTCAGATTTTTTTTGCTTTTGAGCCAAACAGAGAAGAACTTGTTCCTATCTTGCCACAGAACCCTATTGTACTCAAGCCTGATATCAGGGACTGATGTCCTGATGTTCCCCACAGCATCACACTGCCACCACCATGTTTCACTGTTGGTGTCATGCTCTTATCCTGCATCTTGTTAGAACACCAGTATACAGAACCTCATTCCAAAAGGCTTGAGGGACACCAAGATGATATGAGCCTTTATGTTTCTTTTGATTAGCAGTGTCTTACAGCTTTCCGGGGGATTACATATGTGCCTCATCTCCTTCTAAGGATTTCTGGAATCGTGCAAGCGGACTTATTAGATGTTTGTCTGGGTTCTTTCGTGAGTTCCTTTATGAATCGTTGATGTGATCTTTGAGGAATTTTGGGAGGCCGGCCACTTCTGGGAAGATTCAACACTGATCCAAGTTTTTTCTCCATATGGAGGTAACGACTCTCACTGGCTGGAGAACTGGCAGAAATTTGAATTCAGACAATGCAGAACTTATCTACAATGTCCTTGATACAGTCATTTCATACTGCAAAGATTCAGGAAGAATCAGGTACACAGCGCACTTACCGTAGATGAGCTGCCTACCTGATTAGTCAGCAATACCGACATGGACCTTAACGCAGAACCTGTTCTGTATAATGTTGATAAGGCTGTAGTGGTTCTTTATGTTGTGTAGTGGTTCCGACCCGTCTGCTAAACTGAGAGCGAACCTGATTACAGATGGGAGGCAGTCTGCCGTTCCTTCACTCGGTTCTTCTCTTTCTATTCATGTAATGATGGTGACGTGTGGTGTTCTGCTCCTTGATCAGAAGGACCACATGACGGGATGTGCTTCCATGATCCATGTCTGATTTGCACCGGCTGCCTGATTTGTGTTCTCAAATAAAGTCATGCCGATCTGTAGCGCACGTGCAAGTCATTTGGTCCGAGTACATTTAGAAAAGAGTCATATCCGGTTTATGACATCACCGAACCCTGAAGGATCAGCACCAGGGCCTGCAGCACATTCTCGTTTATTCCAGTGGAATATGATCATTTCCTGTTTTAGAAAGTTGGAAATGTTGTTTTTTATGAAGTATCTCAACAACAAAAATGCAAAAAGTTTTGGCACCCCTCTACCCACTGACACTCCTCAGCTTTTATTCAACCAAACTTTATTCAAACCTTTATTGCTTCTATTTATGAATAAAAAGTGCAGACTGCAATGTTTGTGTGTACGTCACAACCCTGCACGCGAAGGTGATGTTTTGGCGCATGCGTGGTACAAAAGCTACCAACGCGCGGTGCAGTTCGGGCAGGTTGGGGGGGGGGAGGCGGATCGGGTAACCGCACCTCGGGGGCAGGTTTCGCACTTGCATTCGCGCGCGCTGGGGGGATCCGATGACGTCACGGGCCAAGCACGAAAACACATATACACACACGCGCCCGCACACTGACGCACGCGCGCTCACCCCCCCCCCCCCGCCTTCTGTAGTCAGTTCTTTTTTTCTATTCTGGGAAGCGGTGCTAGGAATAACCCAGTCTGTTCCCCTCCATCCAGAGGCGCCTCCGAGCACCAAGCAATACAAACTATCCCGAACCCGACACGCTCCAGGAGCAGCGGGGCCGCGCGCGCCGCCTCCGTGTCATCAGCTGCATTTGCGTTTCATCCACCTCTCTCTCTCTCTCTCTCTCTCTCTCTCTCTCCCCCCCCCATCCTGTTCCTCCCGGACCGGGGCCGGAACGGCTAGCAGCTCCGAGACGGACTGACGCTCCTCGGGATGGTGCGGATGTTCTGGGACTCTCCGCCGAATCCTGGACTCTGATCCACGGTAAGAGCTCCAACTCCTCTCAACTCTTGAGCTCGAGCTGCTGTCGCGCTTCCTGCTGCGCGTTTCTGTTCCGAGCCGCTTCGGGGATTTGTTGGAAGAATCCGTGTTTGGGGGAAGACCCTGTACCGCGGAATGTGCGAGAGATCCCGGTACCATCCCGAGGAATGTACACGGACAGGGAGCGGCTTCACCCGAGAGCGCGATAATCGGACAGGATTATTATTATTATTATTATTATTATCATTATTATTATTATTATTATTATTATCATTATTATTATTATTATCATTATTATCATTATTATTATTATCATTATTATTATTATTATTATCATTATTATTATTATTATTATTATTATTATTATTATTATCATTACTATTATTATCATTATTATTATTATTATTATTATTATTATTATTATCATTATTATTATTAGCACTATTATTATTATTATCATTATCATTATCATTATTATTAATATTATTATTATTATTATTATTATTATCATTATCATTATTATTATTAATATTATTATTATAATTATTATTATCATTATTATTATTATATTTATTATTATTATTATTATTATTACTATTATTATTATCAATATTATTGTTATTATTATTATTATTATAATTATTATTAACACTATTATCATTATTATTATTATTGTTATTGTTATTATTATTATTATTATTACTACTATTATTATTATTATTATCATTATTACTATAGTTATTATTATTATTACTATTAATATCATTATTATTGTTATTATTATTATTATTATTATTATTATTATTGTTGTTGTAATAATTACTGATTAATGAAGTGATTTATTTATTTATTTATTTTTACTTTCATTGCTGTTAGGAGCTACACTGTATACACAGAGAGTCAGCTGTGTGTGTGTGTGTGTGTGTGTGACGGTGGGTGGGTCCCTGGCTCGTTCCGGGAATGTTCCATGACGTGTTGTCCGTCAGCGCGCGGGGGACTCTGGGGGGAATCTTCACAGCAGCTGTCGATGCCACTCGACTCTGTTTAACTTCTTTTCTGTGTTTTAGGTTTTTCAAACCCACAGTTTTCTTTCTCCTCCATAACAATATGAACCTCCAACATTTCTTCTCGGGATTTTTAGATTTCTCTCGGCATTCTTTTTAAATAATGATCCTATTCTAATTACTGAATCATCATTTCTGTCATTGTTTTTGTTTTTGTTTTGAGTTGTATAGGATCGAATCCTGTTCTGTGTTATTTCATTGATAATAACTCGAATATTCGGAGAATCCTCACCTCAGGTAACACCTGAAGCTCAGTGTGGTGGAACCGAGGGTGTGATCCGATCTCATCTAAGAGCATCATTGTTCTTATCAAAGTGTTTATCACCAACATCTTGTGTCTTCCCTCGTTACTGAATGTTGTTGTTATCTGTGGAGCACAGAAGCTTTCACAAAACCTACTGAGATGATTTATGAATGCAGGATATGGATTAATTCATATATTTTAAAAAAATATATGGTTACGGAAGTAAACAACTTTCTGTCAATCTTAAAACATCTGTGTTGTTTCTATAAAAATATTTATTTTTGCACAATACAGGTGGGTTTTAAAGTTATGGCAGTGTATATCAGATTATTACTTGCAACAAACAGCCTTCTTTTGTTTATTTATATATATATATATATATATATATATATATATATATATATATAAACACTATTTCTCTCAAAAAAATAATTCTGTTAAAAACAAAAAAAACAAACAAAATGATCAACCAACTAAACAAACAAACATGTTACAAAAGCTGTAGTCAAGCCCAAGGCAGCTCAGTGGGGTAGTGGTAAGCATGTCCGTCCCACAGCAAGAAGGTCCTGGGTTCGAGTCCTGAGCTCAGGTGAGAGATTTTCTGTGTGGAGTTTGTATGTTATTCGCGTGCTTACGTGACTTTCCTTTTGGCACTCTGGTTTCCTCCCGCAGTCCAAAGACATGCACAACTGGCTAACTGGCTGTTCCAAATTGCCCCTCGGTGTGAGTGTGAGTATGAATGGTTGCGTGTGTGTGTGTGTGTGTGTGTGTGTGCGTGTTGGGCCTGCGATGGATGGGCAAGCTATTCAGGGTGTGTCCTGCCTTCACCCGGGAGTGAGCTGAGATGCGCTCCAGCATCTTCGTGTCCGTAGTAGATTTAAGCAGCTCAGCAAATAAATGAATGAATAAATGTAGTTGAGATCATCTTTGTGAAGTCTAAGTCTAACTACCAGGACTAGTCCAGGCTGAGTTAGGACCAAGTCTAAATGGGTTCGAGTCCATGTAACTGTTTTCTGAACAAGCTCAATTAATCAGATGATTTTAGTTTTGAAGGAGTTCCGTGAGAAAAAAAATATTTAAAAGGTAGCCGCACTCGGTTGAGACCGTCTATAATATCTGGCGAAACCAGTGGCAGCCAAAGGTTCGAGTGCAGACATCAGTGAATCCAAAACTAGTCTGAGATAATAGAAAACATCCTGAGGCCTACAGTCCTGTACTCTACACCAGAAAGAATTTTCTTTGCGATTCATGAATGCAGGATGTAGATTTGAGGATGTAGATTTGTTCCATTCCTGACACCCGTGACTCTTCTGCTCGGTCTCCTCCCAACGTTGGTGTCGGATCTGCGGAGGATCGTGTAGTACATTGAACTCGCTGTCATGTTCACTGAGCAGCTTGAGACATGTTGTGCTTTGTGTCATAAAGCTTTATCACACTGGAAGTGGTGATGAGACACCTGGATATATCGTGGGTATAAATTGATGTGCGTGTTCAGGAAGGATACTCTGACACCACCACCATCATCATCATTACCATCACCATCACCATCACCGCAATTATCATCATCATCACCCCCACCAACATCATCACCATCACAACCACCATCATCATCATTACCATCACCAACATTATCATCATCACCACCACCATCACCATCACTGCAATTATCATCATCATCACCCCCACCCCCATCATTATCATTACCATCACCAACATCATCATCACCGCAATCATCATCATCATCACCACCACCACCACCATCATCATCATTACCATCATCATCATT
>JAQMYF010000022.1:7051822-7064322 GCA_030014195.1 Neosilurus mollespiculum
CACCACCAACATCATCACTACCACCACCATCATCATCATCATCATCATCATCATCACCACCACCACCACCACCACCATCATCATCACCATCATCATCATCATCATCATCATCACTACCACCACCATCATCATCATCATCATCATCACCACCACCACCACCATCATCATCATCACCACCACCATCATCATCATCATCATTATCATGATCACCACCACCACCATCATCATCACTACCACCACCACCATCATCATCATCATCATCATCATCACCACCACCACCATCATCATCATCACCACCACCACCATCATCATCATCATCATCATCACCACCACCATCATCATCATCATCATCACCACCATCATCATCACTACCACCACCATCATCATCATCACTACCATCACCATCATCATCATCATCATCATCACCCTCAACCTGAACTGTCAACACAAAGCAGCCACACCCGTATATAATTTTCAGACCCAACCATCTTCATGTCACAGAAAAAATCAGCCTTCATTATGTTCTGAGTTTCATCTGTACAATTTTGGTGAAGTGGAGATAAATGAAGTGAAGAAACATGATGCAACATCTCGTGGATTTCAGAGGGCAGTGGTGGCTTAGTGGTTAAGGCGATGGGTTACTGGTCCGAAGGACAGTGGTTCAATCTACACTGTTGGGCCCTTGAGCAAGGCCCTTAACCCTCAACTGCTCAGTTGTATAAAATGATCATCGTAAGTTGCTCTTGATAAGAGAGATGCTGCCAGATGCTGCCAGATGCTTTAAATGTAAAAATTAAATTCAGAAGAATATAATGTGTTGTGGTTTAAAATTCCCAACCTGTCTCAATATATCTGAATTCAGCTTGTGTACTCCTGTAAACGTAATAAATACAGTACACGTTCAGTGTAGTACACACAAGTTCCTGCTAAACAGAAGGTTTTGATCAGTTGTTAAGGGTTCTGAGGCTGCAGTAAAACCAGTAGATGCTTGATGATGTAAAAGCTGATGCAATAGTCAGTACATGGCGGTCATGTAATCACAGTGTTCAAGAGTTCTGAGAGATGAGTTGAAGTTGAACTCCTTCTCGTTCTCATCAACTCCTTCTCCTTTCCCAGCGTAGCACCAGTATGAGCCGGGGCGTGTAGAATGTTCTCAGGAATTAAAGTTGTGAAAGTAATTACACATTCCTGTACTTGTTTGGGTTCCCGAACGAATGGTTTCAACCCCACAGCAGAATGAGGTCATGAGAGAAACTCACCATCCCCTCTTTTGTTTTATTCATTAAATTTTAATTTATTATTGCAAATATTGCAACAGATTTGTGTTTATGTTTACCTCGACCACAGAACAGAGATTTGGCGTTGGGATTGTAATCACCGATGTTTGTTTTTGCCAGTTTATCAGTTTGTCTGTGAACAAAATCCTGACCACACCCATGCACAGATTTTCACCAAACTTGGTGGGGACACTGCCCTACCCGAGTCCCAGACATGATTTGATTTTGGGATGTCAAGGTCAAAGGTGAAGGTCAGAGCAAGGTCCCACATTTTGGGAGATAGAATGGCTATAACTTTGAAACGAGTAGCGACCATATATAGACTTTCAAATGAGAATTACCTTTGACCTTGAGTGACCTACAAAGGTCAAACCGCTGCCTTCTCATAAGTGGCTAGCTAAACAAGGGTTTTTAAAGGTCACTTGGTCACGTCCACGTACTATAGAACGTATCGTAAGATGAACACGTGGGTAATTAAAACCAGAACAATATTTGCTACATTATCCATTTCACTTTGAATGCACCTGTAGCCGTGAGTTGCACTGAGACAAGATACATTAACATTATTAGTGTAAATGAAGTCATAGTTCTTTTCACTAAACAATCACCCCTGTGTACGAATGTGAAATTGTCCCGTCCTTGTCCTCCTGTAAAACACACCAGCATTGCGTCTCCAGTTGATACTGATGTTTTATTCTAGGCTTTTAATGAGTGCTGAGATTTAACCGGTTTTCCCGTTGCGGCGAGTGTTTCAGGTTTCTGAATTCAGATCTGTTTCTGGATGTTCCAGATTAGCAGATTGATCTGAATGTAAGGTCAGTTTTCTCATCATGACATCAGCAGAAAGTCTGAAAGAGAAGCAGAGCTCATGAATGTGTTTAACGTCACCGTGCATGAAACGGAGAAACGCTGTACAGTTCAGCTTGGAAACCTGATCGACAGGTATGCTTTGGCTTCGATGTGCCGTCTCCATGTCGTGAACGATGCATTTAATCCTTTCAGATGTACAAAAGATATGCAGGTGAACGTGTGAGTAATGCCGCCTGTGTTGTTACGGTTTCTATGCACACACAAAGTCACGTGTCCAGAATAAACCATGCTGCTCTGCCATTTTTATTATCACACCACCCATCAGTGGTGTGGATTATTTTCCTATAACAACATGCCTCTTTGTGTGAATTGTTCCACACTGGATGAGAAATTTAAAATAGGCACGCCCTTTCAAACACACCTACTGAAGTTCTGAAAAGGTGTGTCAAGAAATTCCAGCGCGCCCAAGGAACATCGTTTTAGATTTTACTGGCGTACTCTACATCAAGTACAAAAACTTGAGGCTGCTAAGGACTCACGGGTTGCAGAAAGCTCTTAAAGTCATTTTGTGTTTGTTCGCCTGGCAGCCCACACATGCTTTATGTCCTAATAAGAAGGGAATTTTCGCTGTCCTTGGGATCTTTGGCAGGAGGAACCTCATTTTCTCCGCCTGTGCTCGTGACCTTAATCTTTGAGTCACTACCTGCAGCGTGTGGCCATAGATGAGAAAATGGACACAATCGGTAAGCATAGATTGTTTTCTGCTTCAACTGAACTGAACATCACAATTTTATCTTAAACCAAACCGTGGCCTTGGACAGGGAGGTACTGATTTTCATAACAGACCCAGTATGTTGTAGGTCCACTTGGGGAGGCGCCAAAAAAATTACATCACCTTTGAAGCCTCTGTACTGGATAGCTGTCCTGTCTTGGCTACGGATTGATACCCTGTCCATTAAAACCACTAATGTGAGTGTGGACAGGAGTGTAGACGAGACGCACGCCGTTAATGAGTCTGAAAAGAACCTTTTAAACCTAATGAGTGGAACGAGAACATAATTCTCACTGAGCTCCTCCAGAACCCCAGATACCCCAAACTCCAGGAGTGCTGCAGGAGGGTCGCTGAGAAATAAACAACCTCAGGTCCATATTTGCTGAATGTTGACACATTTAGAACATGGTGTACACATATCTAAAACATGCGGATATTTCAGATCAGCACTTTTTCATCAGTGTTTATCATCCGTGCTCTTTAGGCCCATTTATGCTCCTTTTACGTACAAAAGACGTCCTTTTCATACGTTTCAGTCGACACCGGCCACATACTTTGGTACGTCATTTACTTCAGTATTGATATTAAGCAGTGCATCCACTAGGGGGCAGTTTGGAGGTGACGGGGCACAGACATGGTGAGACTGTATTAATGTACTTTATTAAGAAATAAAAACACAGAATTGGCGCGGTGGACGGTGGCGGTGGTCTGTGAGGCCATTAAATACATTTCAACATGTCTACGGAGAATTATTTTGCTTATTTGATCTCACACAGACCGCCATTCTTCCTTCGCTACCATCCAATCACACCAAAACACCTCCCAGCTGTTCTGTATCAAATGTTTGTCCCGTGAAATAACACCACATAGATGTTTATATGGGTAAATGCACTTTATAGACTTTTCAACCATAAACAATAATAATAAGACAAGTATCCATGTAAGCATACCGTGCCAGTGGTTAAAATTTCAGCCTCAGAATTTAGAGTTTCCTTCAGAATTTCTATACAGTTACTACCATGACAGGTTACACCACATGATCACACTGAACGATGAGAAGAACACGCGTAATCAAAAAGGTTAGTGCATGATAAAACCCGTAGAACTAAACAAATAAACTTGGCTTGAAAGGTCTTACAGCATAAAATCTTCACACAGAACATTTTTTTTTAAGTTTTTCCCTTTTCAGATCATTAAAGCAGAGCAGTGAAGCAGCAGCGGATCGTGACTGTAGATCTGGTGCTGCAGGACAACATTAATAATGGCATAGCTTCAAACTTAATGAGGTGGAGAGGCTGTTACACTTGGCTCATGCTATAGGCTACTAGCTAGAATTTTTTTTTTTTTTTTTTAGCGAGCCCTGTAATTTTATTCATGGTTGCGCCAGATGATTTTTTGTAGACCGACAACTGAGAACTTGTGTTAGTGAACTATGGAAAAACTATAAATACAGAATACTCTCTGAAATGTCTTTGAAGTTGTGCTTCATATGAGAAAATCAGGGCTCCCAAGTTTGATCCCTGGATGACACCCACAGCCTCAGGGGGAGATGGCTGGCATACTTTTTGTTCCCTGTGAGTTCATGCACACAGAGGGGTGGAGAGTGTTTTCCTGTGAGTGTCTTACGCCGCGCCTGGCTGTGTTTAAGCAGCAGGCGGTTGGCATTACAGGCTTCGGAGGAAACATGTAGTGACCTTCGCCCTTCCCGGGTTTGTAGTTTTTGTTTAATAGGAAAGAAGGTCTGATAGGTGGGGAATGGATATGAATAAATTAGGGAACAAATCTGAGGATTCCAACAATCAAAAATGTAAACAGATTGAGGAGATTGTTAAAGAGGATTGGACCAATGATCAGACGGTTGCACCACATGATATTTTTTCAAGAAAAAAAAGAGCACTCCATAAAAAGTTGGGAAAAATGTAAGTGTACGTACATACTGTATACGCTACATGTATGAGATTTATATATCAGGCGCCTACTAATGATTCGGAGTCGGCAATGTACAGCACGCTCGAGTTATCGAGACGATGCGAGTAATTTATTTGTAATATAAAGAGGAGTGTGTTCCATGAGCTCTCCCTTAAATGCCGCACATGCACTATTTATATTTGTTTTCTGATGAAAATGTGCAAAAAGATGATAAATGAAGATAAATAATAGCAGCTCGAGCCACAGTATTCGCACTCAATAAATTCTCTTATTGATAATTGCAGAAGCTTTGGCTCGATCCCAACACCTGCACCCACAGGACTTTAAATACATGAAACGTTAATCAGGATCTTGTTGTACTTACCAAAGCACACATTTCAATCTGACTCCTGAAAAAGTTGATAGCGACTTCTCTGAATGCTCCATTAGGCTTTTATTAGATGGATCTGGACCTTTAAATGCATGAGGGGAGGCGATTGGGTCTCCTGTGGATGATCTGTATATTCTGGTGTGGAACCCTGTCGGTTCTTCTATCACTGACATGTTTATACACACACTGTATATCTTGGCCTCCAACGGATACGGGAACTGTTCAGCCTTAATAAAGTCTGTGTCACATGACATGTTTGCAGTGCAGGCGTGATCTGCAGCTTACTAACATCTCACACATTTGCACTGCGCCTTGCATTTGCTCCTCGCACAAACGTTGCATAAAGCTTTCAGTGCCTTTTCGATGGCTGGGTTCTGTACCTCATCCTCTCCATAGTCACAGTTTAGATGTGTACATACCCAAGTGCAACGTGCTGCACCAGTTGTGGTTAACTTTGCTAAATTGCATGGCGGTTCATGAGATTGGGATAAGGAAAGTGTAAGTTCAGTGGTTTGGTAAAAACAAGACGGTTCAGTGCCACAAAGTGAGATGCCTTTGAATTTCTACAGTGTTTGATTGTCTCTCTCTCTTTTTTTATTAATTAATTTATTTTATTTATTTTCACATAAAATAAGGTTTCGGTTGGTGCATATGAACAACAGTAATGCATTTTAAACAGCTAAAAGTGACTCATGCCAGTGATTTGTTTTTTAAAATTACCTTACACATGTCATTTGGTGCAACTTTAAATAAACATCTGCTCCAGCTGCACCCCGAATATACAATGCAATATATGTATATACGTATGTATGTATGTATGTATATCTGCTAAAGCAGCCTGTACAGTACGTGTACTCTTATCTAAAGCATGACTGACAGCGTGTCAAGTTCAGCACCATTTGCTCTGACACCTTGACAAAATGAATGCTGCCTATGACGTCTTTGCTCACTTCATCTGCACCACAGGAAACACTCGCGGCCTCCCCTTCTTCCTGCTTTGAAAATGAGGTAGTCTTTCTCTCACTCCTCCTTCCTTTTTTTTCACTTTCTGAAGCAGCAACAGGCTGAACGCGACTTCCAGCGCTCGATTATTTGCCGGCGGCGGTGGCTGCTGCCTGTCTGTTTTTTCATGCGATCAGACCACCCTCCCGCCTCCCTCTCTCTGTCTTACAGCCTCCTGTGCTGTTCTTCCTTTAAGTACGAGAGCACAGTGAGAGTGACAGTCCCAGGAAGAGTGAGAGAGACAGAGTTGTTGATAGGGATGGAGGGCTGCGTTAAGTAGGTGGGAAATATCTTCACGGACTGGATTCTGGAGTTTGACATACACGACTAGCTGATCAGTGCTGACGTTTGGACTTCTGGAGGAGCTCAGCAGGAGGACACGGTGTCAGGTGGGCCATCAGGGAGGATAGTGGAGGAGAAAGAGAAAGTGAAGGGGGTCTAACGATAGGGCCGGTCCACTGTTGATGTCGATGAGAGGTTTGAGAAGTGGACAGGGGGACAGGGGATTGAGATGAGTCCAGTTTTGGAGTTTGGGATGTTCTCAGGATGGAGTGTGTTTGTAGTGTTTACACTCGTTGTGTTAAAACAATGTTAATCATTTTAATGAGCCAGAACAGAAATCTTAAGAGATGACGTGTTGTGTTGTTCATGTGGGTATGTACTGTATATACTCTGTGTGTGTGTGTGTGTGTGTGTGTGTGTGTGCTTATTTCTTTAACACTCCCTTTCCTGATGCCTCTTGGAAACAGGGTGTGTTAGGAGCGTGTTCGCCTGGCTTAACTTGCGAGACAACTAAAAGAAGAAGCCAAAGGTAAAGTCTGATTTTCAAATATATAGTGTGAGATGATTTCCATCTTTTTATCTCCGTTAGTTCCTTACATGCTGTCATACACAGCGCTGTGGTGTTTCAGCTAGCTACGCTGACATAACATGTAGGAATGGCATCGCTGCTGGTTTCTGGTTCTGATGGCTCTGACTCGGATCAGTGTAGTGATGATGCTCATAGCTGATGGGAGTAAAGTTTGGTTCGTATGCTGTCACCTCCCGTCACCTCCATCAGCTTTACAGGATTGTTGTTAAGCTTCAGTGAAGGTAAACGTGTAATTGATAAGCAGGACTTTCGATGATTCCTGCAGGTGAGGCGTGGATCATGTTGATGAACTGTGTGTGTGTGTGTGTGTGTGTGTGTGTGTGTGTGCATGAGAGACAAACTGTAATATTACCCACAAAAGAGAACAAGACAAAAACGATCTGGGGAATTAACGCAGAACACGCAGCTCCTACACCGTGTGTTTTTCGGTTAGGAAACACTCGTGCAGGGGTAGAGTTGCCTTTTGAACATGTATAGACTAGTGCGGTACGGTTTTGTGTGTAGCGTGTCACAGTTTCGCTCTTCTGTCAGTGACTGTACATTTTTGCGTGCTGTGGAGAGGCATGTGATCACATCCTGGGCTACGGATTTTTGAATACGGCTTGCAGCGTAGCCTCGTACAGAAATAGACATATGCAAAGTGCTGATAGCTATCAGGGCCCTCGGCTCCGAGAGGCTCCGCATACACAGCTGCAAGCGACTTCCACTGTGTGGAAACCAGATACAGATGAAGTGTGTTTCACTGTTTTGTGTGTGTGTGTGTGTGTGTGTGTGTGTGTGTGTGTGTGAGAGAGAGAGAGAGAGTGAGAGAGTGAGAGAGTGAGAGAGAGGTTGTTGTGATGTGATGTATATGATTTAAAAATATAGCATACATGAGAAGTTAGCCGAGGGAAAGTGACTAGCAGGGACATCCAGGCTGCGAGACATGACTGTACTTATAACGAATAATTACACCAAAGGTGCTCAAAGGTTTAGCAACAAAAACACCCAGTATTTTTTTAATTGTTTTTGTATTTACATGATAAAAAGTGTGGTTATCTTATGCTAATTCTGTGAAACGTATTTGGAAATTTTGGATCTTCACAAGTTAATGAATCATTATCCAGTCTTGGTTTTGGTTTTGGTTTTGGTTGGAAAAGTGATGATGAGAATAATAATAATAATAACAATGAATACCATGCTAGTTAGTTAGCTAGTTAGTTAGTTAGTGTAATGTATTATTAGAGACTAAGGAGAAGAACGTCTTGCTCGGTTTTTGTCTGTATTACCACATACCTGCCTGCTCTTGACACGTCTGTTATCCGTGTACATTAATTTATCATCACAGCCGTCCCGTCTGCGCGATCCTGACTCAGCTGCTGTGGGTAGTGCAGCGGCACTTACAGCATCTGGGAGCGTTGTGTCACACCACCACGAAGTGCATCATTCATTCATTCATGCATTTTCCAAACTGCTTAATCCTACTAGGATCACAGGGAGTCTGGAGCCTCTCTCAGCCGATTCGGGTTGAAGGCAGGGTACATATCGCATGGCCAGCATACACAACCATTCACACTCACACCTAAGGGCAATTCAGAAGAGCCAGTTAGCCTAATCTGCATGTGTCTGAACTGTGGGATGAAACCAGAGTACCCAGAGGAAACTCACGCAAGGAGGGAGAGGACATGCAAGCTCCACACAGAAACTCCCTCGCCAGGGGCGGGAATCGAACCCATGACTTTCTTGCTGTGAGTCGGACATGTTAATCACTGCACCATCATGTCGCCCTGAAGTGGATTAGCTTTAGAATATATATATATACATACAGTGTAAATATAAAAATATTTCTGAATAAGAAGTGGGGTTATTTTCGGTCGTTTAAATTATTTTATGTGGGGGAAAAGCGCACCATGATATTCTGGAACATGAACTGGGCTCTCCTTGGGTTGCCAGATTCATGGTCTTTTCACCCCGCACTCTTTCTTCTGGACACGGTGCTGTGTTCTGCTGCCAGTGGCCCTCGTGTGTGTGTGTGTGTGTGTGTGTGTGTGTATACCTCTGGAAAATCACTTCTGCACCTGAAGTTCAGTGACAGTTTGATGGAGACAGATTTACGTGGCATGCCGAGCGCCGCTCACCTTGACGGCCTTACATGAAACATGTGACATTTATAAAATGAAGGAACTGGTTCACTGTACCAGACATGTCTCATAATTCATCACTGAGAAATATCCTGAGTGTTACAAGTGAAAGAACGTTGTAAAGAACGCTTGTGTGGGCAAAAAAAAATAAACTGTGGTCTACATCAATACGATTCCGTGTCTGAACGTCAACTTTAAGATAAAAATAAATCTCCAAGGTCAAGAGCAGCAGCTTATTGCTGATTCCAAGTCATTAGCACAGATGTTAGCAAACCAGCTGTTGGCTAACGGCAAAGCGGCGACTCATTAGCTTCCTAACAGACTGCAGGGCAATGCAGAAACTCGAGTGCGTAAACGTAACTGTTTCGTACTGTATTTAATCGTTTATTATTTTGTAAACACACAGGTTAGGTAAAGTGTGGTTGGAATAAAGACCTTGTGGTTATTCATTATGTTAACTGAAATCTTTTGTAATGTTTTGGAGGTTGTGATTGAGGAAAAGAAAAATCTTGTACCTTGCACTTGGGCTTAATTCCACTCTGGGGTGAAAGGTCAGAAGTGTCAACAGCAATTGATCCTTCGTGGGAATAAAGTGCATGTCTATGTTTATGTCTATGTTTACATCTGTTTTTACATCTATGTTTACATCTGTGTTTACGTCTATGTTTATGTCTGTGTTTACGTCTATGTTTACGTCTGTGTTTACGTCTATGTTTATGTCTGTGTTTACGTCTGTGTTTACGTCTATGTTTACATCTGTGTTTAGGTCTATGTTTATGTCTGTGTTTACGTCTGTGTTTACGTCTGTGTTTACGTCTGTGTTTACTCCTTAGCTGAAACAGCCCCAGGGTTTAGATGTTATGGGTATATTCACTGTAACTGGAACGTTTGTGGTTTTAAGTGCAGGAAAGCGTCATGTATGTATATCGAGAGATCTATTAACTTTCCTACTTTTAGCCCCAAGTTGGAGTTGTTTGTAACCCCGGGGAAGGGTGGATGTCTGAACTGCAGGTATGTTCCAGACCTTCTTACTGATGTGTGCTGTGGGTCAGGGGTTGTTTTTGTGTTTTAGTGCAGCCTCTCCAGTACAATACAGTACAATACTCAAAACCCGAATAAAGCAGGAAGGCATACTCTGTTTCTATGGGAACCGTCTCAGAAACTGCGCTTTGTCCTTGATGGAATCAGGTGGAGTGAAAAGGCGGATTAGTAGAGCGAAGATAAGAGGGAGGAGAAGGAGAGGACGAGAGACAGAATAGCTGTGGATGGATGAATAATGATGAAAAGGAAACCGTGGCTGGGTGAGAATGAGTGATCATGTGACCATGGGTGTTGGGTATACAGGTGAAGTTCTCCAGCCATTGGAGGTGATCTCTCTCTCTCCCTCTCTCCCTCTTTCTCTGTCTCTCTCTCTCCACTCTCTCTCTCTCTTTCTCTCTCGTGCTCTCTCGCACTCTCTCTCTCTCTTTCTATTTCTCCACACTGATTCATTACAGTTATCATGTTTATGTGTCACGGCACTACCTTCAGCCTGAAGCAAATAGGAAATTAATGTGGTTGGTTCAACAAAGCGGTGTTCATGCTGACTGGCACCAGAAAAAAACCCTCTACCGCTGCTAAATTTACCCTCACTTGTCTTCAGCTAAACAACAGCACTCGAGTGTTTGCAGGTGTTTGCTAGGCAGTGGAACACAACCCACACACGACACGGTTTTTCATGTCACAGAAGCACGTAAAGCATCCGTGTGTGTGGTGTAAGTAATCATATCTGTACAGTACGTCCTGATTAGTATTCAGTGTTGTAATGGGTCAGGGTCCATGTGTAGGAGTGTACAGTAATCCCACAGAGTCCCACAGAGTCCCGGAGACTCACGGAAGGTTTTTAGGCTTTCAGTGCACCTTGTTGATGCGCCACTCGGGAGCTTGTCTCAGTTTTCTTTAAGGCAGTTTGTGATACGCGCCCTCTCTCCTGTTTACGTTTAGCTCTGTGCATTGAAGACGTGTAAACAGGTTGTTATCTTAGAATATGGTTGATTTTGGGAGTAAGGGGAGAGTAATAAACATGGAGTGCTCACTGGAAATGTTGGCAAGACTTCGCAATGTTAGTGCATGAATGGTTTTGATTCGGAATCGGTGATTCTTTTGTGACCCGACCTGTTCATGAACCTGGGAGTGTGACCCCCCAAAAAAACCAAAAATCACACACACACACACACACACACACACACACACACGTCTGGATAAAAAAATCAATAGGAATATTTTTGGCTGGGAGCTGTGATCGCTCTCTTCTGCTAATAATAAAACATTTCTACATTTCCCCAGAAAGGTGTGGATCAGAGATAAGAAGTGATTCTGGAACAGGAAGTGTGTGCACTGGGGTGCCATCTCTGGTGTGGAGGTGTTATGACATGCTTTACTGTGTGTGAAAATGCCCCCCCCCCCTTTCTCGCCCCCCTCCCCTGTCACTCTCTCACTCTCTCTCTCTTTCTCTCTCACCCCCCAACCCTCTCTTTCTCAATTTCTCACTTTCCACTTCTCTGCCAACACTGGCTTCCTGATAACAGCTTCATTTGAATGTGAATAGCAAGGTTCTGTGAGCTGCTTCTTCCTGTTGGGCCGGGGTTGTGGTGGGTGGCGTGTGTCTATAGTCAAAACACATGGAAAGCAGTAAGGCAAGGTGAAGCTACACGGGCTGAACACACGCTCGCCCTGCCTTTATTCTCCTACGGACCGAATGGCTTTCGCTTCCTCTTCTCTGAACCATGCAAATGACTTGCACACTTTGCGCTGCAGACGAGGGACACTTCCTGTTGAAAGGCCTCTGGAATGTGCACGAGTAAATTTTTTGTGGGTAGGAAAAAGATATTGGGTCCGAAAGCGTGGTTCTGGACGAACAATCCGCTATTCATCACCTGGGGTTCCTCTCTATCATCGTTTAAGCCACGGTTTCGATCACAGCGGCTCGTCTTAGCTGTACTCCTGTACAGCCTGTTCTGATTCCATTACGTCTTATTCACACTCAGTTTGTTATTATTTCTCGAATCGAGCGAATCTTTCATTGGATTAGGAAATAAATGTATTTTTATAGAATTCATGTTGTAGAGCTTTTCACACTCACACTGCTGCTCTTAACGATGTCTAAAATGGAAATCTGACCATACCGTGTCATTTCTCAAATAAAATAAAGAAAATAAGATAATACCGAGAGCTCTCTGAGAGCGCAAACCTCCACCAAGCATAACAATCCTCCATAGGAACCCGAGTGTCATGTCTGAGGAAACTATGCATTATTGTTTTTAACACTTTGTAGCAATGAATTGTTTGGCAAAATGAATGAGAAGAAGAG
>JAQMYF010000022.1:7077705-7090549 GCA_030014195.1 Neosilurus mollespiculum
GAATAGAACATAGAACATAGAGCGTCCACCAAAGAGCATAGAGAATAGAACATAGAACATAGAGCGTCCACCAAAGACCATAGAGAATAAAACATAGAACACTGAGCGTCCACCAAAGAGCATAGAGAATAGAACATAGTACATAGAGCGTCCACAAAATAGCATAGAAAATAGAACATAGAACATAGAGCGTCCACCAAAGAGCATAGAGAATAGAACATAGAACATAGAGCGTTCACCAAAGAGCATAGAGAATAGAACATAGAACACTGAGCGTCCACCAAAGAGCATAGAGAATAGAACATAGAACATAGAGCGTACGCCAAAGAGCATAGAGAATAGAACATAGAACATAGAGCGTACGCCAAAGAGAATAGAACATAAAGCATACACCAAAGCATAGAGCATGAATTTTGTAGTTTGTCAAAATGCCATTTATTTATTTGCTGAACTGCTTAATGGTACTGGAGTCTGTCTGATTCCTGCTGTCAGGCGAACATGCTAACTACTTCACCACCATGCCTTATTTATTTGTTTGTGTGTTTGTTTGTTTGTTTGTTTGCCTGGCCCCAGATGATCCAGCGGAACTCTGTATCCAGGTTAGGACACAAAATAAGAGACGATATTCATGGAAAAATCTATTCAGTGTGCACTAGGAGTGTTGTAGGAGTCACCCAAGTCTTCACATGCTTGAGGGCTGGAGGCATTTGTGGGGCATTTGCTGGAACGCGGGGTGTTTATCTGTCTGTTTGGGAAGCCCCCTGGTCCTCATTCCTGGCATTGAGCAGCAATCTATCTTAGAGGTTAAATACGGTTGGGCTTTTCTGGCAGATCACTGCACGCTTGGTGGGTGTCAGAGTGGTGACTTTGGAGAGGTCAAAGGCCAAGGGGTAGCTCTGCCTCGGTATGCTTGGCTTCTAAAATAACAGGTGCCGCAGGGCAACATGAGAGTTCATGGCCTGATGGGAATTTTCAGGGGAGGTGCGATCTTTGGTACCTGACCAAGAATTTTTTTTTCCACTCCTGTGGATGAAATTAGAGGCAGCTGGTCCAGAGGAAAACACGGCACCGGCGGGTTGTGTAACAGGCACTAGCGAATCCTGGAGAGGGCAGTCATTTCCTTGCACTCCGACGTGCACAGCTATCATCAGAGTTTGTTTATTTTAGAGCAGCTGCTCAGTGATCGCTTGCCCTTGGTTATCTGATGACAAAAAAAGTCTGTGACCCCCTCTGGAGGATTTGTTGGGACCAAGAGGTCAGTTTCATGACACAAAAGTAGCACTTGTGTGATTGAGGTTAGAACTAAGCTGTCACAAACACATGATGGACTCCGTCTGGGATATTCAGTGCTAATGGAGGTGAAACATGTCCTTGTTCTTGTCCTTGTTCACTGTGACACTGCAGATGATTTCTGTTCTGCAACATGATCAGTGCATCTCTTCTCATATTAAAATTATTATTCATATTAACTCTGCACAACGCTCAGGAAGTCAGCCATTTTGAATTTTGTGTGCTTTAATGGGTAGATTTAGGGAGATTAATCAGATTTCAACCAAATCACAAGGATCTAAAGATGTCCATGCTGTTAACTTCCAGAGGACCTTTTCCGTATCCTAGATGGTATTACAGCGGCGAGACTGCTGCATGGTGTCACTTGGCATGTTAGTGTGGCTGAAAATGTTAGTGTTAGAGTTTGACCCTTTTTGATTTGGGTCGCGGGGAGGCTGGCACCCATCTTTTTCATTCGGTTTACACGGAATATTAAAAGAATAGATGCGACTGCATAGCAATACACCCATCCCCCAGATACCCCTCCCTCGCTCAGTACCTGAGGTCACCACACAGGGGGGTGTGGTCAGCAATTTCTAAGATTTATTTAATGATTTTCAGGGTTTATATGCACAGAGAGTCACTGGGAAAAGGCAACACAGGATTGGTCAGGTCAAAGAAAACGCAAAGTGTAGTTCACGGCTTAGGCTAGTTAGAGTGACGTCACTAGTAGAGGCTAGTTTGATTGGAAAAAAAAACCAGTGAAGAAAACAACTAGTGTATCCTAATTTTACCTAACAGCTAGATATGTGTTCAGTGAAGGATCATGGGGTACAGGACACACACCAGCTACCATCAGCTTTTATCAGCATGGGGAGAAGATGTGCATCATGTTAAATCGTGTTCAATGTCTTGCATAGTGTTGCCATGGTGACGTGATGAAAAAATTAAACATAACACTCCGACAGGAAATGTAAGATAGCGATTGCATGAAACATCCTTCTGTGTGGGTACTTGCCAATAGTGAGGCCTCAGGTCTTGATAGCACCGCTGTGAGAATCTCAGATCACCAGCACGCACCAAATATCGCAGCCGGGTGGGTTTTTAAAGAGAAATTTCACAGTCGTGTCCATAAACCCGTACCAGCAGGACGTCATGTACGTTTGGATGTGTATCAGATAATTATGTTAACGCTAACATATGCTTACTCCCGTAGACATGAAGCTAGCCAGCTATGTGTTTTTAAACTGCATCACAGGGCAGCATCACTCACACTCAGATGAAAATGCTATCTACCCTCTTCTGCATACGTGAGTCTTCAGAAACCCACGATTCGTAGCCCTGCCTATAACGATGCTAACGAATAGGTCAGTGCAATGTGACTGTCTATCAAGAGAACATTCTGCTGGGATGTAACGATCACCGGGCTTTTTGTCAATGTAATATTTAAAGTGTAATCATGATTGACAGGGGAGAGAGCATATGCTCCGCCCAACCATCGAGCACGACCTGATTTGCTCCCTTGGCTGCCAGGCTCTGTTGGTTTTTTATTATTGTTTTCTGTCATTATTAATGTCTTATTCTATTTGTCCTGACCAATAATTTTTGCTGCTATGAAACATGTACAAATGCTCTGCATGTAGGGCTATTAGAGACGGGAAGTAAACGGAAAGCTGCGTGGCAGGTGTGATATTTTATGCTAATTGGATTTTATTATGACCTCGAATTCATGCTGTTTTGACTCTGAACTGCTCTCTAAGGTCTCACACAGATGAATTTCTATTATATTCTCTGTGTGTGTGTGTGTGTGTGTGTGTGTGTGTGTGTGTGTGTGTGTGAGACTTGTATGTCATTATGCTTATCCTCTGCTCTCTCCATTCTCTTTGGAAAACTATTAAAATTCATGATTGAACGTTTGAAACGAGACACACTACAGATCGTATTAACTGTATTAAATCTTCACACACTCGAGTACAACTCACATCAAACTGCACGATACCTTGTTCCGTCCTCCTGTTTTGCTGCCAGATGTACACTTTAGTGTTCGTGTTTCCTTGACAAGCCCAGTACTGAAAGATGACTGCCTGCTTGTTCGGAGAGCAGTGCGTGAATCGCTTTTAACTTTCTTTTGACACTTCAGAAATATCTTTTTCATAAAAAAACTCTCCAAACAGGTCCAAACATGGCCACCGCCGCCATCCGTATTGCCAGTGTTACCATGGAAACAGTACTTCTCATCCAGGCATGGTCCAGTAATACTCCTTTTCACAGTTAGTGAATAAGCACATTGATTCTAGCGACAAAAAAAAGAACTAGTTTTGGATAGAATGTAGATCCGAAGTACAATCCTTATTGAGTCTTCATCCAGAGTGAGTACGGTGATGGAGCATCTTTGGGAAGTTGTACCTTCAGCACCAGATAACTGGGTCACCCTCGTGTGGGTGCTGTTCCTTGTGTAATATTGTTATAAATGTGCCCTAATTATTTGCTTTGTTCAGAATGACCCTGATGAGACGGACCTTGTGACACTAGTTTCGTCGTCAGTATTGTAATCACCAGCGTCTGTTTGTCCATCCGTCAGTTTGTTTGTTTGTCTGTGAACAGAATCCTTGCCACACCCATGCAAGGATTTTACCAAACTTCCCAGAGAGGCGCAGAGGCCATCTGATTCTAAAAATATCAAAGGTGAAGATCAGAGCAAGGTCACGAACGAATGCTGGCAGACATGCGGAACACTGATACGAAACTGGACTTACAAATGATACAGTTACCTTTAACCCCGAGTGACCTTGAAAGGCCAACCCCCACCTATCTCAAAATCCTTCAAATGTGAGAACACACTGCATGACGAGTAGATGGGTAATTAAAAACAGAACCCATGTAGAACCCATGTAGTTCACTACATTACCCATGCTGCATGGCGGCGGTACCTTAGACACTTTCTGGGTGCGTCATTTCTTGTGAGTACAATGGATGATTTAAACTTTCTACAACTACTATTTTGTTCACTTTTTACTAATTCATAACCAAATCAACAGTAAATCAGCAATCAGGATTCACAGCAGCAGGTTTTTAAAAGCTTATTACTTAGCTAGCTCGCTTCTTTATTCTGCTAGCTATTTTCTTCTGGCTAATTTTTTGCCACAAAATAAGAATAATAATTAGTGAGTGGTGTTTATAAATGTACTAACACAACACAAACACGCCACTGTGCTGCGACAGGATCACTGAAATGACATTTTCACGTGGTTCTTAGCAACGTGCGTGAGCTGTTTAGCATGTTTCTGTAGCAGCGCTACTCTTAAACAAGCGCTATTCAAACAAACATCATTTCAGCATGACAGAAGTGCTTTGTTACTGAGGGATAGTTAATTATTAAAGTATTCATATGAACCCACTTTGATATCACCTTTTTTCCTACATGCTTCCAGCAATACTTCACATGAAATATGGATGAAGTAAAGATGCACGTTCACTCGAAGAGCAGATAGATCTGTTACAGGGGGCTCGAGTGCAGGAGCAGGAAGGAACGCAGCATCATTCATAGCATTTAATCTTCAGTAGGTATAAAGAGAGAAGATGAATACGCAACACGACCAAAAGTATGTGCACCCCTGACTTCTGAAGATCTCATTCCATATTCCTTCACTGTTGTAATAAACTTGACTTTTCGGTGAAGATTTGTACTAGGATTTGGGGGTGTGGCTGTGTGGATTTGGGGGTGTGGCTGTTTGGATTTGGGGGTGTGGCTGTGTGGATTTGGGGGTGTGGATGTACGTGGGGGGATTGTGTTCAATTACCTACAAGAGCATTAGTGAGGAGGTCAGGTGCTGATGTCGGGGAGGTCGGGGGTTCAGTCGGTGCCCCAGGGTTCGGTGCGCAGGACACTCGAGTTTCTTTATCTTACACCATGTGTTCATGGAGTTCACTTTATACACAGGGATGTTATCGTCCATGACCAGTGTTTCGGTCTCTTACTTTTTGGAAATTGTGATGCAACAGTGGACAAAGACTTCCTGTTCTTTAAACCATATATGGGTTTGATGGTTGGGGTGCACAGACTTTTGGTCATATTGTGTATATTGTGCATTGTTGTACTCTTGGTTGATTATATATTTTTTCTGAACCAGTCATAATGTATTTTCTGGAGGATTGTGTTCTCAGTGTCATTTTCAGCTCTTTCCTCCCACCGTATCATATCGGGCTCCTCGGTGGGCATCACATGATTTTTTTTGTGGCAGCCTCGTCCCTAGGGGACGTTGTTTACAGTAAGACTTGCTTAGACAGGGAACATGAGCCCTAGAGAATCAGAACCACTGCTTGTTTTTTTCCCCTCTCTCTTTGTCAGAGATCCACATGGGATCACAGCATCCACTCTGGAAGTCTGCGGAGGTCGCGTATATTTAGCTGTGCAAATTGGATTGTACAAGAACAACGGCAGAACGCATTCGACACCTCAGGAACCAACATGTTCGTTCTGCGGCGAGAGAAAGGAAGCAGTCTGATTTGTGTTGTCGGCTTGGAGTTGGTGTTGTGAAAGGGTGGAGCATGAATGTATGGTTCTGTTGGAGTTTTATTCCCCTGTTCTATAACCACACGCTTTTTAAACATTTTTTTAGCGGATTGTGGAACAGCAAATCTTTCTGAGGTTACATCTTGTTTTAATGTTCCCCTTCACGAGTGAAGAACCTGTGTGTGTTTTGTCTTCTATTATCAGTTCATTCTGGATGAATATGAACAAAGTGTAGAAGTCTGAGATCGAGTGATAAGAAACAGAAGAAGGGAAATGATTTCAAGAGAAATAAAAAAGATGGTGATGTTATTAATATGATGGCGGTGGTGCAGGAGTCATTAACACTCGCGTACAGGAGGAAACTAATGGTTTTAGAAAGACATCGTGGATCCGATTGCATTTTATTTTCAAGAGACTCCACTGTACTTCATCTTCATTTAATCCACCTGGAACTGAATGGGAAACTTTAAAGTCAGGATCCATTATTTAGAATTACTGTTACACTAGAAAAGACAGCACATACAGAACGAGAGCGCTGTGACAGGAACATCATCCACACAGGCTGGTGCAATACTTTGTCTCATGACTCTGTGTGTGTGTGTGTGCGCGCGCGTGTGTGAAAAGGATTAAATCTGACGCGCACCAGACGGCACGTCCGAGCCAAAACATTTGTGTCCGTCAGGTTTCCAAGTCAGTCACAAAAACGTTTAAAGCAATTTCTTGCCCGTTGACGTTAAACACACTGATGAGCGCTCGTGTAACTCGTAAAACTTTCCACTTTCATCCTGATTGTTGTTGTGATCTGTGCCCTGAATCAAAACTCTGACCTAGTCTAGACCTAGAACGACCGGGACATCAAACGAGAGGTTTTTGTTGAGACTCCTAACGCCTCGGTCTCACATGGACGGCATTACGTCACGTCGACCGGCATTATCCTGTAAGTGTTCTGGGCACTTTCGTTAGAATAGCTCTATGCCGAAATGGCACCCAGTGCACCCAAGGCTGTTTTCCAGTAGCGCAAACCACCAGAAATAGCCGAGAGTCCCAAAAGTTCAGGTGCTGGATCAATTCAACAGTTTGCATTTTTTCTCCGACCTTTTGTGACAAACTGCCTCCGTAATCCGCCAGAGTGACCACGGTGGTCCCAGCCACGGATATGTGGGACCTTTTTAGATCCTAGCTAAAACAGTAACAGTTTCTCATCTGAAACTAAACATAACAACACAACACTTCACCGGATCAACACCAACGTATTCGTAGTAGTGTAATGCAAAGAGGGAGGCACGGTGGTGTAGTGGTTAGCATGTCCGCCTCACAGCAAGAGGGTCCTGGGTTTGAGTCCTGGGCTCGTTGAGGGTATTTCTGTGTGGAGTTTGCATGTTCTCCCCATGTTTGCATGGGTTTCCTCCAGGTACTGCTGTTTCCTCCCACAGTCCATAGACATGCACCGTAGGTGTATGTGTGTTGACCCTGCAATGGTCTGTTACACCCTGTTACACAGGGTGTAAGCCATCTTTGCCGCGAGTCGGCTGTGATGGGCGCCAGCCTCCCCGCGACCCTAATTTGGCTTAAGCGCTTCAGAAAATGAATGAAAGAATGAATGTAATGCAAAGCCAAATGATCTGTTCTAAAGAATTTGTGAAACACACTAAAGGGTTGAAGGTGAATATATTAATACAGGTGAATTAAAGTCTGTTAGGTAGAAACTCTTTATGTGTAATCCTGGTATGAGTGTGTGACGCAGACTCGAACGCACAAACACCTCCACAACACAGACCTGTGATCCACAAAATTATATAAGTATCCGGAATAGAAGCAGAAAGCAGATCTCTGGAGGAATGTTGCACGCGTTAGCCTGGTGAGCTATTTATAGGAGAGTTAGAACTGAGGGAGGCCAGGAAGAGGAAGTGTTGCCTTGTTGTTATGCCCTGCTTGGCATGCCATGGACAACCCTGGGTCAGAGGCATTGAGACCAGATGGCTAAAGTTTGGTCTGATAAGACACCACATCTAAACCACACACACACACACACACCCTTTCCCTTTCCCTCAGCGCTTCGTTCCCTAGCTCTCTTGACCCGTCTATTTGTGGTCATGTCTCGCTTCACAAAAATGTAAACTTCATTTACGCAAGCAAACAGAACCGGTGCAGAGCGAGAGGCCGCGCGAGTGCTGAAAGTGCCTCCGAACGTAGCCTGTTGTATAATCCCTCTAGGGGCCCCAGTGCTATTTTTGTTCCTGGATATGCGTCACGGCTGGGTATTTTCTCTGGTGACTAGCTTACATCAGTAGGTCTCCTAGCATACGCTCTATCAGCGAGTGTCTTCTGATTGATGGGAGTTTCACTAGGCAGTTTCGCCGCCGGCCGCAACTCATGTTCTTCACTCGCTCGAAATGGACAAGGGAAGCACAAGCACTGAGGAATGCAGCAGATGATTGAGGAGCCGGTGAAGCCAGGCTGGTATGTGATCTACTTCTCTCTCTCTCTCTCTCTTTAACAAGCCTCTCTGTGTGAGTGAAAACAGACCGAATGGCATAACCAGACAGGACAAGCAGGAAAGGAGTGGCAGTGTTACACAGGCTGTCTGTCTGCCTGTCTGTCTGTCTGTCTGTGTGTCTGTTTGCATGTACATAGATGTTTAAACCTTAAACTCTTGGTTGAATAAGGGGAAGCTCTCTCTTTCTCTTTCAGTTTCCTCCTCCTGCACTTCTGAGAACACACTGAACACTCAGAACAACCAATCAGAATAATCCAGAGAATATTTTAGTTCTGTGTGCCGTCTGGTTCCCTTGCAGGACAGCAACGGTACCGGACAGGTCTCCTTTCGTCTGTCCTCTTTACACCATTCATGTTTTTTTGCTAAGATTTGCTACTGCAGTCTGGAATAGTTTATGACATGATGATATGACACGTGATGGAAACACCAGGAACTCTGGGTACTGGGCACCGAGCCTAGACAAGGTTATGGTTTACATCCATCATAAAGATGAGTATTTATGAGTCTCGGAATATTTCCAGCAAGTTTACTAGCGGATGCTGTGTATAATGTTTCTGAGTCTTTCTCGCATATTTGCATAAAATCCATCCTCCTACAAGTCTTTCACATGCACGTCTCACTCACTCGCTCGCCCGCTCGCCCTCTCGCTCGCCTGCCCACACTAGCTCTTATAAACATGGGGTAACCCTGGCATTGAGATTCCTGTGACCTTGAAAGGCAGTGAGTTGTTTCCTGACTCTCTTGCTTTTCCGTCTCCTGTCTGCCCGTGAGGCTGGATGAGCGAGGCGAGTCCGTCCTCCTGTCTGATAGCTGTTGAATGAAAACCGCGTCTTCTGCCAGTCAAGTTAAAACCTTTTCCAGTCAGATTCTCAGACATCAGACACTTTAATCTCTGTGCATCTGCAGCATCTTTGAAACATTCTAACGATCAGACGGAGGGAAAGAGTCTGCTTAGCGGTGAAGACTCCACATCCAGAGTTATGGATCTGACAGGGGCATTAAACAGGCTGGGGGCAAGTAGGTAGTATGGCTTTTATAATAAGAAAAGATTTAGTCCGGATTAATCTTCCTGCTTTCTAAACCCTCAGATCTGCTATCAAAGTAACAACAACAACAACAACAACAACAACAGTTTACATTTAGAGCATTTAACACCTACAATTTAGCACATTATGACATCATAACATAACACCATTATGTTTAGGGACCCAAGCATCAAACATGTGTATTATATCTTTTTCTTCTTCTTCTTCTCCTTCATCTTCTTCTTCTTCTCCTTCATCTTCTTCTTCTTCTTCTTCGTCTTCTTCTCCTTCGTCTTCTTCTTCTTCCTCCTCTTCTTCTTCTTCTTCTTCTTCTTCTCCTTCGTCTTCTTCTTCTTCTTCCTCTTCTTCTTCTTCTCCTTCGTCTTCTTCTTCTTCTTCTTCTTTTCCTTCATCTTCTTCTTCTTCTCCTTCGTCTTCTTCTTCCTCTTCCTCTTCTTCTTCTCCTTCGTCTTCTTCTTCCTCTTCTTCTTCTCCTTCGTCTTCTTCTTCTCCTTCGTCTTCTTCTTCTTCTTCCTCTTCTTCTTCTTCTCCTTCGTCTTCTTCTTCTTCTTCTTCTTCTCCTCCTTCGAGAGCTTCATAAGTTTTTAAAATGAAATATGGCACGGGGGCCACGGTGGTGTAGTGATACGCATGTCTGCCTCACAGCAAGAAGGTACTGGGTCCGATGGTTTCTGTGTGGAGTTTGCATATTCCTCCCGTGCTTGCATAGATTTTCTCAGGATCCTCCTGTTTCCTCCTACAGTCCAAGGACATGCACATTAGGCTAATCAGTTGTTACTAATTAGTTTTTCCTCTGCCTGATGGAGTCCTTTCCGAGTCTTGTGCATGCACCACACTAGCCGTTGGACTGAACGGCCCTCACCTGACAAGGAACTCATTTGAACGGACTAAAAGTTTTGCTCCCTGTCACACGTCTGTTTACTCTAAGGTGGGACTTGTGCTCAACATGCCAGTTATATTTATTACTACACTTTGTGGGGTGTTGTTTAGTGCAGTGTAAACACCCCTGCGAGCAGGAACTTGTAAGCAGAAAAGCACTGAAATGCAGTAAGTGTTAGCCGTTTAGCACATTCACCGCTGCACAGCATCACAGTTAACTTTTATTTATACGCAACATCCCGACGTTCTTCTTCCACTCTGCTTTGGCGGGAGAACAAGAAGTAATTGTGAACAGATTTTGCTTCTGCTTATTTTCCTGGTCACTATTATTTGATTAAGTAAATGCTAATAGTAATAAAGTGTGTGTGTGTGTGTGTGTGTGTGTGTGTGTGTGTGTGTGTGTTACATAAGCTTTTGTTTCGGCTCTCAGAACCTCGTGAAAAGGAACCATGTTTCTTTACTTTGCTTTGCTGATGATTTTATGATGGGGATTGGGAGGAGGGTTATACTGACCCCTCGACTCACCGATGAAAAGCATTTCATTTATTAAACGTCGGATTGTCTTGTAGTGCAACCATCCGTCTATTAGTGCAACTCTGAAGAGTTTGAAGTTTGTATATTTTTATTTTGCTGTATTTAAGCTCAGCAGGGTTTTGTGTTACTGATCATAACTGAGAAGCATTTACAGCTCTTTGAATATTTCGTAGCTGCTGCTGTCTAACGATGTCTGTTATGATGTATCATCTGGTGTGACCATCAAGAAAAGGCCATTTTGAAACTTTTAGTTTGAAAACAATCAAAAAAGTCACATCATAACACAGCTCGGCACAGTCAGGGATCCTTGGAAACAGCCCGTCTTATGGCTGCCATGTGGAAAACCCCAGTGTGGAGGTTCTGTAAACTGTAAATCTATCCTCCTATTTTTATTCATTTTAATAATATACCTTAAGGGGAAGCACGGTGGTGTAGTGCTTAGCACACCCACCTCACAGCAAGAAGGTCTTGGGTTTGATTCCCGGGCTCGGGTGCTTCTGTGTGGAGTTTTCATGTTCTCCCTGTGCTTGCATTGGTTTCCTCTGTGCACTCTTCTTTCCTTCCATGGTCCAAAAACATGCACAGTAGGCTAACTGGCTGTTCCAAATCACCCCTAGGTGTGAGAGTGAATGGTTGTGTATGTGTGTGTGTTGGCCCTGCGATGGTCTGGCGATCTGTTCAAGGTGTACCCCACCCTCGCCCAGAGTCGCTGAGATGGGCACCAGCCTCCCCGTGACCCTAATTAGGATTAAGCGGCTTAAAAAATAGAAGAATGAATGAATGAATGATATATTTAGAAGGACCATAATGTACTGTGAGCCAAAATCATGTGGTGTTACTTTCGTCTTTGATCCTTATGTGTCGTGTTTTTATAGTTTCACGCCTGAATTATGAATAAATATTTTGTACGTATTCTGTACAGTTTTATGAGAGAACTGAAGATTTTTCTAGATGGAGGGAACAGCAAAGTAAAAACTACACCCAGGGCAGAGGGCTAACTCTGATCCCAAAACAGAAGCGGAGGATCCTTTTATATGAAAAGAAACATGAATTAAAAAAGTGTTACTTATAATAAAAAGTGTGAGGCTTTAGGTAATAAAAAACACTTATGACTGATTTTAAAAGACTGTTTTATCTCCTTTTATTCTTTAGAATTCAAGAATTTATGCTTAGTAATGAAATCAGTAGCGTGTGTCCTGGTTGTTCTGGATCGAATGAAACATTTATTATCATTTCATCGTAATAGTCTAAACTTCCGAGGAACAGAGATAGAGAGGTGAGATGCACATGTGAGTCACACTTATGAATAATTAAAGGTGTGTTTTTGCAGTTTAGTTTCCATATATAGACGGTATGAACTGAGATGAAAGAGACCCTTACAATATCTTATATGATACCTCGACCTCTTATTTCAAAAATGCGAAATGAAATTGGTTTTCGACGACACCGACGCTTCCTCTGCTCTTATCTGTCAAATGTCACGCCTTGAAATTCCCCTCTGTCCAATCTATCTTATGTCACAGTGTTGTGTGCTATTGTCTGAGCTGTCAGTAAAGAATTGTGAGCTGCCTAAACACAAGCAGGGAGAAACCGAGAGCTGCAACCACAAGATACAGGGAGAGAAAAGATGTCTAAAGCTGTGTTAGACTTTTACACCTCCATCCACCAAGGTTTTTAACACTCACCGCGTGTTCTCCAACACCAGGTTTGATGCCATCGTTATTTAGTGTGATCGCTCGTCATGTGGCGAAACCAGTGATTGTAATAATGGCATCCTGAAGCCTGTTTCAGCCGACTCTGTGCGAAGGTGGGATACATGCTGTACAGCTCTCGAATCCATCCCAGACATGCAAAAGCATTCACACTCTCACCTAGGGGCAATCTGCAACCGCAGGGTAGCCTAATGTGCATGTCTTTAGATTGTGAGAGGATACCACATGACCCAGAGGAAACCCATGCAAGCACAGGGAGAACATGTAAACACCACACCCTCACTGAGACCAGGAATCGAACCCAGGACCTTGTTGTTTGGTGGCTGAATCACGGTTACCCCACGTGATCTCTCTCTCTCTCTCTCTCCATCTCTCTCTCTCTCTCTCTCTCTCT
>JAQMYF010000022.1:7121837-7131837 GCA_030014195.1 Neosilurus mollespiculum
CGGGGGTGGCAAAGGTTAAGGCTCTGAGCCTTGTGATTGGAAGATTGGATCATGAAAAACATTTAAACATCAACGGCTCGCTTTGGCTCTGTCCTGTTTAATGGAAGAGAGAGAGAGAAAGAAAGAGACGAGACAGACAGAGAGAGAGAGAAGAGACCAAGAAAGAGAGAGACAGAGAGAGAGAGAGACAGAGAAAGAGAGAGGAGAGAGAGAGACCAAGAAAGAGAGAGTCAGACAGAGAGAGAGAGAGAGTGAGAGAGAGAGAGAGAGAGAGAGAGACCAAGAAAGAGAGAGACAGACAGAGAGAGTAAGAGAGAGAGAGAGAGAGAGAGAGAGAGAGGCAGAGAGAGAGAGAAAGAGAGAGAGAGGAGACCAAGAAAGAGAGAGACAGACAGAGAGAGAGAGAGAGAGAGAGAGAGAGAGACCAAGAAAGAGAGAGACAGAGAGAGAGAGAGAGGCAGAGAGAGAGAGAGAGAGAGTATTATGAAGGTATTGAAGATGCCCGGATGAAGCAGGTGCGTCTGACAGGTGTTCATTGGTTGCTATGGTTGCAGTGGGGACTGAAGATGGGCTGATGGCGGGTGGCTCACCCCAGGGCTCTTCCTGTCCTCCGATACTATTAACTAACTTTCCTGTATTACTTCTCATTAAATTTTCATCGGTCTGAATAATGTTGTGGAAGTGAGATGGTAGGAAGACCAGGCAGCTTGATGAATCGTCTCTGCTGGAGTAAATGTACTCAGGAGTTCACACACTGACTGGATCTATCTGGGATTTTTACTTCCAGTCCTCACTCTCACAAACTCATTTGCCAAACTTTTATTCTGTTAGTGTCGTGGGGAGGGCGGAGCCTCTCTCAGCCGACTCTGGGCAAAGGTGGGGTACACCCTAAACAGCTCGCCAGTCCTTTGCAGGGCAGCACACACACACACACACACAACTCTTCACATTCACACTCACACTCACACCTAGGGGTCACTTAACCTAATGTGGATGTCTTTGGATTGTGGGAGGAAACCGGAGTACCCCAGAGGAAACTCATGCTATCACGAGAGGAACATTCACACTCCACACAGACACCTCCTCGCCAAGCCTGGAACTGGAACCCAGGACCATCATGCTATGAGGAGGATGTGCTAACCACGACACCACCGTTTAATGTTAAAAGGGTTGCATTTTACGATAGGTTCGTATAAACGTTCCTGAGAAATGTTTTAAAAGAACGAGTCGTGTCTGGATCTTTACATTTCTATACACAAAAATAGTACTTAGGATATTTAAATACTCAAAATGTATTTAATAATAGTATCATCTGAAAATCTGTAGCATGGGACGCTACCAAGCTGCTTCCAGTGCGGTATCCCATAATCCATCTGGAGCCTCTGAATAAATGAAGAAGAATTTCCCCGGGAGGATTATTAGAAAAACGTGGTACAGTGAAGCGAAGACATTTTATGCATTATACTGTAGTGGGAGGAGCCTAAATGAACACGTTTTTGAACTACATTTATGCGAGTGCTAAGCTAATACTAAGGCAAAGAAGGGACAGGCGAGATGGTGGCGGAGTACATCTGAGTTCTGTGCTCATCACACGCTCGCATGCTAACAGAAAGTACTGAAGGGGCGGGGCTTTCTGTCACGTGGAGTTACACCCTGTTCATCCCGCTACCTTTTTCATACCAGGACAAGATTCAGTCCTTTTAATTCTGATGATCATTTTGTAACATGCCTTATGCGGTTGATGTTTTCATCCCCTCCTTCAATCCCTCCTCCCTCCCAGTAATTGCCTTATTCTTCTGTTGCAACATGCAGTACGTGTGAGTGGAGGTGAGAGATGTTCCGGTTCTGATAAACCCAGTTTCCTGTGTTTATTCTGGGTGAACGCCATCACAGATTGTGATGCAACTCCTCAGAAATCTCTTGTTTTTCTGGCTGAGCTGAGGCAGCCTCGGTACACAAACACTGCACCAGACTGCAGTGCTGTGTGTAATATCGCTCACTGTGAGCAAACGGAGAAACTGCAGCTGGCCAAGTTCACGCCGGAGCAGGAGGAACAAGAAGCGGAGCCGTGTTAAACCTCATGCGTTCTGGCCTCAAACGCTGAAGTCATCCAGATAATGGTTCAGTTCTGCGATGGTCTTCTTGATGACCTCTGCGTACACCTCATTAAAGGAGGCGTGTCACTCGGATGGAAGGTCAGATGGACACTTTGATAAGCCGGCGCTGGTCTCCTCAATCACAGCAGGAATTCTTAATCTACATAGATCACCAGCGGCAGTGCGGTGCAACGGGGAACGATGCAACCCCACTGCTCCAGGGTCCCTGGTGCTTGGGATCACGAGCTCTTTCATTATCCTGCGTATTACATGTTGATTTACTAAAGAGTTCAACCATCTGGCACAAAAGATAGATGTAATAATGATTTTACTGATTTTAGACATCTGCTAATGATGTGCTCCATAGCAATGGCCTGTCATACTTAAAAACGGACCACCAAGTGACTGACCAATCAGAATCAAGTATTCAAATGTAAAAAAATGTAAAGGTAACAATTATTCTCCATGGGCATGGTGGATGTTACTGAGTAGTCCTACAGCAAAGCAAACTAAAACTAGAGGTGCGCTCACAGAGGGTGAATGGATGTGACTGTGGCATTTGAAAGTCCATATGTGGTTTCCTGTAGTGTTCCGTAGTAACAGCATATCCATCTGCACTCGTTTATAAGCGCTCTATCTCCAGAACCTTGTGGCGTTGCTCCAACCTTGACCTTTGACCCTGACAATCCAAAATCAGATCATCTCTGGGACTCAGGTAGGCCAGTGTCCCCACCAAGTTTGCTGAAAATCTGGTACGGGTGTGTGTGGTCAGGATTCTGTTCTCAGACCAACGCTGGTGATTTCAATGCCAACACCAGAATATTTATAGTTTATTTTTAAACTTTTAATAGATTTAAATGTTCTTCTGAGTTTCCAGGGTGGATAACGTCTGTTATCACGAGATAGAAAACCGATCAGCTTGTGTCATGTCCCGTGTGAACTGCATTACACTGCCGCTTACTACCCCACCACCCCGGGGGTTATCGGAAGCCTGAGTGTGGTGTGAGTGATTTGTTTACAGGACAGGAGGACGGTGTGTAGTTATTTATTACTGTTCTGAAAATGAGAAGGGAAACCCCATCTGGATCATTAAAGCTCATTCGCTGAACCGCTCAGGGTTGCGGGGAAGCTGAAGCCTATCTCAGCCGACACTGAGCAAAGGTGGAGAAATGCCCAAACAGAAAGACCCCCATCGTGTCTGGGGCTCGAACTCAGGACCTTCCTGCTGTGAGGTGGACATGCTAACCATCACACCACCGTGCCGCCCCGCTGTGTGTTGGTATGAAGGTATTTGCTGGATTTGTATAATTCAGCAGGTTTCATGTCAGTTGGAGCAAAAGGGAGAATGTGGGACAGGTGGATAGTGTAGGGGTTGGTTATATTTATGAGATTAACAGAGATTTAGTTTTGGAATTGATTCAAACAGGCTCAAGGTCACATCAAGGTCAAATGTCTGCAGTCATTGTTCTTCAGTATCTTTCTTCCTGTTTGGAGTTCATTATGCTTCAGTTGTACATATTAGCAACAGGGCGGCGTGGTCCACCTCACAGCAAGAAGGTCCTGGGTTCAAGTCCTTTCCTCTCGAGGGTGTTTCTGTGTGGAGTTTGCATGTTCTCCCTGTAATTGCATGGGTTTCCTCTGGTTACTTTGGTTTCCTCCCACAGTACAAAGATATGCACATTAGGCTAATTGCCCCTAGATGTCAGTGTGTGTGTTGCCCTGTGATTGACTGGCTTGGCCCAGAGTCATTTGAGATGAATGTGTGTAAGTAACAGTGAGTGATAGACCTGCTGGCGGTGGAGGAGACGTCCACACTGTTGCCAATAAGTTCTCGTTGTTCTAAATGCAGAGAAATTCTTCTGATGTTAATAAAGCTTTATTACTCCGTTGTGAATGTACACATAATGTTTATTCTGTTCATTCAATTAATATTTATTCTTTCTTTCTCCTGACACCCTCCCCCCCCCATCCCCTGCAGTGGTCTCAGTGGTCTCAGCACCCTGGCGACGGGATCCTTTCTGGCCTTTCTGGTTCCTCCTTGTCACCCCTCCAGCCAGGACTCTATGCCAGGTGAGATTCTGCAGTGGGTTTACGCTCGGCCCGAAGCCTGTGACCTCCTCAGAGAGCGAGTTCTGGAGTGAATCTACACTATATACAGTATATAACGTGTAGAAATTTCACAGAAGAAGGATGCATTTGTGTCAGAACATCTGGCGAGGCTGGTATTCGAGGCCACATGCTTTCCAGATGCAGAAGGGAATTGTTGCTGATTTGTGAAGATGATAAAACTCCTGCTCTGGATCTCATATTTTAAAGGTTTTATGGGTTAATTATGTTACGTAATGTATGTAAAAAGGATTTTTGGGGATTCAGAGCTCGGGCAGGAGGACGGCTGTATGTTTTCCGCGACGTCCTCATAGTCACGTCGGCCGCCAGACTGTTTGCTCACCAGATCCGGAGCTCTTAACCTTGGACAGTGACTACAGTGATTTATTTAGTCTGCGCTGGGTGAGACGAGCCACTATACGAGAGAGATGAGACGAGCCTTCTCAGTGGAAATCCTTGGGATTTCTTAATGATTGTTATTCCGCTTGTGGTGCAAGTGTGTGTTTCCACACTGCTAGATAATGTAGCCCTGATAGAACATGGGGATGAAGTGTGTGTGTGTGTGTGTGTGTGTGTGTGTGTGTGTGTGTGTGTGTGTGTGTGTGTGTGTGTGTGTGTGAATGATTAAACATGTGCGAGACCACAGGATAAAAACTCAAAGTCTCAGAAATAATTCTCGTTAGGACGTCGACCCTCTGCGTCTCAGCCTCTTATTTATTTTATGTTGCTCTTGTACAGAATCAGAGGAACCTGGATATAATTTGGACGAAGCATCATGCTTAAAGAGATTCAGGGAGAAAGAGTGTTAGTCACCGCCTCTACAGCTGCTTCCTGACATTTCTGCAAAATGTTGTGGAAAATTTAATGAAGGCGAGCTGCTTCCATTCGTACCCAGTGGAAAGTCTTACCATATACAATTAAGACCGACACGAAGCCTCACTTTTTCCGACTTTCTTTTGTTTTTCCTTTTACAAAAAACGTTCTGTGCTTTTATCCGAATGCAAACTGAAGCGTACGTTTACATTCACACCACAAACACGACTTGTTCGTCTTCATACCGTTTACACCACCTTCATCTTTGGGATGTGACCCAGACATCACCACAGATTCAGATCAGCAGCAATTAAAGCACCAAGCTGTCAGCATGAATTGAAGATAATATATTTAAATAAATATTTTTATTCTAGTCTAAAACCATCTTAGACTAAATCAGTAATAAGACCACTTTATTAACATCATTAAACTCAGAGTGAGGGTGACTCGGTGGAGTAGCGGATAGCACGTCCGCCTCACCGCAGGAAGGTCCTGGGTTCAAGTCCCAGACTGGGAGAGGGGATTTCTGTGTGGAGTTTGCATGTTCTCCCTGTGCTTGCGGTGTACCCCTCACAGAGTCGGCGGAGATAGACCAGCCTCCCCACTACTCTAAAAACATAAAACAGTTTTAACATATATCTCCATCCTAGACGAGTCTTAGCTGCACCCAGTAAATCAAATCCCAGGTGTCTTATTGTTATTATAACCATTTTATCCACTGCTGTACACTTTAAGATTTTCGACATTTGGCAGACGCCCATATCCAGAACGGCTTACAGATGTCATTTTTATACAACTGAGCAACTGATGGTTAAGAGCCTTGAATCAAGGGCCCAACAGTGACATCCTGGTGTTACTGGGCCTCGAAGCCCTGACCTGTGGAGCCTTAACCACTGAGCCACCACATTACAATATGAGGACTTCCTGTCATGGTCTCCATGTTCACTCCCAAAGCTAGTAAGACGCTAACGTTACACACTGCATGCTAAGATAATGTCTTTGCTAACCAGCGCTCATGTTAGCTCGGATTAATGGAGTGACTTAAATGTGATGTGGTCGATCCAGCATCTTAATTTTGATACAGCGCACCCTGCATCCAGCCATTCAGTAATCTGGGCCTTGTGTGAAGGCTTGACGTCTCATTAGAGATTTCCTTAATGTTAACGGTACAGTGTGTAATATTTAGGAGGATCTAAAAGCAGAAATGATGTAAATCATCATTATTTAAATTTTCAGAACTTTTCAGTGAGCGGTTTATATCTACATGGCGAGCGGGTCCCCTCTCAAGGAGGCCGCCATCCTGTACCGCCGTGTTTCTACCGTATCCCAGAACTGTACAGGCTTTGGTTGGTTGCAGTCTGAAACCTCACCACTAGATGCCGCTAAACCTTACACACTGTACCTTTAATCCAGCAAAGATAAATAAATGAAGGTTGTTTACGGCTCCTCCAAAAACACAGAGAGTCTTTTGAGGACACGTCCCAAGTCATTTCGTGACCTCATCTCTGCCTTCCAGAAAATGCATGGAAGAAGTGAATCAGTGTGACAATCAACTCCACATGGACCATAAAGAGCAGCCCAGGTTCTCATATCTGTACTGTTTCCTACTAATTCCTGTGTTTACCACTGAAGAGGTGATGATACTGTAACTGTGAAATATAGCGTACGTACCATGTGACAGACTGAGTGCTGTTATTCAAAATAATCATCATTTAACGACAGACCGGATCATTTCATACATACACATCTCTCTGTACAAATCCCAGGCAGAGCTCTTTTCCCCTCCGCATGGGTATTTAGAGGTCTTTTGAGTGCAAATGCCTATCATTTGCCTAAATATGAGCCTGTTGATGCCCTCTTTTTCCGGCACATTCACTGGCTCACTCCTGCCTCCTTCTAGTGCCTGGAATTGCAGCTGGAGGATAATTGTGTATTCGACGAAAATGTCTTGAAGGGCTGTGTGTGCAGTGCTGCGAATCCGGCTGACATCGCTCGCAGCCCACTCTGACCAAGCGTTGTGTAACTCTCCCCCTTTCATAACACAATTCATCAACAACATAACTCTGCATGTTATTCATGCTTTCCCCGCCCACACAGGAACTGTCACCCACGCTCCTCACCCCATCTTGAGATGGCTGTCGATGCTTCCCACGCATACTTTCTCTCTGCAGCACTCATACACTCGTATGGACACACACACACACACACACACACACACACACACACACACACACACACACAAGCTCTCCTGGCCGTGGCGTTAAAAATACCTCATCTTATTTAATTGCTTCCTTTCTGCTCCACGTATCTCACTGAGAGTTCTTTCTCTTTTTTTTCTTCGTCTGCTCCTTTGTGGCAAAGGAAATAAAACTGTGAGTTTTTTCCCTCCAGTCTGCTTCCAGTAAGCTTGCCTTGGCCTGTGTGGAGACCCGGAATGTGCAAAATAAATCTTTTTTTTTTTTTTTTTTTTTTTGACACTGAAAAAGGTTCGTAACTTCCATCAGCTGATCATCTGGATGTGGTTTGAGCTGGCTTTACTATCTGTGTTCATCTCGCTCCCCTGGTGCATGCCATGCCTAGCCGTGGGATCGGTTTGTGCTTCATCCTGCGGGTTCTAATGAGGAGTCAGCAGGACACTCCAGGTGGCTGACTTGTACACAATTTAGGTGATAGATCCCACAGACCTGCTAACACAGTCCAAAAAACACACTGTGGAAAAAGTGCTGGGTGAGGAAAAAACACATCTTTTATAAGGAGATAGAATAAATAGAAAAGGAGTGTGTGTGTGTGTGTGTGTGTGTGTGTGTGTGTGTGTGTGTGTGTGTTATGAGTGAAGGTGTCATGAGAATCTCATTAGTGGGTTGTTCTGGACGGATTTTGTCTTCGAAACTTCCTGAGCTACAATATCGTTCCATGTTCCCGCCAAGGAATATTCAAGGAAAGGAGGTCGCTAACGAGCTCGTCTCAGTCTTTTCCAGGATGTGATTAATAATGTGTGGAAGAATATGAATAACCAGAATAAGAGAACACGAGACCTCAGTGAAGGATCTGGACTTCGGTCAGAATGTCATTTATGTCCTCTGTGCCAGATGATGCACAGTTAGAATTGTTCTGTAAAAACATTGAATAATAATTGAAAGATGAATCTGGGAAAAAAATCAGCATGACTCACTCGTCTCGCAGCATTCATTCATTCCTTCATTCCTTCATTCATTCATTCATTCATTCATTCATTCATTCCTTCATTCATTCATTCATTCCTTCCTTCATTCATTCATTCCTTCATTCATTCCTTCCTTCATTCATTCATTCATTCCTTCCTTGATTCATTCATTCATTCCTTCCTTGATTCATTCATTCATTCATTCCTTCCTTCATTCATTCATTCCTTCCTTCCTTCCTTCATTCATTCTTTCATTCCTTCCTTCATTCATTCCTTCCTTCATTCATTCATTCATTCATTTCTTCCTTCCTTCATTCATTCCTTTCTTGATTCATTCATTCCTTCATTCATTCATTCATTCCTTTCTTCATTCATTCATTCATTCCTTCATTCATTTATTCATTCATTCATTTCTTTTTTCATTCATTCATTCATTCATTCATTCCTTCATTCATTCATTCCTTCATTCATTCATTCATTCCTTCATTCATTCATTCATTCCTTCATTCATTCATTCATTCATTTCTTTATTCATTCATTCCTTCATTCATTCCTTCCTTCATTCATTCATTCATTCCTTAATTCATTCATTCCTTCATTCATTCATTCCTTCATTCATTCATTCATTCCTTCATTCATTCCTTCATTCATTCCTTCATTCATTCATTCATTCATTCCTTTATTCATTATTTAATTTATTCCTTCATTCATTCCTTCATTCATTCATTCATTCATTCCTTCATTCATTCCTTTCTTCCTTCATTCATTCCATCATTCATTTCTTCATTCATTCATTCATTCCTTCATTCATTCATTCATTCATTCATTCATTCCTTCATTCATTCCTTCCTTCATTCCTTCATTCATTCCTTCCTTCCTTCATTCATTCATTCATTCCTTCATTCATTCATTCATTCATTCATTCCTTCATACTCCTGTTAGGGTCATGGGGAGGCTGGAGCCCATCTTAACCGACTCTGGGTGAAGGCGGGTTACATTGAAAACAGCTTGACATTGCAGGTCAACACACTCACAACCATTCACACTCACACTTACACCTACAATTAGCCTACTGCTACTACTAACCAGAGTACCTGGACGAAAGCCATGCAAGCACGATGTGAACATGCGAAAGTGCAAATAAATACATGAATCTGCTTCATGTCTCAGATCTGCTCCGAATTGTCATTTCTTGGCCAATGGAAATCAGATTGGTAGTTTTTGTGCAGTCCCTCTTAACATGCAAACAAACAAACGTCATAGTTTGTGTAATTACTGTCACACGGGGATGTCCATCTGGAGACAGCAAGCAGTAGGGACATCAAGCTCAATAAGTCCCTCCAGCCCGTTTGGAGCCCAGGCACCACCAGCTAGGCCGCAAGGCCTGGGTACGGCCCAACCGCAATCGGACTGGGTGGGGAAAGACACGCACCTACCTCATATTCATCAGCGCGTGAGAGACTGACGCAGACACTGCGGCACATACTATCTGAGTGTCCTACTCTACGACCTCCAAACAAGCCAACAAACCGTACAGGAAACATAACCTCCTTTGTGGAGGTAAAAATGGGATTCCACAAACACTGGTTCCATTGCATTCCATTGTTTTGATGATTTTACAGTCACACCTGCTGTCTGGAGACAATTTGTTAAGTATGCAGATCACGTATGCAGATGCCTCCACGTAGTAAGGCTGCAGTGACCTTGACCTTTGACCTGTGACCTCCAAAATTTAACCAGTTCATCCTTGTGCAGATTTTGAAGAAAATCCTTTAAAGTGCTTTTGAGATATTATGTTCATAAGAATGGTCCACGTGAGCCC
>JAQMYF010000022.1:7132916-7144698 GCA_030014195.1 Neosilurus mollespiculum
CGTGTGTGTGTGTGTGTGTGTGTGTGGGTGTGTGTACAGGTGTGTGTGTGTGTGAGTGTGTGTGTGTGTGTGTGTGTGTGTGTGTGTATGTTTTCCACTTACTCATTCTTTTCTGTAATCGTAATTTTTTTTCACAGCGTGTGTATCTTGCTCACACAGGATATATATGTGACACACACACTCTCACTCTCTCTCTCTCTCTCACACACACACACACACACACACTTATTTTTGTCCTGGATTTAAGAAAAAGTGCATAGAGTTGCTAAATTCTGTTTCTCCAGCTTGTGCTGTATTTATTTTAATTTATTTTTTTTAATACCAGCTCATCGTTCTAAAGTGTGTTGAATGGCAGGAACAACAGAAGGAAATGTTTTCTAATGCACAATGACAGTCAGCACATTCTCTGAGCCGGCACCATCAGTGCTGGAACCACCACTGACCCTCATTTTTACTGTAAGAAAAGCAGCAGAGATCACAGAGATCACTGTAATACTGCGGAATGACACTCTAGAAGAAAGAGCATGAGGAATGATGGCTTAAAGGAAATGACTGTAGGTAGCGGATGGCACACGGCACACTGTTAGCGCAGGAATCCTTCGGTCTAATGTCTAAAAACAGTGCGTGCGATTTTGTGTGTGTGTGTGTGTGTGTGTGTGTGTGTGTGTGTGTGTGTGTGAATGCGGATGGTGCCCCATTTTATCCTTGAGTGCAGCGTGTAGTCTCCATGGTATTGTTTTGATAAACTTAAGTAACATCATAATATTTACTTCCATCCTGAGTTGGGTTCATGTCACATTAATATCTTGAATTGATGGGAAAATCGAAACAGTCCTCTCCAGCACATCCCAGATACTTTCACTAGGGTTAAGGTCAGGACACTGGGGTGCCAATGCATGTGTAAATGATTCCTCATGCTCTCTGAACCACTCGCTCACTGTTTGAGTGATAACCTGCTCATTCAGTACATTCAGGTCATCAGCTGACTTCATTTTATTGCCACATTAATTTTGCTGGGCCATGGAGTACCATGGAGTTTGTGTGCTCTTATCAAGGCTAAAGGCTCTCCAACAAAATATCAGTGTGCTAATATATATATATATATATATAGGTTGCTAAAACTGCACAAAGCTGCTTTCCACCAAAACCCGAAACTGTTTTGTCGCCGCCGCTGCTGCTTGTGGGTTCAAGCTCATGATTCTTGGTTTTGTAAGCACATATTTTCCTGTGTCAGGAATGGAAGAAACTGAAAACAAAACAAACAATAAGTTAAAGGTAGTATGAAAACCACTGGCTTTTCTGCTGTGCTATTTTTAGAGCTCACTCCGGCCCCCAGACTCTGGTGCCACATAGTTTCCTCACCATTCCACTGAGATGAGAAAAAAAAAACCCCACATAGGGCAGAACATGTTCAGTTTCAGTGTGTCACAAACAAAGACTGTATTGTAGTGTACATTTGGGAACATAATGTAATTCAAACTTTATAGAATGTGGAGTGTAATTTAAAAAAAATCGTTTGGAAGGTCTTACATGTTTACTTTTAAGTCTCGATACACGCTAAGCAGAAAAACAGCAGATAAATGAACACAGCATCATTTCTTCCTAGTCTTGCCTTTAGACGCCCACACACATCTGACATTAACGTCACTCGTGTTCCATAGGCTATTTTTAGACGTGTGTGCCTTTTTAGAAAATGAGTGGGCATGCTTGTTAATGGTGACTTGAGAAACGGAGGCGGCTTCTGTGTTTCATATCATTGACAACATTGGACATGCTAATTACACTAGCAAGCTCTTACAGAACATTCTGTGTGTTTAATATAAATAATTTCATGTTTAATTTTAAACAGTGCGTATTAACTGCACTATGGTTATTGTTTGTAAAATGTAAACAAAATAGTGTGCTATCTTGTTGTCTTTTGTAGATACTTGAGAAGACTTAAAGAGGACAGAAGAGAAGACGACGTCTTGGATGGATCAATGAGTAAAACCAAGCCAAAAGAATAATCGATGGAAAGAGGTTTAGCTGCTGGTTCTAAAAAGGCATCATTACCAATTCAAATCTGGATTATTTCAGAAAATGGAAATGGACGACCTTTTGTTTAAGTGTCATTGTTAGTAAATCATCTGGAATGACAATAGATTTGAATGCAATTTAATAAAATAACCTTGAGAAACCCAACTGAGATACGGAATAATGGAGCCACATGGCACAGCTGCTGGACAAAAATGCAGCAAAGACCCACATGAGAAAAACTCCTTACAAAGAAAGTGGGCCTCTGAGCCATGTACTGGTACAAAAGAAAGCACTTACGCAGAAAGTTTGCAAAGTGGTGTCAGTGGGACGGTTATCGCAGCTTCTGGAAAGCTGCTTTTAGGTGCAAAGTCTCAGTCATCTGCAGAAAGTACATTTTTTCCCAGGTCTTATTCTTATCAGTTACAACATTCATACCCACAGCAGCCCATGCAGAAGCCTTTCCTTACCAGCACAAAGTCACAACCTGGTTTGGAGCCCCATGCTTGGCCTTTCCCAGGCAAATTGCAGTCTCTGCCCCAAGACGATATGTTTTCTGCGCACTCACGTTCTCATGGAGCTTTCCCTCGTCAGAAGTCACCAAGTTTACCTAGTGCTTTTTGCCATTATTCACAGCAAGGCTCTGAACAAAAAGAGGAAGGACATAAGAAGGAACAGAAGCCTAAGAAGCCAGGCAAGTACATTTGCCAGTACTGTGGAAGGGCATGCGCGAAGCCCAGCGTGCTTAAAAAGCACATACGATCGCATACAGGGGAACGGCCGTATCCATGTGAACCCTGCGGATTTTCTTTCAAAACCAAGAGCAATTTATATAAGCACAGGAAATCTCATGCCCATGCCATTAAAGCGGGACTTGTTCCCTTCTCTGAGCTGGCGACTCGCACAGATATTGATCAAGCATCTTCAGTTGGTGAAACAGAGGTACAATCTGATGGAGATCAAAGTACAGACACTGATGAAGAAACTGCAGAAGGTGCCATGTACCCAGAGAAAAGTAGCTCCATACCACAGATATCATTTGACTCTGACAAAAGCACTTTAGATAAAGGTGGTGAACCTGCATATGCAGACTCAGCAGAAGAGATGGCCATTGCATCTATGAAAGTGCCTATTTTGATTGTTCCTAAACAGGGGCTTACATCAGCAACCATAGAGTGCACACCATTCACAGACATCAAGGCATCCAATATTAGAGGGATAGTCCAGGGGGATGAATCACATACAGTCAAACAGAGACTTGCTTTAAGACTCACTGATAAAAGAGGCCAGGACTCAGAGCAGTCAGTGAATCTGTTGAGCCCACACAGCAAAGGCAGCACCGATTCAGGATATTTTTCTCGTTCAGAGAGTGCTGATCAGCAAATCAGTCCCCCTAACACCAATGCGAAAACATATGAAGAGATTATGTTTGGAAGATCTTGGTATTACAGACCCATCTCCAGGTCTAGACATCCAGTTACAATTGGAATGACTGCTACTGCAAGTTCTGACCCAAAAAACAAATCTGCTGTGATAGAAATGGAAATGGGGAAGATATCAGAAGATCAGGTATTTTTCAGAGAACCTTTCACTGAATCACACATAGTTGCTGCTTGTGACCCAAAGCAATACCCGAGAGGCTCTCTCCTAGAAGCTCCTTCTGAGACAGGCCCTCTTTTAAGAAGTAACTCGATGCCAACACCATCCCCTACCAATCTTAATGTTCCATCAGCTCTGAGAGGAAGTCACTCTTTTGATGAAATGATGTCTCCTGATGATGTATTTTATCCAGGAGCAGCAGGTTTAAGGAGGCTAAGGAGGCAGGCTGCTTTTGAGCATGGGGAATCTGAGAACTATGGCAAAATGGCAGATCCATTCTCAACAATGAAGGTGGGGGACAGAGAACAGTTGTTGTCTGAGTTCAAAGGCTCAGGATCAGAACTCGCTTGTCCTGAAATGCGCACAGCATACGCCGGCTATGGTACTAAGGTGGGAATGTCAGAGATGACCACAAGAAAACGTCGTAAGGAAAAAAGTGTTGGCGATGAGGAGGATTGCCCTGGGCAGTATGATGACGTGAAAAGTGCCTCTCTGGAAATGTCTGGGGACTATGAACCAAAACAAGCAAGTCAGGAGACTTTACTGGCTGCCCACACAGGTAGAGGATCTATGTACAGTGTTTACAATTCATTCGAAAGTTTCGATAAAGCTGCTGGTATGTGTCCAGAGGATGTTGTGCTTGTTCAAGATACAGAACGAAAGGCAGCTGTCAATGTAATATCTGTTATTCAGCATACCAACTTGCTTAGCAGGCCAAACTCATTTGAAAAGACTGAGTCAATTGAACATCCATCATATCAGCCAGAAAAGCCTTTTGGCCAACTCTCTGAACAGTCTGACCCTGAGAACATTGATGATGTGCAGAGTCCTGACTCTATTCTGAGGTCCGAGAGCATGGAGCATCAACAGCACAGTGACAGTGAATTAGCATCCGCTTCACCTAGTCAGCAATATCACATGCCTCACAAACTTGTACGGCAACCCAACATTCAAGTACCTGAAATTAGAGTCACAGAAGAACCAGATAAACCAGAAAAAGAACCAGAGGTGCCAGCTAAGGAACCAGAAAAACATGTGGAGGAATTCCAGTGGCCACAGAGGAGTGAAACTCTATCCCAACTCCCAGCAGAAAAATTGCCCCCAAAGAAAAAACGTTTGCGTCTTGCAGACATAGAGCACTCGTCTGGTGAATCAAGCTTTGAGTCTACCTGTACCAGTCTGTCAAGGAGTCCTAGTCAAGAGAGCAACCTGTCTCATAGCTCAAGCCTTTCCATGTCATTTGACAGAGAGGAAAGCATGAAGTCAGTTTCACCAACAAAGCAAGATGATTTTAGCAAACAGTCCGAATTTTTAACTGTACCAGGGAGTGGTCATTCTCTGTCAATACCAGGCCATCACAAGGAGATGCGTCGCTCCTCATCAGAGCAGTCACCTTGTGGTTTACCTACTGAGATGCCAGAAACTCGTAGCAAATCATTTGATTATGGAAGTCTGTCACCCAATTCAAGACAAGGGGAAATGTATGCCAGTGCATCATCCATGAAGGAACGTAGACGTGGGTATCTGGTTAGACAGGCATCTCTAAGCGTCTATCCTGAAGTTGCACCTCAAGAGCAATATTCTGAGATAAACATTAAACAAGAGCTTTCTGATACCCATGCTTTACCTTCTTCTTGGCAAGGCACAGCAACTCACCTTGTAAGTGATCTCGTAAGACAAAAAAGAGGCCCATATCACTTGCTCCAGCAGAGCATCAGTGAAGACAGCCAATCAGATGATTTGCAAAAGTCGCCACGCTTACCAGGTCAACTGTCAACGGACAGCGAGGCCTCGATACATGAGCACATGAGCCAAGATGTAGTGCAACACTCCTCGCTTCCACCATCCTCACCATTAAGTCAGACAGTGGTCTGGTATACTGACCCAACAAGACCCAGGCAGCACCAGGCTATCCATCAGCTGCAGAAATTACATATCCGACCACCAAATCCACAGCCTAATCTACAGAAATCCCACCAACCTCTTCATCAAATACAGGTGCAAAATGAGTCTAATACTGATGGGACAAATCAGACATATCCTTACGTTTCAAGAGCTTCTCCACAAACTATTGGCACGTCATCAAAGGTGCTCACTACAAACTCAGTTTTCTTGCAGCAAATTCAGCCAAGCTTTCCCACTCAGAGTGCAGGTTTACAGTCTTCACTTCCTGGAATGCTTATTCCTGTTAGAATTCAAACAAATGTGCCATCATACGGTAGTGTTATGTACACGAGTGTTTCACAAATTCTTGCTACTCATGCTCAGAGTCCTTCTCTTAGATTAATAGGCTCAGACTATACATCTACTGGTTCATTTATGGGCATATCTTCAAAACACCAAGTAGGGTTCAGTTTATCAAAAATATTAGGTCATCCAGAAGGATCTTTGCAGTATCCACTTTGGAAAGTTCCTGAACCATTACCTGGAAGACTGAACACTGGCATACCACTGTCCTTGACATCAGGAACTATCTCAACTACAGATGCTTCCTCTAGTATTGGAGGTAGTAAGAGAATGTTGTCACCAGCCAGTAGTCTAGAACTTTTTATTGGAACCAAGCAACAGAAACGGATTAAGGAGGAAAAGATGTATGGTCAAATTGTAAAAGAGCTAAGTGCCGTCGAGCTAAGCAATTCAAGTGCAAGAAATGATGGCAACGTTTCACCACAACCCAATGTTTTAAAGAGAGACAACGTAGATGATCTGGAAAGGATGTCCTCGTCGCCGCCAGCTAATTACCCATCATCTCTATTCTCCTCCACGTCTGATGTGCCACACAAGGAAAGCTTTACTCCGCCTCTACAAATTGTGATGAACACTTCTAAACGAGCAGAGTCCCCAGATGAGCTTGATGTAGACAAATCCCCGCCAGAAGGCACCTCAGACCCTGAATCAATGATCTCTTCAAGTGACACTCAAGATGATCTGAAGCAGACCAAGATCCCGGTGAATATGTTGGTCCAACTTGCTGCCAGTCAAGGTGGTGCTGGATGTGGGAGCACTCTCCTGCTCACTGACTTGGCAGACGTTGATCAGTTCTTTCAATTCCCCAGTCTCCGTACGACAACAAGTGTTAGCTGGTGCTACCTAAATTACACCAAGCCAAACTACTCTCAGATAACCCCCTTGACCTCAGTTTATGGATCTTGGTGTGTCAGCTCCTACAACCCAAACCCACTCAGCCTCAGTACCAAGGCAACCCTGGCATTACTCTGCTCCAAACAGAGGAAGAACACAGAAACATATGCAATGGCTGCTATGCATCAGCCAGGGACTGGAAAACTCGTTTCATCCTTGTTGTGGAAGCAGAAATTTGAGCAGGTAATGAATTCCAGAGGCTCGGTTCAAAACAAATCAAAACAACACATGAAATTTAAATTGAAATAATGTCTTAATACTTACTTATTCTCTCGTAAAGGAGAAGACAGCACTTTTTAAAACTTGTTCTCATTCCAGTCTCCAGATTAATATTTTTCTGTGTATAAAATCTCAGGCCGATATTTTCTGCTTTAACGATTTTATTGGCAGTTATTTGAAAACTGAGACTTGGAATGATGATGCCCCAGTTAACATGTACAGGTACAGGATTTTGATCCGTTCGTGCCGTTTATTAACAGATTTGTGTTGGAGGAGTTAAAAGGTTTAAATTAAAACCATTTCCTGTGCAGTGGGAAACTCCATCTGCTCCAGGATTCATATATTTAAACAGAAACACCTGAAATACTGAAAGAAATTCTGCTTCAAAACAAAGTCCTTCATGTTAACTTGAGCCATGATGATGTCATCATTCTGATATTTAGTTTTCAAATAAACTCCAATAAAATAGTTACAATAGCAGCTATCGCTCTCAGATTTTAATTTAGAGTTTTGATCAAGATTAACTTTCATTAAGTGCCGTCTTCTTTAAGCTTAGAATTTGGCACATTTTCATGAAGTAATTTTTGTATTTTTTGATTTTTGTTTTGTTTACATGTACAGATGAAGCCAGAGCTCATGAAACTGGATATTGGCAAGTTGGGAAAGAAAATGAAATGTGTAATCTCGAGGGACAGAGTGAAAGAGGACCATGGAGAGAAGGAGGCTTCAGCAAAGCAGGCTGAACCCGCACGCATTAAAATCTTTGAAGGAGGGTACGTTCAGATCCTGTTCATGTCAGCGTTCTGTGTGTATCTCTAACCACAAGCTCTTGGGGTCCATAATTTGAAGTTAAATTAAATATTAACATGGTTGTGACACACAAAATACCAGTTTTTCTGTAAACAACTAATACTGAATACTGAATTTGATTTCACAAGATGCATGTTATTCTGTTGGAAGTACTGAGACATGAAATGCTAAAAATTCTACACTTTTAAAAAAAGTTCAGCTTGTATAGTTATTCAACTTGTGTATATGAAACAAAAAAAAAATAATATAAGCATACGTTACATTCAGGTACAAATCCAACGAGGACTATGTTTACGTGCGTGGCCGAGGTCGGGGAAAATACATCTGTGAAGAGTGCGGGATCCGCTGTAAAAAGCCAAGTATGCTGAAGAAGCACATTCGCACACACACGGACGTTAGGCCATATGTCTGCAAGTTCTGCAACTTTGCCTTTAAAACAAAAGGTAGGTTTCCTCCTTGATGTATTTCAAATACCTTATTGTTGTCCCGATGTGTAGTTTAAATAAAGACATGAATTTTAGATTTTAGCAGTGTAGCTTTTTATCTCTGCCGTAGAAAAAGCTAATTGAATTGTTGGTACTGTTGATCTGGGATGATTTTCAGCCAAATTCTCAGCAACTTAAAATCTTAACCTTTGGTTTCAGGGAACTTAACCAAACACATGAAGTCAAAAGCCCACATGAAGAAATGCTTGGAGCTTGGAGTGTCTGTGACATGTATAGAAGACGTGGAGGGAGTTGGTACGCAAACATTTTTTTACTTTGAGAAAATCCAGTAATGCAGTACTTACAGAGTTTAGCAGTTTGTGGAATAGTGTTAGCTTAAAGGAGAAGACCGCATGTGTTAAAATTCATTCCAGTCTCTTTCTGTGTATAAAATCTCAGGACGATAGTTTCTGTTGTAATGATTTTATGGCTAGTTTTTTGAAAACTCAGTCTCAGAATGATGATGTCATCATGGTCCGAGTTAACATGTACAAGTGCAGGATGTTGGCTGTTTAGGATGTTTTGTTTTGATTGAGATTAACGTTTAGTAAGTGCTGTTTTCTCCTTTGATATAAAAGCAGAGACCTAACACTGAAATAACTAAATTAAGTCTTTGGTGTATTTTTGTTTTCTTCAGATACTTCTGAGGACATCCAAAGAGATACTGGAAAGATTGGCATGTTAGAAATCATGGCTGAGCACCAGTTTTCAGATGCTGATGATTCAGGTGGGGCTGAGGAAGATGGCGATGAGGTGGATGAGGATGAAGAGGATGATGATGATTATGATGGTGACTCAACACCCAAAACACCCTCTCGAAGCACAAGCCCACAACCCTATGTCATTCCTTCGCATTCTGTCACTGCCGTTGCCGCATCCCATGACGCCGGCCTTAATCCACTAGTCTCGGCCCCCAAGCAGCCGTTGTTTGGCTATTATACAAGTTTGCCCAGTATTCAAATCACTCAACTTATGGTGCCCAGTGAGAAGTCGAGAGACAGCCAAATGGCGGAATACCAGAAACTGCTGCAAGGTGCTTTGGGTGAAGACCCCAAGAACAGACTGGAGATGCCTACCTCCATGGATGAAGACCCTGGCTTGTCTCCAGAACATAGCTCCTCTTCTTTTGAATTCTCTCCTTCTCGTCTGTCCTCACCCAGCTGTGACTCCTCACCTCTTCGAGAACCCTCACCCAGTTGCAGGTACTTGTCCCCTAAACGGGACCTTTCCCCAAGGGGTCGTTTATCACCAAGAAGGGAGGTGTCCCCTCTTAGACCTCTGTCCCCCAGGAGAGATATCTATAGAAAGGATTTGTCTCCAAGGAGAGACATTTCCCCCAGAAGCCTCCTTTCGCCCATCTCTCATGCAGGGTGTCCGGTATCTCCCGCAAGAGATTTATCTGGCAGACGTGAGCTGTCTCCTAGAGGTCGCTACAAGGGCATACTCAGACCATTATCTCCAAGAAGGGCACCTCACCCTCACAGTGGACCTTGGACTCTCAACCAGTATCCACATCGAGAGATGGCTCAAAAGAGCAGGGGCCACTCCGAAATGAATTTGGTGAGAGACTGTTCTATTGTTCATTTTCTAAATTTCTGTTATATTCATATTTCTTATCAGTGCTTTACTCGTTAAGGTTGAGATAAAATAACTCTTATCCTACACATCCATATCATGGGGTAGTGGTTAGCACATCCGCCTCACTGCAAGAAGGTTCTGGGTCCGAGTGTCAGTATGGGCATTTCTGTGTGGAGTTTGCATCTTCTCCCTGTTCTTTTGTGGGTTTCCGCTGGGTACTCCTGTTTCCTCCCATAGTTTAAAGTCATGCACAGTAGGCTAATTGGCTGTTCCAAATCACCCCTAGGTGTGAATGTGAGTGTGATGGATTGTCGAGCTGTTCAGGGAGCTTTCTGTTCATTGTCGGGAGTCTTCGCCCAGAGTTGGCTGAGATAGGCTTCAGCCTCCCTGTGACCCCAGTGGGATAAAATGGTTTGGCAAATGGGTGAATTAATAAATGAATAAATGAATACACAAGGATGAAGTTAAAACAGATCTTTATTTCTTTTAGAATCAGAGGAAGAGTTGCTATCCACAAGCAGACAAACACAGCACAGAAGCTCCATCTCCACACCAAGGTCTTTTTAGCCATCTTCCCCTCCACTCCCAACAACAGGTTCGTACACTATTCCCTATGATTCCCATCGGGGGAATCCAAATAGTGCCAGGCCTGGCCCAGCCCGCTCGGCTTCCTCTCAAGACGACTGCGTCAGAGGAGTCCGGCGAGACCTCTTTCCATTTCTCAGAGGGTTGTGAATCTAACACCACGCAAGGTGCAGAGGATTCAGTGGAGATACCAGGAAGTTCACCTTCTTCTCAAAGATCCAGAGATGACAATAAAGGCTTGGGTGACAAACAGAGCAAGCAGGAAGAAGGCGTCATGACATGCACTAAGGCCATCGCTTCTTTGCGCATCGCCTCAGAAGAAACCTTAGGAAAGGTGGCTGGTTCCATCGAGCAACAGGTCCCACAGCGAACATTGTCTCATTCTGCTACTGAGAGTACAGCAAGGGCGGCTCAGCAGTTCAGTTGCTCGGAATTCAGGCACTTGGACGCAGAAAGCATTGCGTCTGCTACATCTAAGGCTCCTGCAGGGGGCGCTCCGTCTCTCTACGATACAGCAGCTGCAGAGCGGTCACCTCATAGCAAGAATCCATCCGGCACGACAGACGACTGACAGCAGCCGAGTAACGTCGAAATGGAGGACGGTGCATTACACTCATACTGTACGTTTACACATACACAGACACACTCGAATACAGGAGTGTACATGTACAGTAGCATGCCTTTTTTAACCTGGTTTGCTCTTTGAACTCTGGTTTGAACTTCTTTCTTATTTAAAATGTCAGAGAATAACCTTATATATGTTAACTTATATACCTGTATATGAGCCTGACCAAATTACTTATGAACTCTGTCTGGTACTCTAAAGTGTACAGATCTGTGTGCCTTTTTTTAATGCTTATATTCTTATAAGCATATAAAACACGAAGTCGTGTAAATATGTCCAGCTTTTGTGTATCAGCTTTGTATTAAATGCAGGTTGCTGTCTTTTTTGGACATCGGAGTCTAAATGATGTGAAGTATCAATATATGTACGGTTGCACTAAAACATATTTTTATATGAGTGAAATGAAATGGCTTTTTGTGTACAGCATCAATTCTATAATAATATTTATTGTATCTTGTTTCATAAATTGTAAAAAAAAAAAAAAAAAAAAAAAAAAATTCTTAATGTTGTGGATGCCTTTGCTACGTCAAGCATGGATCGCGTAATAAGAACAAACTATCTATACTGTAAAAACGGCTTTCTAAAGAAGAAAAGAAGATGGAAATATTCATTATACTTCAAGCCAAACTTGTTTTTTTTTTTTAATTTGGTCTTCTTTCTCACACACACACACACATACACACACACACACACACACACACACACACACACATTATACATTTTATTT
>JAQMYF010000022.1:7196057-7198557 GCA_030014195.1 Neosilurus mollespiculum
GGATGTTCGGACAGCTGAGTCACTGGGTATCTTCAAACGATGGCTGAAAACCTACCTTTTTCGGCAGTACTTAGACTTGCACTATTTTTATACACACACACACACACACACACACACACACCAAAAAATAAATAAACAATTCCTGCACACAACACCTATCCACTGAGCTCTGGACTGATGGTATACTTAGTCTGTGTCCTGACGAACCAGTATAAGAATATATTCACTGACGGTGACTTTAAAGCACTTCTGTAAGTCGCTCTGGATAAGAGCGTCTGCTAAATGCTGTAAATGTGAATGTAAATTATTCTGTCAGAGATATTTCAGCTGGAAGAAGATCTTGGTGATGAATGATTGATTGGTTGATTTGCATTTTATAAATAAGTGAGTAGTGGTCAGTGTGGACTGTTTGGATGTGACGGTTTTGCTGTGTTCCTTCGCCGTCACAGTGGGAGCGTTGGCTTGTTGAGAACGCAGCTTTAGGCCCGTCTCAGAAACGGCTCACTAATTGCTTGTGGTGTTTTTTTTTTAACTGAACGAGGACGTCTACGTTTGGTCACAGAGGTGGAAAGTATTGAGAACTTGAGAGGTTCCTCTTGAGGTGTTAAAAGCCACTTCCTCCTTCAGCAGCCCTCAGTGGAAACTTCACGACAGAGTCAAAGGGATGCTGCAAAAAAGCGTCATTCATTTCCTCATGCTCAATATAGCCTGCCTGGCTGTTATCAGAACAATGACATGACCAAGGGTTACCAAGTGCACTCCTCACGATACGGCACTACCACTTCCGCTCTCCAGTGTTTTTGTGTTGTTGTTTTTTTTACGGACCTGAAGGATATTGATAGCACGCTGGTACAATGGCTGTGGGTGGAGTTTAAGCTGAGGTTCAAGCGAGTCGCTCTCAGAGTGTGACATATGGATGAACGGGATGTTTTGCTTTCCTGGTATTCCTGAAAATCAGACAGTTTAAAGGCGGGTGCACAAACTTTCACTGCAGTTTTAAATGACTGGAAGAAACAGAAATACTTCATTCAGTAATAAACTACACATCTGAGATCTTAAGTCAAAGGTGAAACGGGTCGATGGTGCTGCATGCAATTATCACTGACCTTTCAGCACACACACACACACACACACACACACACACACACACACACACACACACACACACAGTCCTGCCGATAACTTCAGGAGACAATACAAAGAATTGGATTAATTCACCTTCTATTTATTTAATGCAAAGTCATTTTATTTTTTTGTTGTAATTTAAAAACCATGTAATCTTATCCCTGCACTTTGATGATCACTAAAGGTTAGCACTGATAGTGAAACAGGAATAAGAACAGGCACATGCCATTCCTGGTTCGTGGTCATGCAAATCTCCTCCCGTATGTAAATTAAGGATTCTTCACAATCCTAAACTAGTTTGAATGGAAACACTTCCGACTCGAGCGACAAACATTAACAATAATTATATTAAATATGAAATCTTTGCATAAAACAATCTACAGGAAATCACAGCCTTCTGTTTTCCATCCGTTCAGATTTGTTTAATTATTTTGAGGATGAATATTTTCTCCCCTGTGTTGAGTGATCTGTACTGAATTCTGTTTCTCTTTAAAAAGTGTTTAAAAATCTTTTCAATGTTCTGTTGGTTATTAAAGAGCGTGATATTCGGTCGTGACTTTACATTGTTTTAAAAATTATACTTTATCTCCTGTTCTTCATCATCACTGTTTTCAAAGTCCAGTTGGATTAAAAAAAAATCACTGATGATCTTTCTGAATGTTAGTGGGTGAGGTGATTGTCTACATGTTATTTGTGATTGTGTTAGTGTTGATGGTGCTAGTGATGGTGGTGGTGATGATGGTGGTGATGGCGTGATGTTGGTAATGATGGCGGTGATGGTGCTAGTGATGGCGGTGATGATGGCGGTGATGGTGCTAGTGATGGTGGTGAAGGTGGTGGTGATAGCAGTGATGGTGTTAGTGATGGTGGTGATTGTGATGGTGTTAGTGTTGATGTTGCTAGTGATGGTGGTGATGATGGCGGTGATGGTGTTAGTGATGGTGGTGATTGTGGTGATTGTGTTAGTGTTGATGGTGCTAGTGATGGTGGTGATGGTGGTGATGATTGCGGTGATGGCTGTGATGGTGGTAGTGATGGTGGTGATTGTGGTGATGATGGCGGTGATGGCAGTGATGGTGTTAGTGATGGTGGTGATTGTGGTGATTGTGATTGTGTTATTGTTGATGGTGGTAGTAATGGTGGTGATGGTGGTGGTGATGGCAGTGATGGTGTTAGTGATGGTGGTGATTGTGGTGATTGTGATGGTGTTAGTGTTGATGGTGCTAGTGATGGCAGTGATAGTAGCAATGGCGGTGCTGATGGCGTTAGTAATGGTGGTGATTTTGGTGGTAATGATAGTATTGGTAATGATCATGTTAGTGATGGTGGTGTTGATGGCGGTGATGGTGTTAGGGATGGTGGTGATTGTGACGAT
>JAQMYF010000022.1:7203557-7207351 GCA_030014195.1 Neosilurus mollespiculum
GTGGAAAAGGGCTCAAGGTACAGCACTATCACCCACGAGTACACGAGTTCAAGCAGGGGTGATGCACTCAACCTTCCGTAGCTTGGGGCCCATGATAGCTGATTAGCTCTCAGGGATGGAGTGATGACATACAGTCACTGACCTGTTACTAATATCATTAACCAATCATGAGCATCTGTGAGCCGATGTATACCAGCACGCTACGCCGCTTCTGAATATGCATGTGCAGCATTTTGGAAAACATGCTTGCCCTTCCCCTTCCTGATTGGTGGTGATCATGTGATAGGGAGACGTTAGTTGTTGGGTGGGATTTGGCGCCGAGTAAACTGTGGGAAAAATCAGGGCGAAAAATTTAGTGTGAAAAAGAGAACCTGATGGGATGAAATATAAAGCGAGAAAGTGTTTTGTAAAGTGTAGTACCTGTGAATTTAGCAGTGTGTTCGACTCGAAGGAGGCACCGCAGTGGAACTCGTGTGTAAACCCACAGGATTAGATGCAGGATTAAACCGAACGCTATAATGACCTACAGTCACTTTATATATTTATATCAACACAATGTCCTGAGAGCAGATTTCCAGTCAGAAATTTTTGGGAGAAAATGCGATGCTAGCAAGCAGACCAATCACATTTCATCACATTTGTTGCGGTCTGGGTCTCTGTGGGGTGTAGTTACTTCTCTGGGGAGGTGCACATCAGGTAGATTGATCTCAGCCCTTGACAACTCCACATCAGCGTCTGACCCCCTCACTGATGCTCTTGTAGCAGCCATGCCTCCACAGCCCCTAAATCCACATAACCACACCCACAGGTCCTATAGCCACTCCCCCAAAAATCCCCAGAATATAGTGGAAATAGAAATAAATCTGGAATGAGACGTTCAGTAAATGAATATTGTCATGTTTGAAAGGTGTTCTCATACTTTTGCTCATAATAGGGCAAATAACTAATAGGGTTATCCCAAGTGGCAGGACAGGCTTTGGAAGAAGGTTGTCTGGGGTGAATGTTTTTGTCATCCTTAAAGGCTGGTGGTGGCACGTCTTTTTTGAACGTAACATCAGTTAGTGACAGACAGCACGAAATTTGGTTTCTGGAGATTTGGTTTCTTGGTTTCTGGCTCTCGCTCACACACAGTGGCGGTTGCTATGCAAACCCGAAGTCCTCAATGTCAAAAGAACAGAATAGCGCTCTGACTGCCGTGGCTAATTGAATTGAACCTCTCTAGTGAACGGCACATTATGAAGACCATATTTGGTGCGCAGCTTTCTGAATGTCTTCATTAAGGGGTTCTTTCAGTGCGGCGTGTGATGAGAGAAAAAAAGTTTCTTCTGTTCTCTTGTTTAAGTCCGTAGAAGGCTGGGGTGTGCTTCCCCCTCGTTCTTTTTCTCTTTTCCTTCGCTCTCTCACCCTGTCTGTTGTCATGGTTCTGGAATTCACAGTCAGAAGAACAGGTTCTTGTTATTATTTCTCAGGAACTGAACTCAGGGTTCACGTGATTTTTATCTTACAGATTTCAAATGTACAGAATCTCAAAATCGCGCTGCTCATTTATCTTAAAAAAAAACTATTTGCCGTGAACAGAATCCTGACTACACCTGTGCACGGATTTCCTCTAAACTTGGTGGGGACATTACCCTGCCAGAGTTCCAAAGAGTATTCTGGGATGTCAAGGTCAAAGGTGAAGGTCAGAGCAAGGTCACAAAGCTTTGGAAATTTGAAGAGCGCTTATAGCTTTGGAACGAGTGCAGACCTAATATATATAAACCATATATTTACTTTCAAATGAGACAGTTATCTTTGACCTTGAGTGACCTTGAGAGGTCAAACCCCAGCCATCTTGTAAATCTCAGAGAGGGTTTTTTTTTTTTTTTGCTTATTTGGTTAAATCCATGTGCTTTAGAACATACAGGGAATATTTACTGCATTATCCATGTTGTGGGGTGGAGCCACCTTACACTCTGTGAGTGCACTGCTTGTTATAATCATCATCATTATCATCATCATTATTATTATTATTATGATTATTATTATTATTATTATTGTTGTTGTTGTTGTTATTAATCATGCTTTTTTCCTCTATTTTCCTCTGTTAAATCTTCTAATGCCTGAAATTGATTTTTTACTCACAGAAGGAAGACGGGACGGTAAACAGAGACTTCAAGAAGACCAGGACTCGGGAACAAGTGACTGAAGCTTTCCACGATTTTCTGAAAGGAAACAAGAATATCCTGGTGGGAGACTGTCTGTGTCTTGGTCTGTGTTTGTCTCTGTCTGTGTGTGTGTGTGTGTGTGTGTGTGTGTGTTGTCAGGGCTTTTTGCCCAGGTGAAGCTCCTTAGGGTTAGTGACCGAGTAACTAGGAGCTTAGAGAACACATCCAAACTCCCAGCAGAGGTTTATTCAGCTTAAGGGTTTCCTCTGTGACCTGCTTCCGGGAATCTGTTCGAACACACGTCTTTAATCCAGGCTGGAGAATTCAGTAGTTTTATTCCTAGTTGAACTGTTTGTTCATTTTATTTTCCTTTTCTGTACATTTCACCATGTTAAGGTGTTTCTACTCGTATACCTCTGTGTGTGATTATATAAAACTAAGTCTGTGTAATTCTGGTACAGGCGAAATATCTCAGCCGGCTTCATGAAGTCAGAGAAACTCTGGAAGTGTCACCATTTTTCCAGACCCATGAGGTAAACAGCGCTGCAGTTCCTTCTCTCGAGCTTTCTTTACTTCACTTGTTTTCTGATGCTCAGTAATAAAGAGATATCACTCTTCTGATCTAGGTTCTCATTGTGCAGCTTTATAACAATAATTACATCATTCTGGATGCAAATTTTTGCTAAAATAATCAAATCAATTACATTTCTCTAGATTCTACTCATTATTTTTATAACATCGATTTTTAAGTAAACGTTTCTTTGTTAGAAGTGCTTTATTTATTTATCTATCTATCTATCTATCTATCTATCTATCTATCTATCTATCTATCTATTTATTTATTTATTTGTAGGTGAACTGAAATGTGTAATGGAAATCATACTTCATACACACTTGAAACGTTTCTCTGATTTACTCCATTTAAAGCATTCATCATGTCGTGGGTCGGAGCCACGAGAGAGTTTTAACAAAGAATGATTTAAATAATTTAAAAGCAGCGTACACCTCTTAGCTTTTACAGCATGGCTGAATCTGTACTGAATGCTCAGTACACGTTAATGTCATTTAAAATCCTACTGTTACTGTTACATACTGAGGTACACAGTTCGGATCTACTCCGCCACCATCTTACCTGTCCTTTAATCAGGATGTTCTTATATGGTAGATACCTGGGTATGAATCAAAAATTATATATACAGTATGTAAAACTAGAGACGACATGGTAGTGTTTAGCACGTCGCGCCAGACAGCAAGAAGGTTCTGGGTTCCATTCCCTGGCTCGGCAGGGTATTTCGGTGGGGAGTTTGCATGTTCTCTTCGTGTTTGTGTGAGTTTCCACCGGGTACTCCGGTTTCCTCCCACAGTCCGAAGACATGCACAACTGGCTGATCCAGATTGCCCCTAGGTATGAGTGTGTGTGGATGGTTGTGAGTGTGTTGGCCCTGCAGTAGGCTGGTAAATTGTCCACAGTGTACTCCGCCCTCACCCAGTATCGACTGAGACCGACCCTCTGCACCCTAGTAGGATTAAACATTTTTTTTTAATGTTTCTGTGGGAATGATTTCATTCATTCATTCATTCATTCATTCATTTTCTGAGCTGCTTAATCCTAAATAGGGTCTGGTGCCCATCTCAGCCAATTCTGGG
>JAQMYF010000022.1:7231087-7242367 GCA_030014195.1 Neosilurus mollespiculum
TATGATGGGGCCTAAATCCTGACTGATACATTTCATGAATGTTATTCCTACAAAGATATGAACATAACTGCTGCGCAACAGCTTTTTCTAAGATCTTGGAGATAAAAGGAAGGTTTGGTATTGGTCTATAGTTGACTAATAATGACTACTTTTCTTGAGACAACACTTCAGGCATATTAACTTTAATCCAAAAAGTTTACAATTTCAAAATATTTTTAAACAAGCTGCTGGATTCATGGGCAGACCCAGGATCGTCATGGAAGAAAATTGATTCTCTAAATGCTCAAACTAAGCTGCCCTGCACGTTCCAAGACCAAGACCAAGTATATATTGAAGGTATCACCGCATCAGTTTTCAGTGTGCTTTAAGTTCTGTCCTGGATTTCTTTTCTACTGGTCAGGTAGGATTCTAACTTTTGTATTACTGTCTACTTGACTCAGTTGGACTTAGTTGGTTTCAAGTATAGAATTCTTAGCTGCTTCCGTAGTCTTGTTGTGATGCTTAATCAGCAGTAGTTTCGTCCCTTCTTCTACCGAGGGAAAATGCATCTAAACTCTTCTCTGTTTTGGCTCCAAGGTGGTGGAATGAACTTCCTCTGGATGTTCGGCCAGCTGAGTCACTGGGAATCTTCAAACGACGGCTGAAAACCTACCTTTTTCGGCAGTACTTAGATTAGCACTATGTTTTTTACACACACACAAACACACACACAAAAACCCCTGCACACAACACCTATCCACTGAGTTTTTGACTGATGGTATACTTAGTCGGTTTCCTGACAAACCAGTATAAGAATATTTTTACCTATAATGACATAAAAGCATTTCAGTAAGTCGCTCTGGTTAAGAGCATCTGCTAAATGCTGTAAATGTAAATATATGACTCAAGAGTGGCAAGAATGCAAATACAAGCTTTGGCAAGAAAGCTAAATCAGGCTTAGCATTTGCATTAGAAAATTATGCAATGACCTGGTGAGCTGCTCAGGGTGTACCCCACCCGTGCCCAGAGTCGGCTGAGATGGGCACCAGCCTACCCGCAATCTCTAATTAGGATTAAGCAGTTTAGAAAATCAATGGGGAAAAAATATTATAGGGACAGGACATACCCAAAACGGGTACACAAACCTTTAAGTGGAGAAAAGACAAAAAAAAATAAATATATATACATTTATATCCATAAAGTCTCAAAACTTAACTAAAATCTGTGAATCAGAGAAAAGGTACAAAGCCAGAATAACACTGGTAGTCCTGCGGGGCCAGCGGAAAAAAAATAAAATAAAATGCTAAGCTATTTTTAGAAACTGTGATCTCATCTCATGCTCCTCCTTCAGCCCAATGTTTCTGAGCAAAGATTCTGTGACTCTTTAACCCATTATGATTCATCTTTACTCTCATTACAGACCAAATATATGAAGAAAAGCTTCTCTATGAATGTAGCAGGATGGATGTGGCAGTTGATCTCCTTATGTGAGTGAATCTTTCTCGGATGAAGCGGCTCCTTTCACTCTATCGCTTTTTATTCGGTTTCCGGATCATTGCAAACACTCACCTCCCCAAACACTAACCGCTCCTTCACGGCCGAGACGAAGAGGCTGGGACAGAGTGTCTTCCTCCCGGCCAAGAGAACATAAACATTTATAAATCTACAAAACACATATCCTGCTCCTATTTCACACTCGGCACCTTTCTGAAGCTGAGCACCATGTTCAATTCTCTGTAATTCTTCACTTCCCTTTATTTATCTTATATTCTTATTCTATTTGTTCGATTTCATCACAGTTCCATGCAGAAATGATTGCATTTGATTTATTTCCAGAATTCTTTAAATAATTATACAGATCTTTATGTTTTGTTGTATGCGTATATACAGGTGAAACTCGATTTCCATGAAAATTTTAATATTGTGCAAAAGTTCGTTTATTTCAGTAAATCAACTTAAAAGGTGAAACTAATATATTATACAGACTAATTACATGCAAAGTGAAATATTTCAAGCCTTTACTTGTTCTAATTTTGATGATTATGGCTTACAGCTTATGAAAACCCCAAATCTCAGAAAATTTGAATATTGTGAAAAGGTTCAATATTGTAGGCTCAAAGTGTCACTCTAATCAGCTAATTAACCCAAAACACCTGCGAAGGGTTCCGGAGCCTTTAAATGGTCTCTCAGTCCGGTTCAAAATCATGGAGACGGCTGCTGACCTGACAGTTGTGCAGAAAACCATCATTGATCCCCTCCACAAGGATGGTCGAAAGGTAATTGCAAAAGAAGTTGGATGCTGTATCAAAGCACATTAAAAGAAAGTTAAGTGGAAGGAAAAGTGAGGAAGAAAAAGGTGCACAAGCAGCAGGGATGAGTGCAGCCTGGAGAGGACTGTCAGGAAAAGGCCATTCAAAAGTGTGGGGAGCTTCAACAAGGAGGGGACTGAGGCTGGAGTTGGTGCATTAAGAGCCACCACAAAGACGGATCCTGGACACGGGCTTCGAATTTCGTATTCCTCTCGTCAAGCCGTTCCTGAACATCAAACAACTTCAGAAGCATCTTACCTGGGCTAAAGAAAAAAGAACCGGTCTGTTGCTCAGTGATCCAAAGTCCTTTTTTCTGATGAGAGAAAATTTTGCATCTCATTTGGAAACCGAGGTCCCTGAGTCTAGAGGAAGAATGGAGACAATGCAGCCGTCTACCAGAACATTTTAGATGCTTCTTTCAGCAGACCAGCTTTATGGAGATACTGACTTCATTTTCCAGCAGGATTCGGCACCTGCCCACACTGCCAAAAGTACCAAAACCTGGTTCAGTGACCGTGGGATTACTGTGCTGGATTGGCCAGCAAACTCGCCTGACCTGAACCCCATCTACGGGGAGAATCTACGGGGCATCGCCAAGAGAAAAATGAGAGACATGAGACCGAACAATGCACCGCAGTGGGGCAGTAATTCATGCAAAAGGGCCCAAACCAAGTACTGAGTACATACGCATGATTACACTTTTCAGAGGGCTGATATTTCTGTATTTAAAATTCATCATTATTGTGTTTTAAAATGAAAACAAAGGCATAATAATCTCGCTTTGGTTTGCTTTTCTGGTTAGGCTAGGTTTGAAGGGAGTCTCACCCACTAGCTGCGCCCTCGCTTCTTCACTGTGGCGGAGTTAAAGTAGCGAAAGGTGCGTTTGGTGAAGAAAAACAAGTCCTGAAAATAAAACAAAAAAACATTCTTACCATTAAATAGTTTAATTCCAACTTTTGATGGCTTTCATGAACAAAAAACTCTGGGGTTAGCGTTTAGCCTAGCGACCACTTAGCATGGAACTCTCCTGACCGAGTCAGTCATAGTTAAAATATGTAAAGAAAAATACTTAAAAAATTTAGTTTAGTGTGATTTTTAATGCTGATATTTCTGTGAAGTATATAGTAAAACAGGAGCCTCATGATTTCACAGAATGAAACACCAGAGAACGAGATGAGGAGATTCAAGTATCAAGAGATTTAGTATTATTACATTTATAAATTCAACAGAATTATTTCTCGAATGCATAATTGCTTATTATCTATGTAAAAAAGGTCAGTTGCATAAATCCAACTCACCATCAGTGCAAAATTGTTAATTATGTATACGAAAAACAAATGTCTTGATTTTATAAAATCTCTTAAAAATAAATCTCTTTCCTGTCTCCCCTCTTCTCATCCTGGCGTCTGTTTAATGTTTCCGTCTGTATACTCGAGTGGGCATTACTTGTGTGTGACTAACCGAGCTCACAGGGACGGCTGTTAATGGCACTCTAATTACTAACAGTGACGTGAATACCCCCGTTCTGCCATTTCAGTTCTCATACATCCCTCTTCCTCTCCGACACTCTATCCCACTCATCCTTCGTTTTGTTTTCTACATGCACTTTTATGTTGATTGTGATTCATTTAAGGCTACGTTTCTATTCAGCTCTCATTATGACTCAGATCCTGCACTCTCTTATGAAGAAATCATGCGCAGGATTGAGGAGAAATATCATATAGAGCTGGTGACTGGTCCTCGTCCCTACACATCACACCGCAGATGACTGTAATTTTCCCTCGGCCTTGTTCACGGCGTGCCATCTGTGTGGGAAGTTAATTATCCGGCTTGGTTCTTCAGTTCAACACAGAGCGAGTATTCGTTCAGTACAGTTAACATACAGACACTTTATGTGTACTTTCAGTCTGTCTGTTTAGGAGAAGCAGGACATGGTATTTTACTATACTGGGAGCATTTTCGTTATATAAGGAGTTGGATAGATAAAAGTAGAACATTCGCCTCACAGCATGAAGGTCCTAAGTTTGATTCCCAGCTTCTGTTTCTGTGTTTCTGTGTCGAGTTTGCATGTTCTCCCCGAGCTTGTGTGGGTTTCCTCTGGGTATCCGCTTTCCTCCCACAGTCCAAAAACAAGTACAGTAGGCTGATTGGCTGTTCCAAATCACCCCTAGGTGTGAGTTTAAATGGTTGTGTGTGTGTTGCCCTGCAGTGGCCTGGTAAGCTGTTCAGGGTGTACCCCGCCCTCACCCAGAGTTGTCTGAGATGGGCTCCAGCCTCCCTGCGACCCTAAGACCCTAGGATTAGGCGACTTAGAGAATGAATGAATGATAACACAACAAAACCACTGCATTGTACCTCTTTACAGCATGCTGTTTATGTTGTACTATTTTTTTAAACCAAAGTTATATGTTTATTTGTGTTAAACAGCATGGTGGATAGATTTGCAACTATAGATACACATCACATTTTTTACATTGTAGTTTGTAATGGTGATAAACCACACCACTGATCACATGCATGCCTCGTAAGTTCACACCAAACGAAGTGGGCGAGAACATCGAAACCACCAGAATCATTTTCTATGTAAGCCAGAGGCTCGAACAGCGGCAAGAACAAAAAAAGGTTAACTGTCTGGTTATGAGCTACGATGTGGTCTGATGGTAACCAATCAGAATTTCTCCTTGAAACAATACAGAAAGAACAAGGGTTTAAATTTTGGTTGTACTCAAATCGTTCCTGTGCAGCTAACTCCGGAGGAAAAAATGATCAGTGTGATGGTGGGTCTCCAGTTGATATATGAAGCATTTCTGATTGTGTACAAGTTAAAAACACATGAAGCGTGAAGCAAAGTGTAAGAAACTGTAGGTCAGGGATCTCCAACCCTGTATGTTCTCTCTATGCTTGTGTGGGTTTCCTCCATGTACTCTGGTTTTCTCCCACACTCAAAAGACATGTACATTAGACTAATTGGCAGTTTCAAATTGCATGAGTGTGAATGGTTTTGTGTGTGTATGTGTGTGTGTGTGTGTGTGTATTGGCTATTTACCTTACCGCTGAGCTGTTCAGGGTGTAAAATGCCCGCCCTGAGTTGGCTGAGATAGGCCCCAGCCTCTCCACGACCCCAAGTAAGATTAAGCAGCTCGGCAAATGAATGAATATACAGAATACGCTGTCAGTTATTTATTTCAGTCTCACACACCATACTAACCAACGGTTTGTGAAACGCAGTCATTATGTAATAATGGCATAAACTGAAAACATTAGAAGCAAACCAACATAAATCCATTAATTAATATGAACCAGACGAGACATTAAATGAACTGAAAGGTCTCGGTAGAAAAAGAGGACAGCGATAAAACTGAGCAACAGCTCAGATGGTGTGTAATTCAGTTCAATTATCACCAACGGCATCTTTTTTATCTTCTACAACACGTTACTAGAGCCAGGACTAAGTGATAAGTGACCAGTCTGGTACATCTCAAATGGACACACACACACACACACACACACACACACATTAATCAGCCACAACACTGAAAAAAATGAGTATATACTCCACGGGAATGGCACAATCTGACTGTATAATGCTTGAATCAAAACAGACACATCAGGATCACACTTTAAAATGGAAAAAAAAACTTATCCTAGAGTTTATTTCTCCTGTGTTTCTGTGCAGTGCGTATACTTAAAAACCTTTGTGCAGCACAGTTTACTTACATTTCTGAGCAGTATGTAAAATGTTATGCAGACACTGGTATCTATGTAGCATTTAGCTTGGCTTGAAGCTCAGAGCTCACCTGACCTGCCTCTATCATGGGTAAAATGTGTAAATATGAACCGTAATCACCTCATTTAAGTTTGCTTTTCTTTATGTTCATGTGTAGTATATACTACAGAGACACCGTTACAGAACTCTGCACTTGTTCGCTCTTGCAGTCCGAGCTTGTCTGTGTCTGTCATGATTTGCAAAAATAAAGGAAATAAACCATAAAAATCCAATTTTACTGTTGGTTTTTTTAAACTGATGTTGCCATGTAGTATATACCAAAACAATTATGTGCCTCAGACTGGGTGGATGCAGGAGAATCAGCAACATCTGCCTCACGTTGGGTGCACAACTTATCTTAATTTTCTCATTATAGTGACACTGTGGTAAGAATGGACTTTACTGCATCAGGCCTGATGTTTTGGAAACATAAGGATCTCAGTAACTTCAACAAAGACCAGCTGGAGATGGCTAGACGAATGGATCTGGGAATCTCCAAAACACAGAGTCTTGTGGGGGATTCCGGGTATGCAGTGGTTAACACCTAACAAGGAAGAGCAAGCTGTGAATTGCTGACAGGGTTATGGGCGGCCATGTCTCACTTACTGATATTTGTTCTGATAATAAGATACTGGACAATTATGTTTGAACTGGTTTAGCACAAAGGTCCTGGGTTCGAGTCCCGGGCTCGACAAGTGTGTTTCTGTGTGGATTTTACATTTTCTCCCCATACTTGAGTTGGTTTTCTCTGGGTACTCCGGTTTCCTCCTACAGTCCAAAGACATGCACATTAGGCTAAGTAGCTGTTCCAAATTGCCCCTAGGTGTGAGTGTGGGCATGAATGGTTGTGTGTGTGATGGGCCTGTGATACAACACCCACATAGAGTTGGCTGAGATAGGCTCCTGCCTCCCCGTGACCCTGGTAGGATTAAAAAAAAAAAACAGCTCTGATGTAGAGCGGAAAAGAGATCCGCTGAAATGTACTGACTGCGTTTAGCTTCTTGTAATGTTTATGAATGTTACTGGTTTTATGCATTTATAAACAACAGGCTGTTTAGTCCAAGCGGGTTTTGCCTGTTTCAGCTCCGAGCCAGGCTTCAAATCTGCCAGCTGAGCATGTGAGTTGGCACTGGCATCATCACACAGTCAACACAGAAGATCAGACATGACTCACACATGGCACGCTGAGAGTGTTCAGTGCCAAATGCTGAAGCACATTATCATTTACTAAGAGATTTGGACCCGTAATTTGGAGCGTAAGGCAGTGGTGGCAGAGTAAAGCTGTAGCTTCATGAGTAGATGGTTGAGGGTTCAAGTCCCACTACCACCAAGCTGCTGCTGTCAAAAAGCTCAGTTGTATTAAATTCGATAAAAGAATTTAGGGCAGTGCTGGCTCAGTGGTTAAGGCTCTGGCTTACTGATCCAAAGGTCAAGGTCAAAGGTCACTGTTGGCCCTTGAGCAAGGCACTTAACCCTTGATTGCTCAGTTATATAAAAATGATAAATGTAAGTTGCATCTTCCAAATGCCGTAAATGTAAAAAATATAAAGGTAAAGATAAATGTTAATGCAAATGTAAGCCCTATTGCACCTGAAACTTAGCAGTATTGTACTTAACACTAAATCCAAATCATCATCATCATCTTCTTCCGCTTGATCTGGGGTCGTGTCGAGGAGCAGCAGCCTAAGCAATGAGGTCCAGACGTTCCTTCCCAGCCAGCTCTTCGTAAGAGACACCGAGTGTTCCCAGATCAGCCAAGAGACATCGAAAAATGTACTTAGCAGTTAGTCTGAAGACGCTCAGATACACAAAGACATTGTGGATGTTCAGAGGCAACAAGCTGATGGTAACCGCTAGCGCCAATTTCTACTAAATTCTTTGTTCTATTCATTGGCAGTGTGGTGTTCACAATTTTGACAATTTCACCACTGCAAAATCATGAAAACATGCTTCCCTGCATCAATCACCAAAAATAAGACTTTGTTGATTTTGGATGGACTCAAGACTCAATCTGTTTTCTGTGAATATTGACAGTTCCTGGGCGGGACAGTGGCGCAGTGGTTAGCACGTCCGCCTCACAGCAAGAAGGTCCTGAGTTCAATTCCCGGGCTCGGGGCGTTTCTGTGTGGAGTTTGCATGATCTCCCCATGCTTGTATGGGTTTCCTCCTGGTACCCTGGTTTCCTCCTACAGTCGAAAAACATGCACAGTAGGCTGATTGGCGGTTCCAAATCACCCCTGGGTGTGAGTGTGAGTGGTTGTGTGTGTATTTGCCCTGTGATGGCCTGGTGAGCTGTTCAGGGTGTGACCCTAATTATGATTAAGCAGCTCAGAAAATGAATGAATGAGTGAATGAGGGCTTCTGAAAGTTTGTAATGATACATGACTTCTTAGTGACTGGAAGTGGACGGAGGAAATCGAGCACTTCAGGAACACCAAGTCTTAAAAGTTCTAACAATGCACATAAAAAGAGAATCCGATCCAACAGGGTATATGGTTAGATGGTAGAGGACTGTGAACACTGTGTAAACAATGGGCAGAATAAGTCGAATGTTCGGTGGAATGATGGTGGGAGTTGGAGGGATCGGTCAGAATTCCATCAGGAGTGAGGGGAAAGTGTTTGGTTTAGTTGGCTTCACATACTGCATTTCCCAAAATACTTTCATGAGTGTAGGGTCTATTTTATACCAAAAAAACTCAAACAAAAAAACTAAACCACTTCCGGTGTTAACTGTACAGTCCGTTTTATCATGAGGTCCTGCTGCTGTAGTCCAGACTTAATCAGGACTAATGAAATTTGCAAATGATCAAATTTCAGCCGTGACCTTATGGTTAGAGAGGTAGGTTTTGGACCTAAAGGTTGATTTGGGTCGATTCTCAAAACCAGCAGGAAAAACATGTGGCGGTGGGGGAGTGAGCTGCACCTTCCCTTCCTTCACCTTCATGGCTGAAGTAATCTTGAGCAACGCACCAAACCCCCAACTGCTCTCTGGGCGCCACAGTGTGTGTGCTCACTGTTGACGTGCGTGCGTGCGTGCGTGCGTGTGTGTGTGTGTGTGTGTGTGTATGTGTGTGTGCTTACTTTGGATGGGTTAAATGTAGAGGCTAAATTTCCCTTGTGGGATTAATACAGTAAACAGTATATGAAAAAAAAATTATCTGACCCCTAACCACAATCTGACCCTCACAACATATGTTTGTGGAAGTGTATTACAAACAAATAAAGCAGATCTTAGTGGACTTCAGGAAAAGAGGTGTTGATGCTCATCAGCCTGGAAATTTTTTTGACCCATAGATGTTGTTACAGTGTCATGTTTACATTTTCCCTCTGGGCTGGTTGCACTGGCTGTAACACGAGGTTTTCAAGGTGTTTTTATTTTTATTTTTTTTGGGTGCACACTAGCTGGCCTTCCCCCACTGCAAAGCCCACTGACTGAGATAATATCTCATCTTTTAAAAAACATCTCTAAAGAGTCTGTTGATCCATTGTTGATTTAGAAAATTCTAAAAGGTTCACCAACATTTTTTTGTCATCCACTTATTCCTGTGTCATTAATACTGACCTCGGTATAACCACACGCTAAACTATAAAAACACAATAGAAGTCATCATATAAACCTTTCTTATTAGACTGTCCCGTATTTTTTAAATCACATCACTGTTATTGTTAATATGAGTGAAGACCGGCAGAGCCTGGTGTAGAAAAGCCTCGTTTGGTAACATCTGCTGTCATGGAAACAGGAAAAGCACTGGGTCTTGTACAACAGATCCACCGTATATACCATCCGCACAGCCGTGGATTAACAGCACAAACAGATCTCATATCACTTCCTGATTTATTCTGCACTCCCTGTGAGCTGAAGGTTTTACTCCGGGTCTGAAAATAAAAAAAGCTGAACGTTGTTAAATACCTGGAATGTTTTCAGGTCCTTTTGCGTGTTATGTTTATGTGGTTTGGTATTTACACACAAAACAACAGTCTATTTTAGGGACATTTCTAGTCCAGACCCATGTGCTAGTCTGATAGTGTTAGAACAATTTCATCTGTCCTCAGAAACACAGCCGTGCTTCCGTGCTGGGACGTACAGCAGGTGTTGATAACAGAGGTAGATGTCTTCTACATTCAAACACCTGAATTACTGACATGCTGCAGAGAAGCTAAACTGAAGCATGAGCATAAGTCTTCAGTTATATTAGTCACCTAAAATACAAAACAGATTTAGGCTAGAGGGGTACTGGTGTGTGAGTAAAGTGTAAAGTACCGCCACCTCGCAGTGTGGATGTAGTACATAAACCCTACATGGTACTGGTTTTATTTACCCATGTGCCCCCTTACCATATCTTCCACAATATGTTTATCAAATTAGAGGGAAAAAAAACTTGATGAGATTGTTTGAGTTTGACTTTCAAAGTTATAAGTGCTCTGTCTCCAAATTTTTTAATCTTGCTCTGACATTCACATTCCAAAATTAGGACTTCTTGGACTCTGGTAGGGTCGTGTCCCCACCAGGTTTGGTGAAAATCCTTGCACAGGTGTGGTCAGGGGTTTGTTCTTAGGAAAACTGACAAACAAACAAATAACAGACTTTTAGATTTTAATTTAGTGTATTAATCCCACAAAGGGAAGAGCTGGCTTAGCATTTAACCCATCCAAAATACACACACACACACACACACACACACACACTCACACACACACACACACTCGAAGCTGTAGGCAGATAAAGACAAATAAACACCACTGATTACATCAACCAAAACTTCAGGCCCCAGTCAGTGATACTGAAGGTTATTTTAACACAAATGACCGTAAAAAGCACAAAACTGGTGATTTTATCCCGTGGATTTACTAGCGGTTTGCTAAACTACGAGTGTTAGCGGTACAGCAGTCGTTTTTCCCCAGCAAGCGGCGTCAGCACATTGAGCGGGATTGACGTCACTTGTGGAGAAGGTGGGACGTCAGATTCTAGTGACTCTGAGGACGAGAACGCTGCCAGAGATGAGCGAGACGGTGAGTCCAAAATGGTTTACGCAGCTAACGTTTCGCTGACTCGCTTTCCCGTCGTCAGTTGGTTTAGGACTTATAGTTGTGGTATAACCAACCGGACTACATGTTGGACTGTAATGAAATTTTCTTATATGGTTTGTAATTTTTGGTTTCACCCAAATGAGGATGGGTTTCCCTCCTGAGCCTGGTTCCTCTCAAGGTTTCTTCCTCGTGTCAACT
>JAQMYF010000022.1:7303010-7314086 GCA_030014195.1 Neosilurus mollespiculum
CCAGAGTCGGCTGAGATGGGCGCCAGCCTCCCCGCGACCCTAATTAGGAATAAGCGGTTCAGAAAATGACATGACAACTCCTCCTTAACTGTTCGTGGGAATTTGGCCACATCTGGTCGGCAGCTTCTATTTAAGATGTAGATTTTGCACCGTGTATTTTGTTTTCCAAAATATTCTAACAAAATAAATTAGTAGGCGGTGCATGGTGTGTGATACTTATCCCTGAAGAGGGTGAGCTGATGCTACCATGTATTTTTTATTCAAATAATATTTTTTAAAAGCTGAATGTAGTGGCAGTTAGTAAATAAAATGAATACGTTACTATGTTGCTAGCTAGTTAGCATCAGCGAGCTTTGGGGTTAGCATGCTATACAGTTAGCACAAATGCTAGTGGTAAATCTGTTTACATCAGAGTATGTAAAGGACTGAAAGGGAAACCCCACCTCATTTGGTCCATGGCTAATTTTTTGGCCAAAATCTTCGGCTTTTTAGCCTTGAAGTGTCCCTGCTGAGGTGCGATCAAGCCCCCGGAAGTGACAATAGAAGCGATTATGGCCATGGCTCGGTGTAACATTCTTTTCTTTGGCTTGATGGGGGGAAAGTTGCTAATGAGTGAAGTGTGTGTGTGTGTGTGTGTGTGTGTGTGTGTGCGCGCGCGTAAATAGGCAGCTTCTGTATATAGAGCAGGTACACGGGCACATCCAATCATTTTTCAGATTTTTTTACAACCCTCCAACTGACACAGACGATGGATATTTTTTATTATTTGATTTATTCACTGATCGAGATGTAAAAATAATTAAGAAATAGTGTGTGAACTAAAAAAAAAGACCTATCCTGCCTTTCATGCAAAGGTAAGCGCTGTGTGTGATGCTGCTGAACACCTGCCTCGTTCTCCATCCCTTTAATTTCACCACTCGGCTAATTAACTCCTGCAGCCACACGCTTGAAGAGACGCCGGTGACACTGACAGCGTGGTGTTCAACTTAAACTCACTAATGAGAGAGTCGACCTCAGTGCTGGGAGACGCTTTTGTTTTCAGTCCCTTTATTTATTCAGTTGATTTTTTTATAAATGTAACACACACACTGATCTCATAATGAAAAACTTCACAGGGTTTTTTGTGCTGTTTATTTTATTTGGTTTACAAAAAGCTCACTTTATTAAATGTTCTGACAAATGACGACATTGACACCAAGGACTTTTTATACAATATTCAAAATGTACACACACACACACACACACTCTTGGGAGCAGCACATTGAGACGATTTACACAGTATAACACAGACGCAGACGGACATCAGAAGCATAACTGATTAACATTCTGCCTTAAATCATGAGTTTATTCTTTATAAGAATCCTTTTTCAGAGAATTACTACATAGAGTTTCATGTTGGTGTTTTTTGCTGATGTTCCTCCCTCGCTAATCACTTCTGGTTTTTGTGGGTGTTTTCGCCGACACAGTGTTCAACTGTAATTAGGTTTTTACCCTCGGATCGTTTGTGTGTTTATCATGGAGAGGTCCCACCTCACCGGAGAGCGTAAACGGACGTCTGACGGAGAGAAACTTTGTGAAAGAAAATGATCGGGTGGTGAAGGTTGTCTCTGTTGCTGTTTTAGACTCTCGCGATACCCTGGAGGATGTACGTCTCTGTCTGTTTCAGACCTGATGAAGGTCCGGTACATATCAGGTAGTTATACTGTACTTATCCTGAAGCCGTCAGTTTTGTCCTGTAGACTTCTGTTCCACATCCGTTATTCATCAGTTCCCCTGAGCTCCCGTCCACTGAACACGTGCGCCATGTTCCTCACACCAACAGTTCACCCGCGGCATATCAGGTAGTCTAGCTGTGAGTCGGAGCCACCAAACTTCACCGGACTCAAACTGACAAGTACAGGATGAGGAATTTTATTATTTCCAAATAAAATGTACACCGAGAGCACAACAACCGTACAGCCAACAGACACGTTTGACCCGTGGAGTCCGTTCCAAGTTTTCTGCCAGAACCTGAGAAGGAACCCATTCGCTAAATGAGAAATGGACGAGAAACGCACGCGAATGGACTGAGAATTTTTCTCTCCTTCAGACGTCTGTTAACGATATCCGGCGAGGTGCGACTGTCGGCTTAGCAGGAAAACGCAAAAAGGTTTGTGGATTTTATTAAATTTATACCAGAGCCAGAGCTTTGAACAAGGAAGACCCCACGGTTTGACTTGGCAGAGGTTTGCGCTCTTCCCTTTTTCATGGGGAAAACAAACACCTCAGTAACAGATTGTTAGCGAATGGAATTCTTCACTTCGGCTCTGATTCGGATCCAGGAACTCTCATCTGAAAACCGGCGCGGAAATCTCTCACCGGGGCTCCAAGCACATCTCTAAACAACACCGAGACACCTTTCCCTCCACGCTGTGAATCATCTGGTGAAAACCGATGGCTTATACTCCACTAAGACCTTCTAGAACCTTCTACATCCATCAGTGCCGGTGTGGAACATACAGTATATATAAGTGCAGCGCATTATAAAAATATTCAGATTTATCTCTTGGTCCATCTTTCATCACTTGTCCATCATGGCATGGTCGAACGTTTACATGTAAAATATAATCATTTTATCAAAAGTGATTAAACATTCATTAATAATTAAAGTACTTCAGCGAGACAGTGAGGTCCGTTCATTAAGAAATCTTATGATTGGCAGTTTTTTAAATAAGGTTTTAAACGGCACTCATGCAAGCGTGCCCTGCATTGTTTTGGTATTTCGTGAAACATCGAGTACATTTAGTTGGTATTTTTATTTTTTTCTTACACTGCAGCCCATGATATTAAAACACTTTAAAGCAGAGCTGAAAGCGCAACAACAACAACAACAACAACAACAACAACAAGTGCAGGATTTGCATATCAACTGGAGATAACGGCGCTTATTCGTCAAAGTCACAGAACTTAGCACAGCATGACATCATTCTGGACAGGGGTGAGGAATCAGCTTCAGTGGCGTGGCGTGGGATTTACCATATTACGCAATCAGTGAATATTCCGTTCATGAAGTCGACGTGTTGGAAGCAGAAAAAAAACCAAAACGGATCTGAGCGACTCGAATTGACTAGACGGCTGGATCAGAACATCTCCGTATTTTTTGGTGTGTTCCTGGTACGCTGTGGTTCGTACCTACCAAAAGTGATCCAAGGAAGGACAACAACATTTTTCTGTATTGGCATGTTATGAAATGGTCTTTTCGGCGGGAGCATCTGGACCCCTGTGGGCTATTTATTTCCTTAACGAGAGGAGAGGTCACTCACAGACACGAGGTGAAAGTGGTGAATAAAGAAAGTCGGTGGAGTCTGTGTATTTTGGTTATTTGATCAGATTTGGCCGTGACTTTGATGAATAAAGGAAAATGTGACGGAGTGAGAATATTCCGGAAGGGTGTTAGCATAAACATCAACCCTATTAATCACAGTCGACTACTGGGATGTCGGAGTTAAAAAATATGTTCTACATTCAGGTTTTTCTCTTTGGAAAGGGTAATATTATACACTTTCTGTCCACATAAGGTGCTTGCCACGCCCCTTTTAACAATACAAAAATGCAAATAGGGACATTGTGGGTCTGTGAGGTTTGGATGGTATGATGTCACATGATGTTTATGGTTCCTAATGATTTTCAACCCTTTATTAGTGATATTAGCATTGTGATCGAGTCCCTTTCATGGGATAAAGCCGGGACACGGCAGCAGCGAGCTTTTCACTGGAATGTCGTCGTCACACATGTTGGCAGTGTGGCTGCACTCGGAGTCGCCATCAGATCGTACGCATACGTTCTTTATCTCAAGTTAACAGTCTCAGTAATAAACCACATCTGGATCACTCAACCTCCGAATGTTACGCGGAAGCAGACGTGACTCATCCCAATTATTTCCTGTTTTCTCTACTGTGGTTGATTGTTTTTGTTGGTTTGTATTTAAAGCTCAGTTTATATTTCCTCAAATCTCAGATTGTTTTGGTGTAGTGGTTAACACAACCGCTTCACATCAAGAAGGTGCTGGGTTTGAGTCCCAGATTCAGCGAGGGGTTTCCTTGTGGCGTTTTTGCATGTTCTCCCAGTGTGGGTGTGGGTTTCTTCCGGGGACTCCGGTTTCCTCCCGCAGTCTAAAGACATGCACAGTAGGCTAATCGGCTGTTCCAAATTGCCCCTAGGTGTGAGTGTGAATGGTTGTATGTGTGATGCCCTGGCGAGCTGTGCAGGGTGTACCCCACCCTCGCCCAGAGTCGGCTGAGATGGGCACCAGCCTCCCCGCGACACTAATTAGGATTAAGCGCTTCAGAAAATGAATTGTATATAAATGTACCTTTGAGTCATCTGAAGGTGTAACAAGTTGTTATTATTATTATTGAGTCCTGAAATGTTTTAGTGTTACTACTAACAATGAAAATGAAAGCCGCTCCAATGAGGTACGAGTTTCGATCCTGTCGAGAATCTGAACGCGAAATGGATTAACGGAGAAACAGTTACTGCACGTGTTAGATTTGAAACTTTGATGATTAGGGGCCGTTGTGTCTGATCTCCATTTGGAAGAGAGCAAAAATAAAAAATCTCCGAGTGTCATTGTTGTGGTTCTTCCAGTGTTCAGTAGGATGCGAGATTTACGGAACTGCCTCCTGGTCAGTAACGGGCATGGCGTGTTCCTCTTCAGTACTCCGGAATATTAACCGTGTGTACACATGAATGTACAGTTTATTACGGGAAGCCGGTGAAGCACAGGTTAATAGAAGAGAGGGAATGTGAGAGGATGGCAGTATCTCCGCATGTATTTATAACAAACATTACTGATGTTAAAAAAAGAAAAAAAAAGTGCCTAATAAATGCACCAGCAGCATTTCTGGACACAGACTTCCAACAAAGTCATAAACAATGTACACTTATACAGATTTTGGACCGACCACTTCAGGCATGACATTCCTCAGCAAATGATGTTAGTCCATGGGATCCTGGCACATAGTGCAGTAGGCCATGTCATCACTGTAGGGTTCTACCTGGATGGTGGTGCTGTAGAAACCAAACTTGGTCTGTAGGATCTCGGTAGCTTCCTTTAGGACACTCTGAGGATCAGCGTTTTCCTCTAATCAAACAAATACATAAAAAAAGATTATATATAGCAGGCACATGGGTCCCCACATCACTGATGTTTTACAGTGTTTTAATATCGGTCCAAGTCAGGAGTCTCCAACCCTGTTCCTGGAGAGCTACGTACCTTCCTAAAGACTTTGGTTCCAGCCCTAATCATGCTCAACTGATCATCTGACTACTGCCTTACTAAGTTCTTAAGCAGCTCCAAAAGGTGGTTAGATGTTGGTTGGAGATGAAACCTACAGGAAGGAGGATCTCCAGGATCAGGGCTGAAGACATCTCTGAAGTGAAGTACAGATGTCTTACCAATGGCCACATGGACTGAAACCAGGGTCTGTCCAACTGTTAGAGCCCACAAGTGCAGACCGTGCAAAGCCTTTACAGATTTTAGGGAGAGTAGAACCTCCTTTACAGAGTTAAACTTAATCCCTCTGGGTGCACCTAAAATAAAACACACACACACACACACACAACACGAGGAACTACAGTATCACCCAAACAAACCTCCTCTAGCTAACGTTACGGTATTCCCCTCACACCGAGATGGCGTGGACAATTTTACTGCTTTGCTTTCTGGACTCTGATGGTTTTGGGATTGTTGGGATTCAAACTCATGATAGAGAGCCAACTCTCACCCCATTCATTGGCCATCCAGATTGTTTTAATGCCTCAACTAAACCATGCATTTCATGAGCATCTCAAAAATAAACGAAGCACTGAAACAAACCTACCCTCCATAAGGATGCGGAAGACATCCCGGAGAATGGTGACTGTGGTCCCCAGGACGAACAGAGAGAACAGGAAGGTGCAAATGGGATCAGCTATTTTGTATTCGGGCTACAACAGAGAAAACATTTTTTTTTAAGGTATCGTATCCTATAACAAGACCTTTTTTCCCCCAGATCTGTTCTCAGGAATACTTTTACATGATACGGACAAAAGTTTGTGCACATCTAACCATCACTACGATTTTCTTATTGAGAATCCCATTCCCATTTCTAGAAACTCTTTGAAAGAAAAGGTTCTGGTGGCGAAAGACATCTCTGGTGGTGCTCGGGACTCTCACGATACCCCGGAGGATGTACGTCTCTGTCCGTGTCAGACCCAGCGAAGACCTGTTACTTGTAAGTAATCATCCACTGAACATGCAGTCTATGTTTAGCACACCTCCGGCTCGCCCCCTGCAGGCCAGGTATGGTCCAGCCACGAGTCAGGTCCACCGGACATCAGCGGATATGAACTAGCAACTACAGGACGAGGAACGAATGAGTTTCAAGCAACCATACAACCAGTGGAAGCCTTTTCCTGGTGGAGTCCATTCCATGTTTTGTGCATGCAGAAAATGTTCTGCCAGATTGAATGAATCTCACCCGACAAGGAACCCATTCGCCGAACAAGAAACAGACTAAAAATGTTGCTCTCTGTCAGACGTCAGGTTATGCTGTCCGGCAAGTGACTGCTGCTTTAATAAACTCTGCTCCTTTGAAAATACTTGCTATTGGATTTGGTGGCGTGGCCGAAGGGATTTTGGGGCGTGGCCGAAGGGATTTTGGGGCGTGGCCGAAGGGATTTTGGGGGATGGTATTGGGGATGTGTGTTAATTTACCTACAAGAGCATTACTGAGGAGGTCAGGTGATGATGTGGGGATGTCGGTTTGGGGTTCAATCAGTCCTCCAATTGATCCCAAAGGTGTTCAGTGGGGTTCTACGTTTTCTTCACACTTTAACAGGTTTTCCTGGAGCTCAAATTCTGCGGGAACAGACCTGGGTCTCGTAGTTCCTAGAGAAATTATAATACACAAAAACTTTTCATTCTTTAATTGCAAGCCTCCAACTTTGTAGGAACTGCGATTGGGGTGTGATGGTCAGGGGTCCACAAACTTTTGCTGTACAAGAACATCTGAACAGGTATAACAACGAAGGTATTTACCCGCAAGTAGATAATGATGGCTGCAACCATCACCCCAAAACTCTGTAAGAGATCACCCAGAACATGGATGAATGCCGCCCGGACACTGGTGTTTCCATGACCACCCAAGAGGCTGTGGGAGTGGCCATGACCCACTGGACTCATCCCATTCTCAGTGATCTTGTGATAGCCGGAGTCATTCCCATGAAAGGTGGAGGAGTGATGGAGGATGTACGCCATTCTATAGAACAATGCTTTAATCAAAACCATGATTCTTCCTTCTCCACCAATGTTAGAGCTCATGAGTAATGAGGAATTCCATGAAGCACACTAACCCAATAAACATGCTTAATTAGATCAAGTTTGGTTAATCTCGGTTAATATTCCACAAACGCTGGCGAATTGGGGCGAGCTAAACTCACCCAAAAAGATACGTGATTATAAGCAACATTAATGTGGCAATAAAATGAAATCAGCTGATGATCTGAATGTAGTGAATGAGCAGGTTATCACATCAATGCACTTTTTCTTCCCTGACGGCACCGATATAAAATGGGGACTAATTATCATAGATAATGAGCGAGTGGTTCAGGGAGCACGAGGGGTCATTTGCACATATGTATCTGCACCCCTGAGTCCTGACCTTAACCCTACTGAAAGTTTTGGGGATGTGCTGGAGAAGACTTAATGGAGGGGTTCAGTTTTTCCCTCATCGATTCGAGACATTGGTGAGAAATGAACCCGACACTGGATGGAAATAAATGTTCTGTTGCTTAAGTTTGTTGAAATAATAGCATGACGATTACACGCTGTAAGCAAGATAAAGGTGGAACAACAACAAATTTTTGCTTTTTTGTTGATTTTGATATACTGTATTAATCCCACAAGGGAAATGATTGCCTCTGTAGTTAACCCATCCAAAGTGAGCGCACACACGTAAACACTGAGCACACACTCGGAGCAGTGGGCTGACACACACATTGGGTCGCCCGGAGAGCAGTTGGGGGTTAGGTGTGTTGCTCAAGGGCCACCACACATTTTTCCTGCTGGTTCGGGAATTGAACCAGCGACCTTTCGGTCCCAAAGCCGCTTCTCTAACCATTAGGCCACGGCTGCCCTGTTTGTGTGTGCAACTTTTTGGCAGATATATTATATTATATTATATTATATTATATTATATTATATTATATTAATTGTTCAGTTTTTGGTGAAATTTTACTGTGCTAAATAGTTGGAAAATATTCTTGATACATTCAGTTTGAAAATGTTCTCCAACTACTAGCCATGAACCTCTCAAATATCTGGCGATTAAGATATCACACTGTTATTCAGAAGGTCAGTTCTAGAATTCCCAAAAGTTTCTTCAAACTGTTCCCCAACATCCCTGACTTGTTGCTAACTGTTCCCCATATGTACACCTTGGATTTCTTTAGTGAGTACAGGAGATATTCGCCTAAATGTCGGGTGAGGGGTTAGTGACTTCAGTTCATAATGAACTTTTGGGGTCAGCGAACCCCATGTGGAACATTCAGAGAACATGATGCACATCTGAGATTAGTTAGAGAATTTGGGGCCAACATTCACAATTTGGTGAGATATCTACCCCCTTTAATTCCTGCTCAGTTACGATTATGAGTTTATGGATAAACCTGTGAGGGCAGTAACCAGACTGAGTCAGCGTTTGAGAACTTTGGTGAGCAGGCAGTCACCAGTGTGGCCTGTTTCAAATAAACTTGGATTCTGGTTTAATAGTTTGCTTCATGGAATAATAAAAATGAATCTTCTTTGTTCACTCACATGATGTTGACCACAACAGCACATCCAGAAGTAAGGAGCATCACTCTGCCCTCAATTTCATAATCATTCTTCACAATTCTCTCAACAGCAAGATACACCAACACCCCAGTAACTATCCAGATGGACATTATGGATATCAATGCACCCAAAATCTCTGGAAATGCAAACAAAACCACCACACTAAACAAAAAAAAACTATACACACACACAACAACAACAGCATGACCTGATGGACATGAGCACCAACAGAACCAATAACCTTCTGGGTGAGTGGTACCTCCTGCAGATGTTGGACCAGCTGGGTTTGGTACTTACCTGATCTGTGCCAACCAAAATTCATGGTCTTGGTGGGAGGTCTCGAGGAAATCCACAAGGAGAAAAGGCTAACCATCATGCTGCCGAAGTCTGTGAGCAGGTGAGCAGCGTCCGTCATGATGGCCAGGCTGTGGGCGAGATAACCACCTGTAGAAACCGAGATGCACAGACACACCAGGTGAGTGGCATACATTCTGTAAATTACTGTATACATGATCAACATCAAACTCAACAATTCTACCTTCATGAACATCTGAACAGGTCGAATTCTTTATGTTTCTGTAGAGTTATTGATATTAATAATAAAAAATACAGCAATGTGAGGAATTTACACAAGTTCATTTATTTATGGATTTTCTGAATCAGTTAATCTTAATTAGGGTCGCAGGAAGGCTGGAGCCTATCTCAGCCGACTCTGGGCGAGGTACACCCTGAACAGCTCACCAGTCCATCACAGGGCAACACACACTCACACCTAGGAGCAATCAAGACTATCTAAGTAGCCTGATGTGCATGTCCTTGGACTGTTGGAGGAAACCAGAGCACCTGGAGGAAACTCACACGCGCACAGGGAGAACTTGCAAACTTTACACAGAAACACCTTCACCGAGCCTGGGACTCGAACCCAGGACCTTCTTGCTGTAAGGCGGACGTGATAATCACTACACCACAGTGCCGCCCTGTTTCTGTACAAAATTTACATAAATTAATATTTAAATACTTAAAGAGTCATAAACAATTCTTTCTTGCAGCAAGATTGGAGCCCATTAATTGTTTTGTCAGAGATAGTATTGAGAAGAAGGAGAAATGATTATTAAACCAAAATTTCTTGATGCTTTATTTCCTTTGTGTCCCACAGAAAGAGCATTTTTTATGTCTCCAAATAATTTATAATGATGAAGTTTGATCTTAAAGTTCCCGTTCACTAGTGAAGATCCTGTCTGTGTTTTATCTTCCACTATCAGTTCATTTTAGATGAATATACAGATTTCCTGGTGAACCCAGCTTACAGGATTAGTTTCTTTTATTCAACTGTTCGACATCAGGCGACTCTTACCGATCACCTCCCCAATCATGAAGAGCAGGCAGACTATAGATGCAATGTACAGTTTCTTTTTAGCCACCAGCTGATCACGGTTCTCCTCCCACTGCACTTTGTTTCCATGACAGTGGGCTCCGACAGGCCTCTTCAACTCAATGGCCCCACTAGTGACCCCGTTCTCATACACCTGACTTGGGTAGCTCTCTTTGGAACCCAAAAAATCACTGGAAAAAAACAAAAAACAACAAGAAATAGATTTCTTTATCAACGATACAGTTTAGATAATCCATAAATATTATTTAAATAATAAATGATCCCAATTTACTTCCCAAAATCTTCCCACAGCTTGTTTTATTACTGACCATAATCATAAAACAACACAAGTCAAATTCAAAACAAGGGACAGGGAGGACTCTGCATGGCTAATTCTATTTATTTCCAATTTGTAGCCTTAAAATATTTCCTAACCATGTTGGGACCATGCCATGATGTAATCAGTTCATCTAGAAGGAGTAAATCCATACATATCCTACACTGGCCACTTATTACTGAGATATGGTACCAAAAAGATTTGACTACGGATGGACAGACAAACAGTTAGTCCATTGGTAAAAATCATTACATTAATATGTGAACATTACCATTAAAATTAATAATTAATGTGAAAGTAACAACTTTGTGTCAGAAACAGGAAGGAAGTCATAATTTTATATACAGCCCAAAACCATTCGGCCACTCGTACTTAAGATATGTTTATGCATATTTTTGTTCATGCTATGGGAAATCTGGCAACTCATTGAGATTTTTTGTGTGTGTGTGTGTGTGTGTGTGTGTGTGTGTGTGTGTGTGTGTGTGTGAGAGAGAGAGAGAGAGAGAAAGAGAG
>JAQMYF010000022.1:7323767-7336423 GCA_030014195.1 Neosilurus mollespiculum
TTTTATTTAACTCATTAATAATAAATATGACATCGTACAGAATTTAGTATCCCACACAGTATCAGAAACTCTCTCTCTCTCTCTCTGTCTCTCTCTCTCTCTCTCTCTCTCTCTCTCTCTCTCTCTTTGTCTACCTACCTTGACTTTGAGCTTTAATGGGGTTGTGTTCTCCCCCCCCCCCCTTTCTCTCTATCACTGTATCACTATAAATCTCGTGTCTTCTCCAGAGGAAACTCCGCTGGGATATGTGAGGATAAACTCTGGCATCCCATGTTTTTCTGTCTTTTTATAATTTTTTTTTCTGAATTCTCTGAATTTTTTTTTTCACTTTCTGAATGGTTGTTTTTTTTTTTTTTTTTATCCACTTACTGACCGCCTGATGCTTAAATTACAACTTTGCATTTATTACTTTCTTGTTTCTGGCCGACTGACAAGTAAACGATCTCCGAGTGGTCATCAGCACTGACAACAACACAGCACCCAAATAATAAATAAAGAATAGAACGAATGGTTTGAGTTAATTTAATGATAAATGTTTACAGATTTAAAAAAATATTTGAGTTAACAGTAACGTCACTGCAACAGTTCAGTTAGTTTAGAAATAAAGTAAAGGGTTAATTAAAAATAGCCGTATTAAACGTAGCTTGCATCCCGTTATCGTAGCGGGGCGGGCAGGACCGTCTCATGGCTACATGGCGTGAGGATTTAAGCCTCGAGCCAAAAACTTGTTTGCGTTTTTTTAATCAGACCAAAGTGGAAGTTTTAGAGAGCAATCCGGAGACACGCTGCGCGGTTGCATCAAGAGGATGATTGTTTTTTTTAACTTGAGTGATTTGTAATTTAAACTGCGCTAACTGGAAACTAAAACAATGTTCCACTGCAGTATGTGTTTTTATTTACACAAATAACAAATCATGATTAGCTTAACAGCTAGTTCAGATCAATTAGCTTAGCTGGTGTAACGGCTAGCACTTAGCATGATACTAGTTCTCTTATAAATTCATATTTGGTTAAAAATTAGAAAGGCGCCACAGAGCTGTGTTAAAATCACAGTGTCGAATGAACTGAAAGAGATCAACCCCGACTGCCACCCTCACACATGAGACGTGCTCCCTTTCTGATTGGCTGTTCCGGCCTGGTAGTGATGTGAACGCGTTGGATTGGCTGGGCTGCGTCACTGACGCCGTGCATCATAACACATTATGGTCCAGTGTTGAGCTGCACAAACAGCAAGCGCAGAAATCACGGGAAACTTTTCTTTAGCAATTTGGAACAGCCAGTTATCCTACTGTGCATGTTTTTGGACTGTGGGAGGAAACCGGAGTCCCCGGAGGAAGCCCACGCGAGCACGGGGAGAACACGCAAACTCCACCCAGAAATCGAACCCAGGCCTTCTTGCTGTGCGGTGAACGTGCTAAGCTCTGCACCACCGTGCCGCCACCAGTGGTATGTTAAGACTGTCAGGATATTTTTGGAGGAAATGCGTTTGAGTCGATCCCTTGGATTGGGATCGTGGAGCACTTAGGGGTCACTCCTACTGATTATGGACAGGTATAATAAAGTACTTTTGTGAAAAGTTGTTGTTGTTGTCAGTCTGTGCCGTTGTTCTCTTCTTTAACATCTTTTGGAACTTGACCTTTAACCCTGATGCCTGGATTTTGTGATGATTTGTACAGGAAAATAAACTGTCTCAGTATTCCTGTTTTCCTGGCTTGCCATGGTGTGTGTGTGTGTGTGTGTGTGTGTGTGTGTGTGTGTGTTTATGAGCTGATTACTTTGCGATTGTTCTGTGTAGGTCTGCTCTGGCTTCAGCGCACCAGGGTCAGCCATTACCCGAGACCCTGAGCGTTTTGGAAAGCACGCCACAGGTGCGCGGGATGCACACCATCATCAGGTACGATCGATTGATAGGTTGTTTGGTTGGTTGATTGATTGATTTCTCGTGGCATTTTAATTCGTCTCAAAGCTCATGAGTGCTTTTTAACTTCGATGGATCACATTTTCATTTTCAGTCTCCGAGTTGAGAAACAGAAATGAGTGAAAACGAAAACGTGTGTGAAGTGAAAGAGCGCTCACGGGAGCGAGGCTTTGTGCGTGTGTGGAGCAAAAATACAAATAAAACCTCATGTTATGGAGCGAGCTGCTGACTCAGTGTGTGTACACCTGCAGAAACAGAGAGACGAACCGAGACGAGTTTATTTTCTACTCAAAGAGGTTGATGAGGCTCCTTATCGAACACGCCCTCTCCTTCTTACCTCTGAAGGTTAGTGACGTCATTCAGCATCTTAACTTAAAGTGCGACTCTGCACTGTTTGCTAACGTGTGTTTCCTTGCGTGTGTGTGTGTGTGTGTGTGTGTGTCTCCTCTCCACAGCCGATGTCTGTTGAAACACCCCAGGGGACCGTATACGAGGGGAAGAGACTCAGTGGGAAAAGGGTAAGACATGATTCTGGGCTTTTATTACCTCCATCATGCAGGTTACAGTTTTGTGTGTGTGTGTGTGTGTGTGTGTGTGTGTGTGTGTGTGCGGATTTTCATGAAATTTCTACCCGTGGATTTGAACGAGGAAGACCCCATTGGATTTTGGAGATGATTCAGATCAAATGCAGGAATCAGGAATTTTTAAAAGATTCCTTAATATTGGTAAGATGAAAGTGTAGTGTTCCAGTAGGCCCAGTAGGGGGTGCTGTGTACTTTCGGTTTTTATTTTTGGTTTGGTTTGGGTTTGCTCCTTCCCAGTGCTTTTTTTCTGATTTTAGTTTCGTTTCAAAAATGTGTTCTTGTGTGTTTTGCTATGTTTGAGTGAAGCGAGCAGCGGAGACGACGCCCTGGCGCTCTTATCTATAACTAATATACATATAACAGCACCAGGTATTTTACTCTCAGGAGGACGTACAGTAGATTTCTGTGGTAGATCTTTTGTGTGTGTGTGTGTGTGTGTGTGTGTGTGTGTGTAGATCACCGGAGTGTCCATTCTGCGTGCGGGGGAGACGATGGAGCAGGCGCTGATGGCCGTGTGTAAAGACATTCGACTGGGAAAGATTCTAATCCAGACGAACCATGACACGGGCGAGCCTGAGGTACCTACAGCTTTAGTACCCTCTCTGTTCGTCATTGTTTACACGCAGTTCGCTCGGTTACTCATTCTGACTTCTTCTTCTGTGGATTTGCGAGACAGCTGTGTTGTGTTCTGTACATGAACAGGAAGTGGAGTTTGTGCATTCTGTGCTTGCGACTTACATGTCGTTAAATACTTTCATGGTTTCCATGGAGATGACTTTAGTTTAGTAAATTGTTTCTGATTGAAGCAAATAATCATCAGGGTCAGGACGAGCCAATGTGGCACTCTGGGCAAAATAGGAACACGTCACTCACTACGTTTGGGAAAAAAATAATAGTTTCTGATAGACTTACTGTACGGTGGGTCATTTAAATACTCGATTCTGATTGGTCAGTCTTGGTTTTCAGCTTTATTTCTTTATAACGCAGTGCTGCTTTGCAGTAATTAATTTTGAAATCTATATTTTGTGTTAAATTTTTGGTAGCGAGTGTTGAGAGGAGGATATGTTAATACTGCGCCGCGCATCTGTCCGTCCGTCAGTCCCTCAATCACACAACTTCGCCACGCGACTACTGATCAACGATTTGTCTGGTATCTTCATATTTTAAACCCAATCCTCCTTAAAACCCTTTCACACGAGTTCTGAGGTCCGTGACCTTGTTGTGTTTTCAAGGTCACACAGTGGTAAGAATGAATAAAAGTTGGCCTTTGTTGTGTGATTACGGATCACCAAACAGACAGAGGACCTTCCTGTTTGAAACCCAACTCCAGGTCAACATCCGCCCACATCAGTTCAAAGGACCATGACCTTGATTTACTTTTTCAAGGTCAAATTGACCATACAATTTGCCATACAGTTACTGATTAACGGATTGCCACTGCGTTGGCGAGGGGTATGGATCCTCTGGATCTACTGGTGTTCTCAAGTCACTGATATTAAAGTAAAAACCTGATGATTTGATGGTGTGATTTGTTTTCCAGCTCCACTACCTGCGCTTGCCGAAGGACATCAGCGAGGACTACGTGATTCTGATGGACAGCACCGTGTCCACCGGAGCCGCCGCTCTCATGGCCATTCGAGTTTTACTTGTATGCATTCTGAGTAAAATCTCTTCGTATTTAGGTTTTCACATTTATATATTTGCCTGCATCGCTGCTGTCTAAATGACAACATGAAGGTACACAATAGTTTCTAAAACGAAACAATCCTGTGTTTTGGTCTCAGGACCATGACGTTGAGGAGGATAAGATCTTCCTGCTGTCTCTGCTGATGGCGGAGATGGGTGTTCATTCCGTCGCCTACGCCTTTCCCAAAGTGCGCATCATCACCACAGCCGTGGACAAGAAGGTCAATGACAAGTTTCACATCATCCCAGGCATCGGTAAGCCAGTCGACACCATTAAAGGAATATTTCTCATGATCTGTTAACCAGAATGTTGTTAGTTTGAATCCCAGAATGATATGAATGAGCACAAGGCTTTGGTTTCTATTTGGCAAGCAGCAAAGCATCCCCACACCATCACACTACCCCCACCGTGTAGGTGTGAGGTTCTTATTGTGGAAGACTGTATTAGTGTTATGGCTTCTACAGTGTTTCACTTTTGATTCGTCAGACCATGAAATATATATTAAAACTTTTCAGAATAATCTGTGTAAATAATTTTTTTGGTTATGAGGCTTTACGTTTCTCAGTTTAAATCCTACACTGATCCAGCACGGGGTCTTAAACCGGTCGCGGGGAGGCTGGTACCCATCTCAGCCGACTCTGGGCGAGGGCAGGGTACACCCCGAACAGCTCGCCAGACCATAGCAGGGCAACACACACACAACCATTCACACAGCCTATTAGTCTAATGGGCAAGTCTTAGGTCTGTGGGAGGAAACCGAAGTACCCGGAGGAAACCCACAGAAACACCCTCGCTGTGCCCGGGACTCGATCCCAGGACCACCTTGCTGTGAGGCGGACGTGATAACTACTACATGCCAGGCTGCTCCTATCTAATTTTTGCTTTAAATTTTTTAAAGTATTCAGGATTAAATAATATTTATTTTCATGGTGCGAATTCAACAGACCAAATCCAAAACTCCTGTGTAGCGTGAACATCCCAAAACCTTTAAACTGAACCCTTGTTTACTTCACTCGCGTCGCGTCTTCACCCCTCCCACCGAGGAAACACGGGGAGACATTGGGAAACGATATGAGGAGCGTCGAATCGAGGAGATGCGTTTTAAGCGAAATGAGACGTCATGAACTGTGAAGCGTCACACGGATCGACGGCCGCTTCTGATGCCGGCGACGATGCGACCGGTCCTGCTGTGTAACCGCGTTTTTAATACGCGGGCAAAACAAATGAAAGCCACCATTTCAGTGTCAGTGATTTAAAGGTGGTAAAATGTGGTGAAAGAGATTCACGTCCACGTAATAATTTAAAGAAACGTCTCCGAGAGATAACCGGTTGATGGTGTAATGCTGGTGTTTTTCAGGGAACTTTGGGGACCGTTATTTTGGAACAGATGGTCCTTCAGACTGGTGCGAAAGCGAAGAAGGGATGGACTACTAAGTCTTATTCTTCTTATTATATTCTTATTATTATTCATTTGTGAATGAAAGGATTTATGTGCTTCATAGAACACGCCCACTGTCACTCAGGGCTCAGGGCGGGGTCTGACCTCAGAGTGAAGAGTGCTTTTTTTTTTTTTTTTTTTTTTTTTTTTTTTTTTTTAATACTGTTGCTTGAAGTTTGTTTCAGGTCTCATCATGCAGGATTAAAAGCTGCTGATGGTTCAGTGATCGTTCTGTGAAGGACGTCATCGTTCGATACGAGAGCACTTTTCCAGAATGATTGAATTCGGATTATTTAAACGGCCCATTTCACCAGTTTTTATTTCAAGAGTTTTTATTTTAAATTGAAAGAATTAGCCTTAAATCTTTATTTGTGTGTGTGTGTGTCTGAAACATCATGGCTTGAATTTTAAAAGGAATTGTATTTAAATGTGATAAATGATCCAAATGGAACAAGTTTTAATGAAATTGGTTTCGGAGGGGAGTATTTTCTTTGCTGCAGTTTTAAATGTAATTCCTGAATTATTATTTAAAGGTAAATATAATATATAGATAAGATATTTAATATTTCTTTGCCGTCACTGCGGGTGATATGAGGACGTACGGCGGGTATGTAAAGTTCACACGCCCCTTATAAGATTGCAGATTTTTGTGATGTTCTAATTTAAGACACGCAGCGTCAGAGCTTTTCTTCTCTTTAATGTAATAAAGTAAAAACAACGTTTAACTCAATTAACTTTGGAATGAATTTTACATTTTTGTATGAAATGCTGAATGTACTGTAATGAAACATATCGGCGCGGGAGTCACACCGAAGTGGGAATTAAGTGGAAAATGATTAGTTACTTGGTGTAAACGTGATTTTCTCCCAAGTTGCTTAAAATTCCCGTCAGGTTTTGGTTATTTATTCCAAATCCAGCAATATGATAGAAGCTTAGGATATCGGCTACAGTCACCAATAACTCAAATTTCCCACTTAATACACACCCTGCTGTGGCGGGTCACAATTTAGAACAAATAAATAAGAATTAATAAATGAAAGTTTTATGCTCAAAGCTCCATCTACTGGTTAAAATCATCCTAAATCCGTTCAGCGCTCGTGCTGATGTAGCGTCGACCGCTTGGTGCAGGGGCGCCCGATCCCGACCCTGGTGATGTACCTTCCTAAAGATTTTAACTCCAACCCTAATGGGGCCCTTCTGACAAATCTAATCATCGCTTTAAGTCTCCACTTCCAAGTTCTACGTCTTGATTAGATGATTGGATGGTCAGGTGGCATAATTAGGGTTGGAGTGAACGTCTTCGGGAAGGCAGGTCACCAGGGACAGGATGGGGCGCCCCTGGATTGGTGCTTCTCTTTTAATTAGGATTTCCCTCAGGCACCGGTTTTGTTCCGTTTTTTTTCTTTTACACCAGAAACAACCCAGTGATGATTAAAGGGGTGTGTAAACTTTCAGACCGAATGTCCCGTCAATTTAACTGTTTTTAGTTGTTTGTTTTGTTTTTTTGTGATGTATTTGGATAATTGTTTACATTTTGTCCACAAATTGGTTGAATTTGAAGTGGTGGCTCCATCTTCCCAGAGTTGAGTTTGTTTTTGTTTGGAAAGCACGTGATTTCTTCCCTGATGTGTCTCAGTAAAACTTTCACAGACTTTTCATCGTCCATTTTAAACTTTAAATTTAAAAATCTTAAACTTTTTCTTTATTACCAAGGATTAAAAAACCCCACACTGGAAGTGAATGCGGATTAATTTCACGTTTTGGTTTATAATCTGTGACATCGAATTGTTACGGGTCTTTTTAAACATAAAAATCATGATGTGTTACTTGAAGCAGAGGATTCTGGGAAGGGCGATACCGTTCCTAACAAAACAAAGAAAAGCTTTACATAACGTGATCCTGTGTTCACTGTGAGAAGTGATGCTAAATGTCATGCTAAGACACAGGAAAGCCGATCACGTGTTGTTTATCATGTTGTTTTTCTGGGATGTTTAAAATGATGACGGTGCACCGCATCACAGAGTCTACATGAACGTCTTGGAGTATAAAGTTTCAGGCGTTACAGGGATACCTGACCCCGAATGTTTTGTATTCATTCATCGATACATTTTCTGATCCGCTTAAATTCTAATTAGGGTCTCGGGGAGGCCGATGCCCATGTCAGCCAACTCTGGGCGAGGGCGGGGTACACCCTGAACAACAACACACAACCATTCACACACACACACACACACACACACACACCTAGGGGCGATTTAGAACAGCCAGTCAGCCTACTGTGCATGTTTTTGGACTGTGGGAGGAAACCGGAGTACCCGGAGGAAACCCACACAAGTACAGGAGAACATGCAAACTCCACACAGAAACTCGCCGAGCCCGGGAATCGAACCCAGGACCTTCTTGCTGTGAGGTGGACGTGAGGTGGACTGGAGAAAACTGAACTTGGAATTGCCTGGAAATCCAGATTCATTTCTCTCGCTGGAGTTTATACAACACGGTGCAAAAGTTTTAGTCCCCTTAAAGAAATTCCTTCAAAAAATCATGAAATATATATATGATGAGGGCAGTGGTGGCTTAGTGGTTAAGGGGATGGGTTACTGATCCGAAGGTCAGTGGTTCAATTCCCATTATCACCACTGTTGGGCCCTTGAGCGAGGCCCTTAACCCTCAATTGCTCAGTTGTATAAAAATGATGATTGTCGCTCTGGATAAGAGCGTCTGCCGACTGATGTAAAACGCCCCAGTGGTCTAAACCACAAAAAATGAAAATTGAGATAAGGCAGAGGTGTCGGACTCATTTTCTCTGAGGGCCACATCACTAAATTTAAAGGTGATTGAGGGCCGAATAATCACTGAACATCTAAAAGGGCAAAATCATTTGTTTAGGTATTTGTCCCTTTGCCTCGTACAATTTCTGATGACGCTTAACAGCGATGAGCTAGCGTTCAATCTTAATTGAGTCATGAATGACCAGCTGTTTGTTTGAAACATGTTGCTGCCACCTAGTGGAAGGATGATGAATTACGTTTCATGGTAACGGGCAATGCAAAGAATGTACGATAATCATATTCTTTAAAAGCTCTCACGGGCCGCATAAAATGAGTTGACGGGCTGGATTTGGCCCGCGGGCCTTGAGTTTAAGACCTGTGAGAGATGAGGTCATGTTTTGACTGAGGTGGATAAAGTCTATATGTGCCAGAATGGTCCCTTCATCTTGCTTATGACCTTCATCTTGCTTTTCGGTTGGTTACACCATTCCGGTTCTCAGCCTTTCATACATACACACACACACACACACACACACACAATATAGTATTCTCAGGTTGAATGTATGTAATTGGGAGAAACTGGTTAGCACGCCCGCCTCAGCGGACAGCAAGAAGGTTTATTGAGTTCTATTCCTGGGCTCGGGGCGTTTCTGTGTGGAGTTTGCATGTTCTTCCCATGCTTGTCTGGGTTTTCTCCTGGTACTCCGGTTTTCTCTCACAGTCTAAAAACATGCACATTAGGTTAAGTGGCTGTCCTAAAGTGCTCCTAGGTGTGAGAGTGAGAGTGATTGTGTGTGTGTGTGTTGGTTCTGCAATGGATTTGGTGAGCTGTACAGGGTGAACCCTGCCCTCGCCCAGAGTCGGCTGAGATAGACTTCATCCTCCCTGTGTCCCTGATAGCATGAAGTGGTTTGTTGAGTGAGTAAATGAATGTTGTGTAGTTTTATAGGATCAGCTGTTGGTTTTATTGAGTATCAAACTTTTGGAGGTTTTGTTGGTTGCACTTGTTTATTTTTGCAGTAAAACTTGCAGCCTTCACTGTATTTGTATGAAAAAAGATCTTTTGTGTTATATGTTGTGTTTTCTTTCCTGACATTCACACAATATTCCAGCTCATTTCATTTTTTACTGGAAAATTATTCATTCATTTTCTGAAGCGCTTAAACCCAATTAGGGTCGCGAGGAGGCTGGCGCCCATTTCAGCCGACTCTGAAGCAGACCATCGCAGGGTGCTGGAAAATGTATTTTTGTACTGACTCAATAATGCAGAAGTCATAAAATAAGAGTCTATAACTTTGTTATAGGGGGATATTTGGTACCCATTATAGGGGGAATGGTACCAAAACATCTGCACAGTGCTGTACATTTACGGGAAATGTTTTGATCTCTTGTATTTCACTGTCAGTGTTTGGTTCCAGTCCATGAGGATTTACTGATAGTTCACTTGGTACTAAAAAGTCTTAACTCTGAACATTACCTGCTCATGTTCAGGTCTTTCAGCTTTCTCAAAGGTCATGTCACATCTCTGTATACCAGTCTATCCATATCACACACCACCTCCAGCAGGTCTCCATCTCCAGCAGGTCTCCATCTCCAGCAGGTCTCCATCTCCAAATGGGTTATTTCTGTCCGTCACATTTAAGTGATTTTTTTTTTTTTTTTATTCTTTTGAACTGACTACAGAAATAAAATTAAATCGAGTATTTACTTGTCCTTTGAATTGTTTTATATATATATATAATATAATATATATACACACACATAATACATTCTACTTCAGCTGATTGCACACACAGTTTGCAACCACTCACTGGACATCTTGTGTGCACACTGCATGACATGTTACACACCGTATTATAAAATTGTCACTACATTTATATTTGATATTTTATGTTTATATTTGACCTTTAAGTATTGCTTTGTCCTTTAAATAGTTATTTTTCTTTTTTCTTCTTGATATTAATATTTTTTTTATTCTTCAAATTCTAGGACAGTCGTAACAAGCGTTTCACTACATATTGTACTGTGTATGATTTTGTACGTGACAAATAAATTTGAATTTTTGAATTTGAACACACACACACATATATATAGACAGGAAGTGAAGAGTCTGTTGTGGAAGTTGATGTGTTAAAAGCAGGAAAAATCAGCGAGTGTGAGGATCTGAGTTGGTTTACCAATCATCACACTGTGATGTTAAACGACTGGATCTATTTATCTCCAAAACAACCAGTCCTGAGGGGCGTGTCCCAGTACGCAGGTATAGGTACCTACCAAAGGTGTACAAGTTAGGAGGACCGGTGAACTGGAAGATCATGGGAGCACAAAACTCATTGATGAGCGTGGGAAGACTAGCGAAGGCGAGTACGTCTGGTCGGATCTCACTGAAGAGCTACTGGAGCACAAACTACTGAACCGGTTACTGCTGAATCTGATAGACAGGAATCAGAACACAGTGGATTACAGCTCACTGTGTACGGGTAATTTACCTACTCACCGGGGAGGTGGTGCTAATGTTATGGCCACTTGGTGTAAGTCCCAGTAACACCTGGAGGTGTTTATAGTGGTGTTGGACCAGCACTGAGGTTATTCTGGTGCTGTTGGCCTGCACGGTGCAGACAGGATACTGATAATGATGTCATCATGTTTATTTTGGGGTCCGTTCCTCGGAAGAGAATTTGACCTTTGTGCCAGCACACAGGGAGGCTCACAGACATACACCTCCAGTATTATACAAGTTACATAGATCGCTAGGACAGAGATATATTTCAATTTACATACTGGCTTGGATTTTAAAAGTAATTAAAAATGTCAGTGGCGATAATAATAAATAAAAATAAATAAATAATCTCACCAGCGATTTCCAAGGTCCAAGAGAAAAGACTAATAAAAAGTATGAGTGGTGAAGAGATGTTGTGGCAGGGATTTTTGTAAGGCGCTGATGAAGAGGAGGAGTGAACAGAAGTGATAAAGAGGAAGAGGAGTGGTAGTGAAGAGTGATTTCTTTCTTGGAAAAAAAGAGGTGGAATCTGAATGAAAATATTAAGGGATCTCAGCTGATGCCTGAGCACCTACAGATCGGAGTACAAACCCTAACAGTAATACTACTACTACTACTAACTAACTAACTAAATAAATAAATAGCCATCGCAGAGCTAGATTTTATAAATATATAATAAATACTTTTTGGACCGTGGGACTCCCAAGGCAGCAGACAGGTACTGGCAGGCCAAACGTGCTGCAGCCTGGGCTGTCGCCGATCGAACCATTAAGTCTCTGTACCACCGGCGCCAGAGCTGGGTCTGCATTGGTAACAACAGGTCGAATTCGTTTCCGGTGGGGGTTGGGGTTCACCAAGGCTGTCCTTTGTTACCAGTTCTGTTCATAATTCTTATGGACAGAGTTTCTAGGCACAGCCGAGGTGTTGAGGGATTCTAGTTTGGTGGCCATAGGATCTTGTCTCTGCTTTTTTGCAGATGATGTTTTCCTTTTGGCTTCATCGAGCCGGGACCTCCAGCTCTCATTGGAGCGATTCGCAGCTGAGTGCAAAGCAGCCAGAATGAGAATCAGTACCTCCAAGTCAGAGGCCATGGTTCTCCGAGAGTTTAAGTATCTCGGAGTCTTGTTCAAGAGTGAGGGAAGGATGGAGCGGGAGGTCGACAGGTGGATCGGTGCAGCCTCTGCTGTAAAGCTGAGCTTGTACCAGTCTGTCGTGGTGAAGAGCTCTCAATTTACCAGTCGATTTACGTTCCTACGCTCACGAGCTTTGGGTAGTGACCCAAAGAACAAGATTGCGGATACAGGGAGCTGAAATGAGCTTCCTTCGCAGGGTGGCTGGGCTCTCCCTCAGATATAGGGTGAGAAGCTCAGCCATTCGGGAGGAGCTCGGAGTAGAACCGCTGCTCCTCTGCGTTGAGAGGAGCCAGTTGAGGTGGCTTGGGCGTCTGATAGGAATGCCTTCCGAACGCCTCCCTGGTGTGGTGTTTCGGGTGTGGGAAGAGACCCCGGTGTCCCCCTGAAAGAGATGGAGGAAGTGGCTGGGGAGAGGGACGTCTGGACCTCACTGCTTAGGCTGCTGCCCTCGTGACCCGACCCCGGATCAAGCAGAAGATGATGATAAATATTTTCAGATATCTTTAAAAAAAACAGTCACAGTCCAAAGGTTTATTGCTGTTCTTGTTTTATTTCATAACATGACAAGAATGTAATCTTTGTTTTTAATATTTTAAAAAACAACACTATTTGGCGGCGGCGGCGGGGG
>JAQMYF010000022.1:7336768-7349180 GCA_030014195.1 Neosilurus mollespiculum
GGGGGGTTGTGCGCAGGAGTATACACGACAAATAAATTTGAGAAGGCCTCGAATAATTTAGCACCTTTTTCTGAGCCGGGGTTAAAAACAGATTGAAGGTAAACAAGAAGATCCACAGAACACCTGAATACAGGTAACATATCTTCATCACAAAGAGAGATTTTTACATTTACCCCAGAAATATTGGTTTACATTTAATTTTACATCTCATTCTCATTTAATTTTACATCTCAAAATTTACATATCATTCTCACCGTATGCAGAGTTTTCACAGAACTCAGAGTTCACGCATCACTTCCTGCTGGAGGCGCCGTGAACTGAACGGATATTAAAGCTGCTGTAATGTACACACAAGCAACAAGCTTAAGGACATCCAGACATTCTTAAACTCTGATAGGGGTTAATGGGGCGGCACAGTGGTGTATTGATAAGCACAACTACTTCACAGAAAGAAGGTCTTGGGTTCAAGTCCCTAGCTCGTTGAGGGCATTTCTCTGTGGAATTTGCATATTCCCTCTGTGATTGTCGGGGTTTCCTCCTGGTTCTCCAGTTTCCTCTCACAGTCCAAAGATATGTACATTAGGCTTATTGGCTGTTCCAAATTGCCATTCGCTTTTTTTTAGCGCCAACAAAATGTGAATAAAATACGAATGATGACAAAATATACAGAATATGGCGGATGCAAGCAAGTCTCAAACTTTCCCACTGGAAGTCTCCAACTTGTCGCTTTTTCTTGCAAACAAATAACGAATAATATGAGCAAAACAACAACTGTGTGACCTTCTCACGACACGTGCGGACTGTTTGAGAACAGTTTGAGTCTATTCCGCGTCAGAGCCTCGTTTTGTGAAATTTGTGGAAATTTCAAACACACTTGAAATTATTTTTGATGAGTTCACGAACCAAAATGTGATCATGCGACAAATTTGAGAATGAAAAGCAACAGCCACAAATTGCCATTCGCATCAGTCGCTTTTCTATCGCACCTCTAGTGAGATCAACACCTAAGTAAATGAAGTGGTGGTGAATAAATGGGGTCTACACAAACCCTTATTTGTTGTGTCTGCACTCCTCGTTCCTCCCCTGAAATGAAAGTTCTTCTGGTCTGCCATCTTCGCCAACTGTTCCAATTCTCTTATTCGTACATTGAGGAGTGATGAGCAAGGGTACACAGGAGCAGCCTTCCTGGAAGAGCTGCACACCAGCGTATGAATATTCTGTTCCTTATTTGATGTCGGACATTTTTATGAAGCAGGTCAGCTGTGCTGCTGTCATCAGCCACGTCTCTTCATGTTTTCTCGGTGGGAGGGGCTAAGACACAAGGATGCGTTTTGAGAAGCACCCAGTGGAGGGCGACCTTTTAAACTTGTCAGCAAGGAATTTTCTGGATGTTTTTTCCAAGTTTCTTAACACACGCCCAGATGATCTTGTTTATTCTGTAGCGATTCAAAAGTTTACGGTAGAGGAAGGTTAACCCTAACGACACAGACACGGTCATATAACGAATATCACGGTGCATTGTCAGGACACCACCCAAACCTTCTCATCCCTGTAATCGCTCACATATAGGCTACAAATCTGTTTTAAATAAAACATAACAGTTCAAAGTGTTGATAAAAAAAAGTAGGTGGCGTTTTGAGCCATTTTAAATCTATTAAACTCTTATTTTCATTGAAGAAGAGGATAATCTTACAGGATTATATTTAAATATTATTCTTTATATGTTGGGTTCATGCAGCATAGATTTCGTAATGCGGAAATATTTAATCATATAGTAGAATCGCCAGAGATGCAAACACACACTGAGGCTTTAAATAAAGTTAAATTATTTGGTATGACATACAAAAACATTTCCTTCCATCTTTTTAAAAATAAAAAATAAAATGCATCTAATAAAGTTTAATTCTAAGGATATATGCACGGCTTCACATTCAGATGAGAACAATATGAACCTTTTAAAATAAAAAAATATATAAAATCATGAATATATAGACCTTTAAAGGTGTTTGTTATCACCTACTGATTAACCCTCGTTGCATTTTACTCAAAAATATTGCACAGTAAAGCCACTTAAGGCTCATCGTGGTCAACTCCGGTATAAAAATAATACAAGATCAGCAAACACACCAAAACAAGCAGACTCGTGCATTTTTCAAACTCCATGCGAAAGCAAAAAGGCATGCATCCCATTCACAGACAGTTATTTGGAGAAAATAAATAGAAAAAAGAAAAAAAAAACCTACTTTAGAGGAGAATGTTCTCATCAGTCATCCTACACAATTGTCTCTAGACCAATCAGCTTGGGTGTGAGGATACGAGGAGTGACGCCGTTATTGAGATCTTCTTCGAACTCGAGGAGCTGGCCCATGAAGTTGAGGTTGGGAGAGATGATAGGCCTTCGCATCTTGACAAACTTATAGGCGTCTGTCATGGTCATCCAAGTGTGTTTCATCAGATATGCAATGACAATCGTGGCAGACCGTGACACGCCAGCCTGGCAGTGAATCAGCAGTCCCTTCCCTGCCTGCTGAGCTTCTTCTGTTGGTGCAGAAGAAAAGAAAACCATTTAACCTGTCGTCTGTTTCACTGCATCGATCACTGTCCAGATCTCACGGTTTAACCCGGGCGTTTCCTGAGACAAAATTAAACATGCAATTATAAAATAATTAACCTTCATTAACTCTTCAACGTAACCAGGGCTTCACAATCTAAGGGCTGTGAGTGAAATTTGTTTCATTTATTTATGTTACAACTAAATATTAGTATTTATTAATAGTATAATACTATTTCTTTGTCCTTTATTTGGGTCACAGAGAGGCTGGAGCGAAGGTGGGGTACACCTTAAACAGCTTGCCAGTCCATCGCAGGGCAGCAAACACACACCTAGCGGCAATTTGGAACAGCCAATTAGCCTAATGTGGGAGGAAACCGGAACACCCGGAGGAAACCCACGCAATCATGAAGCAAACATGAAAACTCTACTCAGGCCGAGACACCTTGCGCAGCCTGGGACTCAAACCCAGGACCTTCCACTGCACCACCATGCTCCCCTATGCTAAAATCTGAAAATGTATCATTTTGATTGATGTTGTGGTTAAAAATATAAAAGTATAAATACGACTTCCAGCTGGTAGTTACTGGAGGGTCACGTTTGTTCCTGTAATCCAGAATTAAAGAGACAGAAAGTGGTCACGGTTTGGGGGACGCAGGAAATTCACCAGGTCTGTTTGGGGGTTTATATTTGCTCTGTGATGGTGCTTTAAAGTAGAGATGGGGGAAAAATCGATTCAATTCTGCATCGTGATCTGTTTGTGCTGTGATTCGTGTATTACCTCTTTCACTTTCCATTTATATGTTTAAATCTGAGGCGGTGAAGCGTTGCTGTTTCTCTGTAGTCCTACAGGTGGCGTAATGTGGTGTAGAAATAATAATTAATAACTTTTTTTTTTTTTTTTTTTTACAGGGTTTAGTGTTTTAAAATTGTAATATCGAATCAGGATATTTATAAAAACACAAAGCTTACAGAGTTGCAACTCAAATCAAATCGGCCCTCTGTATCGTGATATTGTATCGGACGATCCCGGGTGATTCCCATCACTACTTAAAGATGTCTTCTTGGTGTGTACGACGTTCCGAGGTTATGATGCTTGTGCCATAAGTCATTAAGAATGGTCATTCCGAATTTCTACTTTTGCGTCATAAATACAAACTAGTTTGCGTCTGACGGAAGAACATGTCAGTTGTGTGGCACCTAACTAAGGATTTTCCTCCCAATAAACCTGTCGCCCCTTCCAGTGTGCAAATCAACTGCAGGAGTAAAAGTAAGGAACTGTTCTCCTCTTTTTTTTATTGTTTCATTTTATTATTTTATATTTGTCACAGAAATATGTTTTTATATCCTAGATGATGATTTTGCTCCTGCGTTAGCATAGTTGAGTGGTGTGATCCGACTTACGTGACCTTAACCTGACTTACACCGCGACGTAGGAACGGAACCCTGTCACAAGTCGAGGACTCACTGTTAAAGGACTGAGATGATTGAAGCTCATGGGATAAAAAGGTTTCAGAAAATATCATAAAAAATAAAAAAGGGTATGTAGTTTTAGGTGGAGAGAGGAGAACCTTCTGAACCAGGAGGACCCACACCAGGATCTCTGTCCGGGTCCTGGGTTTGGCATTAGAGGTTTGATCACACACTGCTTTGGTACTAAACCTTGTCTGTGTTCTGAACTGCACTGGAGGCTCCATCGCGCTCCGTGATTCCTCCTGTGTAGCTCATTCCATCTGCTGCCTTTCAATCCAAACTCTGTGGGAATAATATCCCTGCACAGAGAAGTGCCTGCAGACGATCTGGTGCATCTCGGATCCATGAACGGATGAATGAAAAGAAGGTTACAGTTAGGGCTTTAAGCCTCTGGATGGTGGAACAATTTGTGTAAGAGTGTGTGTGTGTGTGTGTGTGTGTGTGTGTGTGTGTGTGTGTGTGTGTGAGTATGTTGTAGCAAAAAAAAAAAAATTTCAAAAGATTTTGAACCGATTAACACCAGATGTTCAGGAGGGGTAACCAGTGACCCCCAACAAGAAACAATTACATTTCGGTGGTGATTCACGTTGATGTCTTTGGGCTTCAAAGCTGGGGTTGGTCATTTTTAATTGTTGTACTATTGAAACCGTTTACTGTTGTCTTTACACCCTATCAGTAATCAATAACTTATAAAAAAAAAAAGTATGTAAAAAAAGGTCCATCATCGCTGGAGAGTGAAATCCTGTCAAAAACATCAACCAATCACTGCTTTGTGGTCCTCTGGGAAATATCCAATCAAATGCTCCCCTGTTTCCTTGCTGATACACAACCCTACCATGCATGAACCAGCAGTAAGTGTGGGTGGAAAAGGGGACATGGCTTTGGAAAGACCTTGAATGATAGGGGAGGGTTTAGCCGGAGCCCTCTGGGTGATGGCAGGGTACAGACTCAACAGCTCACCAGGTGATCCCAGGGCAACACACACACACAACCATTCACACCGAGGGGCAACTTGAAACAGCCAGTAAGCCTACAGTACATGTCTTTGGATTGTGAGAGGAAAACGGATTACGCGGAGAAAACCCATGTATCACATGGAGAAACTCCACATAGAAACGATCTCGCCGAGCCGGGACTTGAACTTCGGACCTTCTTGCTGTGAGGAGGACGTGCTAACCACTACACCACCGTGCTTCCCCTAAAGAGATGCCACTTTCAAATTTGTTAGCTTCTCAGATCACCGACCCCAGCTTTGAATGTCAAATTTTACAATTCAAACTATTCTTATAGATATTTTATTCACAGTATATATATATATATATATATATATATATATATATTCAGTGCCTCTCTGTTAATAGTGATTTATTATTTCAAAGTTCTACTCTTCACCATTTTGAACAAAGGTAACAGATTAGCATGTTTAAGGTATTAGCGGTGAATCAAAAGATAAAATCAGAAGGTTAGCAAGTTACCATACCTATAAATTCAAACGCTTCCTCAAAGTACTGACGCAAATTCTGCTTGTTGCTGTCTGTGGCAGGTAAGCGTTTGTACTTGAAGATCCCCAGGTCATAGAGATACAGCGGGAGGTGCGTCGTAACATTCAGAATGTACCCGATGTTCATCCTTTGCATTTGGTCAAGGTCCTGTGCATCGCGCTCATTCCCCAAGTGCAAGAAGGGCAGAACAGTCGTAAGCTCAGCATTCTCAATGTCAGGGCTGGAGGGCAGCGCATGAGGTAGCGCCCCCGACAGGGCAACAGCAGCACCACCCTCCTGATGTTGTAAGGAGTCCTCACACAAGTCTTCATGGTCGTGTCTGAAACTGGAGATGCCACCTGAAATGAAAGTATGATTTTAATAACATGTATTATTGTCTTCCATACTCAGCTCCTTCCTTCCCTTCCTGTATGCCCTTATTCAGCTGATTTCATTCTGCTCTCTCTGCTCAGAAAGTCACTGATGTTCAACTTGACCCGATACCATCCACACTTCTCCAGATCCTCTCACCTTCTGTATCAAGATGGAAGACAATGAATATACGCGTAGCTAGCATCACACGTCAGGTGCCGGACAGATCTCTGTCCTCCTTCCTGGTTGGTGGTGGCTGCATGATAGGAAGGCAATACTTGATGGGTAGGAATTGAAGATGAATAGATAGATAGATGGATGGATGGATAGAGGGATAGATAGATAGATAGACAGATAATCTTCACTGTACTAGATCCTTGTGTGTACTTGTGTATTTTGTTGTTACACACATAAAAAACAAGCAGAAATTCTCCATGATAATAAATTACGGTATAATTAACATGCAGAAAATATAAAAAAAGAAGTCAAGGAGAAAAGAGTAAATAGAACAGAAGGAATTCAGAGAACATCGTGTATGAGCGAACAGATGACGGCCCTGTGTGGCCTCGCAATGTGGTGCTCAGCGGGCGGCAAACTGACAGATGCACCCGCCTCTCAATTCAGTACCTTCTGCCCCAGCCAAAGTGCGACAAATATGGCAGCGAGTGCAAGATAAACAGCTTCAGGTTTAAATTCAGCTTGTTGTTCCCAGCTGTATATCATTTCCTCCTGTATGAAGTTCTTGGGGTTCTGTGTGCAGGTCCGGTGGTGAGAACAGATGGATATAGAAAGTATTTCACCAAATGCTCAGATAAACAGAACATGGAGCTGCAGATGCTCCATCAGAGTACATCTGTTGACTTGAAAGGGTGCAAGAACATTTCATTTCAATTCATTTCTTTCATTTGCCAAACCAGTAACTTTTACTGGGGTAGCGGAGAGGCTGGAGCCTATGTCAGCCGAATCTAGGTGAAGGCGGGGTACACCCTGAACAGCTCACCAATCCCACGCAGGGCCAAAACACACACAGCCATTCACACTCACACCTAGGGGCGATTTGGAACAGTCAGTTAGCCTACTGTGGCCGTCTTAGGACTGTGGGACGAAATTGGAATACCTGGAGGAAACCCATGTAAGCACAGAAATAACATACAAGCCCCGCAGAGAAACGCCCTCGCCGATCCCAGCGCTCGAACCCAGGGCCTTCTTGCCGTGAGGCGGACGTGCTATCCACTACGTCACATCACCATGCCGCCCCATGATAAATACAGCAGCCCATGTTACACGACACAAACTAGCAGAAAGTGCTTCACATAGTTTTAACAACCATTTTCACAAACTGAAACCCATCCATCCATCCATTATCTCGAGCACTTATCCATCAGAGTGGTGGGGAAGCTAGAGCCAATCCCAGCTGACCTCAGGTGAGAGAGGGCAGGGTTACACCCTGAACAGGTCGCCAGTCTATTGCAGGACTAACACAGATACAAACATCTATTCACACTCACAGTCACACCTACGGGAGATTTAGAGTGGCCAGTGACCACAGGTATATTGGAGGAAACTGGAGTACCCCGATGAAACCCTCACAAGCACGGCAAGAACATACAAACTCCACATTAAAGAGAAGCCAATTGCTGCTTTATGATTATTACGCTGAATCTGTGATTCAACAGCTGATATTTTGATCTGAGGGTAAACATCAAGGCCCCTGAACTGCCGAATAGCTACTGTTGGCTCTTTAAGTAAAGCAAGGCTCTTACCCTGTATATATAAATAAATAACGACCGTATTAAAAAAAGGACCAACCTCGGAGAACGGTCGGATCCCTTCCATCCCTGCGTAGAGACTCCAAAACTACATGCAAAGGTTGAGATGACAACAGTCGAGTTGGGTCCAGTGTCCTCTCATCATAAATTATAATCTCTTTTAAAAAAATCCCCCTGAGGGAGTCTTTGCTTTGGCGGGAGGAAATGAGATCCAGCACAGTGATCTTGCCCTGCTGCAGGCGCCGGCGGCTGATCCTGTCTGAGCAGTTAACGTGCACAGCGCCTCGGATATGGCTCTTGTTGTAGTCCATGAAGGGCCTACAGTCTATTATCAGTGGCGAGGGGCTACAGGTCATCTTCTGAGCCAGCTCACTGGGGTGGATGAGTCGCACTGCACCTCTGAGTGTGCTGGAAGTGAGACTGGGTGCACTGTAGGCTTCACTCTGGCCCACCATTGGCCTGGAGAAGCCTCCTTGCCCACCATAGCTGACGCTGGAGTTCAAGTTGGGGCTACTTGTACTGACCTGGCTGGATGTTTGGGTCAGGGTCTGGCTGTCTTTTTCATATGTGCTGACCATGCAACAGCTGGCACTGTGGCATCCACACGTCAGGGAATGAGTAGAGCTGCTGGATGAGGGCATATAAGTCAGGTTGGTCACCTGGATCTCCACCACAATGTCGCCCACGGTGGCTTCCAGGTAGGTTGTGTCCAGATAAAATTGGAATGGGACCACAAATCTGTCATCGAGGGAAGATGGAGGCATGGGTAAACCACAGAGGAAAGCTGGCAGACAACAAGGAACCAGGCTGGCCACTCTGGGGGAGGAGGGGTAGAAAGAGACAATCATCTAAACGACTGAATGCTTTTCTAATAGAGCAAAAATAAATAAATACATTTATGGATTTGCCAAACACCCTTATACAGAGTGACTTACATTTTTTAATACAACTGAGCAACTTGGCGTTAAGGGCCTTGTTCAAGGGCCCAACAGTGGAAGCTTGGTGGTACTGGGACCTGAACATCTGACCTTCAGATTAGCAACGCAGAGACTTCACCACTGCCCTATAAATAAATAAGGCACGTCACTGTAGAATGCATTCCTTCTGCTTGGATATATACAGTACACTCACTGGCCACTTTAATAGGAACACACCAGTACATGATCACTCATGCAGTTACCTAAATAACCTAATTATGCTCACAGCAAGAAGGTCCTGGTTTTGGGTCCCGGGCTCAGGGAGGGTGTTTCACCGTGGATTTTTCATGTTCTTTCTGTACTTGTGATTTTTGTGTGGGTTTTTTCCCGAGTACTATGGTTTCCTCCCACAGTCCAAAGACATGCACATTAGGCTGACTGGCTGTTCTAAATTGCCCCTAAGTGTAAGTGTGAATGATTGTGTGTGTGTGTGTGTGTATGTGATGGCTCTGTGATGGACTGGCGGGCAGTTCAGGTTGTACCCCACCTTTGCCCTGAGTTGACTGAGATAATCTCCAGCCTTCCTGCAACCCTAATTAGGATTAAGTGGTTTAGAAAATGAATGAATCTATGAATATTAGAAACACATTTGAACATATGGAACCTTGAGGTGAATGGACTAATTTCAACAGAAGGACGAGATCACATCAGAGGTCACCTGTCAGGCAAGAACAGGAATCTGATAATAAAGAGTTCCAGACCAGGAAGTCAGTGAGAGGTTACACATTTTTTCTCATTCTGATGTTTGATGTGATGTTAATCTGTATGACTATGTATTTTGCTGTTGCTAGATCATGACTGATGATTGAGCAACTGCATAAATGATTATGTACAGCCGGAGTGTTCCTAATAAAGTGGCCAGTGAGTGGATATGCTTGTTTTCATAAACTACTCGGGCTGCAGACCTGTTTATAAATAGCACAGCACTCTCTGAAAGTCAGCATGAGGACGTGCTGAGAATATGCTATACACACACGTCCTGTATCTGACCACACACACGCGCACACACACACACACACACACACACACACACACGCACACGCACACGCACACACGCTCTCACACTCTTCTAATTTATCATGGTGCACACTTTACCAGGCTCTTATATGCTGAACACATCACACACCTGCTGAAAACACGACACAAACCTACCACAGCACCATGTGACTTACCTCTGGCATGTTTTATGAAGATTAAAGGGTCTTTGCTGATATTTAAGGCATCTGCAAAGCTTCTACTCGAGCACTCCGATCATCTAACAGTGTTCCTTTGGAGCATTTTCACTTAATGCCTTGCTTCTTGATCGGAGTCTGACTTCAGACAGGCATCAGTTTGAGCCAATAGATTTCCTCATCGAACCGGGAATCATGCTTCTACTGGCTATGTAGAAGCACCAACCCAGGAGAAAAAGAGAAGGAGGAGGAGGAGGAGGAGGAGGAGGCTGGACGAATGTAAAGTCAGCTTTCAGAGACCTGATCAGGGAGCAGTGTGTACTGCTTACTCAGTGTCCCATACAGTGACAATGTATGAAGAACACATCCATCCTCAGAGATTCAGATTATCACTGGAACTGAGTTCAACACCATAAAAATCTGACCTGCTCTGTGCATGAAAGCATAATCTCCCATAATCTCCCAAAATCTCCCAAAATCTCCCATTATCTCCCACAATCTCCCATAAACTCCCATTATCTCCCATAATCTCCCATAATCTCCCATAATCTCCACTTTACAGCATCACCTTGAACACCTGCACATTCATGCAGTGATGCAAAACAATCAAGAGATTAACAGATGAAGTTAACGGGCAGGAAATAACAGAAACAGTCTGAGGATCAAAACGCTGAGAAAAAACTCTTACAACAAAATACAACACCGTGGGGGTTAATACCGTACAACACCACAGGGGTAAATAAAATACAACACTGTGGGGGTTAATATAGTATAACACCATAGGGGCAAATAAAATACAACACTGTGGGGGTTAATACCGTACAACACCACAGGGGTAAATAAAATACAACACTGTGGGGGTTAATATAGTATAACACCATAGGGGCAAATAAAATACAACACTGTGGGGGTTAATACAGTATAACACCATAGGGGCAAATGAAATACAACACCATGGGGAAAATACAGTACAACACCACAAGGGTAAACAAAATACAACACTGTGGGGGTTAATACAGTATAACACCATGGGGGCAAATGAAATACAACACCATGGGGGCAAAATACATAAAACAACATGGGGGTAAATACAATACAACACCATGGGTGCAAATAAAGTACAACATCATGGGGGCAAATAAATTACAGTATGGTGGGCGTCAACACAGTACAACACCATGGGGGCAAAAAAAGTACAACACTATGGGGGCATATAAAATACAACACCATTGGGGAAAATAAATTACAGTACTGTGGGCATTAACACAGTATAACACCATGGGGGCAAATAAAATACATCACCATGGGGGCAAATACAGTACAACACCAAAGGGGCAAATAACATACAACACTGTGGGGGTTAATACAGTATAACACCATGGGGGCAATTAAAGTACAACACCATGGGGGCAAATAAATTACAGTACGGTGGGTGTTAACACAGTATAACACCATGGGGGCAAATAAAATACAACACCATGGGGGCAAATACAGTACAACACCACAGGGGTAAACAAAATACAACATTGTGGGGGTTAATACAGTATAACACCATGGGGCAAATAAATTACAGTACTGTGGGGGCATATAAAATACAACACCATTGGGGCAAATAAATTACAGTACTGTGGGCGTTAACAAAGTATAACACCATGGGGGCAAATAAAGTACAACACTATGGGGGCATATAAAATACAACACCATTGGGGAAAATAAATTACAGTACTGTGGGCATTTTGTTCCATGGTAGGTGAAACGAAACTGCACGATATAATTTACAGCTAATGGCTAATGAGTCTTTTGTCTCTGTTTTGATTGTGAGGGAACGACCTGTCTTTCCTGCCTGTTTCTGATCTCTGTCCAGCCTGTCGTATTGTATTTTTGTGTATATTACCTCTTTCTGCCTGATCCCTGACCATGAATTTGCCTGGTCTTTAATGTTCTGTTTGCCCTTTCGTTTGATCTGTACCTGCCTGACTTTGAACTTGAACTGTGATTTGGTTTGTAAATAAACCTTTTTATTATAATTCTGCATTTTTGCATCCCTCGTTGTTTCTCTGCAGTACAGCGGCATGACCCCTTAACTGTTCTGTTGGCTACAATGGTGCTTTTAAAAAGTTTAGGAAGGAGGTGGCAGTTCATATACCATACACATTAGCTTAGTGTGGTGTTAGCGGACTGTATGCATGATGAAGATGCTGCAGCGGAGGTTTTTTGTGACACTTAATGCATTACAAATTTTTTTTGAAGCGGTGGTGCATGAACTTTTCATGAAAGAACAGAAGGAACTTGAGCTCACAGCACTCAAGAAACCATGTGACACTCCCTGGGCAGGACACAGTTTTTATTGTTTTTTTTTTTTTTTAGCGGCAATTGCGGACTGTACTAGCACATTATCCGTACATATTCAATCTGGACTCTCCCAGTCGTCATGGCGACCCTGTGTGACATCGTTAGTCAGTCAAATCTGCACCGAGGGGCAAAGGAAAGAGTTATCAATGCAATCAGTGTTAAAAAGTGTTTTGCATCTTATTCTGTATATTTTGCATCTTAAATATTTGCATGTCCCTGAATGTCCTCTGCTTAGTAGACAAACCCAGTTAAAGGTCACTTTTTT
>JAQMYF010000022.1:7380766-7406664 GCA_030014195.1 Neosilurus mollespiculum
GAATGAGTGAGAGTGAGAGAGCGTGGGTGAATGAGTGAGAGTGAGAGAGCGTGGGTGAATGAGTGAGAGTGAGAGAGCGTGGGTGAATGAGTGAGAGTGAGAGAGAGTGTCTGAGAGAGTAACTGAATGAGTGTTTACTGTGTGTTAAAGAAAATCACCTCATGTTGAGTGTAAATGTGTTTAATTACAGACTTGCGCGGCAGCTGCAGAAAGAGGTCCAGTCATCGAATTCTCAGGATTTCACAGAAGAACAAAAGGTGTTTCATCTTTCTGTAACAGAAATGAAACGTTCATACTCGCGTACGAGTGCCTTTAATCATATTTAATATTCCGTGTGTATTTATAGTTCATCTAATCCAACACTTTTCTTTGTTAGAAAACCCTGGGGAAAATTGCAGCATGTCTGGAAATGCGAAGTGCGTCCTTACAGGTTGGTGATCATGTGATCATCTCAACAATAAAAAATGCACTTTGATTGTGTAATTATTTTTTGTAGCTGTCTATCACAGTATATACAGGTGGAAATTTAATAACGAGTGTAAACGCACTGCTCTTTGAGACAACTGGCTGCTCAGCTGTTGAAGTAGAAGTAAAAGTAACACGAAGATTAAAGAGCTGTTGTGTGTATGCCATCACTAGGCTGCAAAATTAAAACAAACACACCTGAAGAGGGAGCTGAACCGAAAGCCAAAGTTCTCAGTTTACCAGTCGATCTACGGTCCTACCGTCAGCTTTGGGTAGTGACCGAAAGAATCCAGATGAGACAAAAACCACAACAGGGCCTCCTTGTGTATCAACAAGGTGCACTGGTATCATCCTGCACATGAGTCTGAATATGACTTTAAATGAACAAGAACTTTTTCATTTATCAATCTTAGCATGTCCGATGCTAAAACATGTTTGACTTGTAGAAAAAGTTTTGTAATTGGAGGAGATTTGGATGGAAATACTCGAGGACAGTCTGGACTTTGAGCTCAAATTCATTATTTTATTGCTGTTCCAGCGTTCTGTGGTAAACAGCTAAGTAAGTGATTAAGGCAGAGTGAACCTGGTGGGTGGATGGGTGGCTGGATTCGTCCTTATGTACAGCATCTTTTATGGGTAATACAATAAACTACTCGTGTTTTTTTAACAACTGTCGTTGTTCAGGTACCCTTCTAATCCTGTTCTGTAGAAAGTTTGTGTACTTTATGTTCAAGATGTTTGAAGACCATCTTATTTAAAAAAAATAGTTAACCACATGACCTGCTACACTTAAAACCGGTTCAATGCCTTTCTCTTTTTCATTTCCTTAGAGCACACACTCCAAAGAGCAATTCACCTTACAGGATCTGAAGAAACTGGAACCCAGTACGCACACCTCATTAATACATTACATTCAAAACGTCACTATTGCACTGTGGGAAGAGACAGAGTATAGTGTGGAGTATAGTGTAGACTATAGTCTGGACTGCAGTGTAGAATATAGTGTAGAGTGCAGTTTAGAGTATGATGTAGTGTACAGTGCAATGTGGAGTATAGTGAAGTGTACAGTGTAGAGTATAGTGTGGATTATAGTGTACAATATAGTGTGGAGTAGTGTGTGGAGTATAGTGAAGAGTGAAGTGAGGGCATAATGTGGAGTGTAGTGCCATGTATAGTGTGGAGTATAGTGTAGAGTACAGTGTGAAGTATAGTGTAGAGTGCATTGTGAAGTATAGTGTAGAGTGCAGTGTGGAGTGTAGTGTAGAGTGCAGTGTGGAGTATAGTGTAGATTGCAGTGAAGAGTACAGTGTAGTGTAGAATGCAGTGTAGATTATAGTGTACCGTGCAGTGTGGAGTACAGTGTAGAGTATAGTGTAGAGTGCAGTGAAGAGTACAGTGTAGTGTAGAATGCAGTGTAGATTATAGTGTACTGTGCAGTGTGGAGTACAGTGTAGAGTATAGTGTAGTGTACAGTGTAGATTATAGTGTAGTGTACAGTGCAGTGTGGAGTATAGTGTACAGTGCAGTGTATGTTATAGTGTAGTGTAGTGTAGTGTACAGTGCTGTGTGGAGTATAGTGTAGAGTGCAGTGTGTAGTGTACAGTGCAATGTGGAGTATAGTGAAGTGTAGAGTGCAGTGTAGATTATAGCATCGTGTACAGTGTGCAGTGTAGATTATAGTGTAGTGTATAGTGCAGTGTATAGTATACTGTAGTGTGCAGTGTGGGGTATAGTGTAGAGTGTAGTGTACAATGCAGTGTGGAGAATAGTGTAGTGTAGAGTGCAGTGTGGAGTATAGTGTATTATACAGTGTAGAGTGCAGTGTTTAGTATAGTGTAGAGTGCAGTGTAGTGTACAGTGTTGAGTGTAGTGTAGTGCAGTGTGGAGTATAATACAGTGTAAAGTGCAGTGTGGAGTATCGTGTGGGTACAGTTTAGAGTGTGGAGTGGAGTGTACAGTGTATAGTGCAGTGTAGATTATTGTACTGTACAGTGTATGGTGCAGTGTGTAGTACTGTGCAGTGTAGAGTACAGTGTAGTATACAGTGTACCTTGATACACTGTATACTACACTGATGTAGTAATCTAGTGTAGATTATAGTGTAGTGAAGAGTGCAGTGTGGAGTATAGTGTAGTGGGCATTGTAGAGTCTGGTGTAGTTTACAGTGGAGTATAGTGTGGACTGCAGTGTGGAGTACAGTGTAGTATACATTGTAGTGTAGATTAGTGTAGTGTGCAGTGTGGACTATAGTGTAGTGTAGAATGCAGTGTGGAGTATAGTGTAGTGTACAGTGTGAAGTGCAGTGTGGAGTATAGTGTAGCGTAGAGTGCAGTGTAGAGTGTGGTGTACAGTGTACAGTGCAGTGTGGAGTATAGTGCAGTGGACAGTCTAGAGTGGAGTGTGGTGTTGAGTATAGTGCACTGTACAGTGTGGAGTGCAGTGTAGTATAGTGTACATTGCAGTGTAGATTATAGTGTAGTGTGTAGAGTGCAGTATGGAGTATTGTGTGGAGTATAGTGTGGACTGCAGTGTGGAGTATAGTGTAGTGTTGAGTGAAGTGTGGAGTATAGTGTAGTGTACAGTGTAGAGTCCAGTGTAGAGTATACTGTAGTGTAAAGTGCAGTGTACAGTGAAGAGTGTAGTGTACAGTGTAGAGTCCAGTGTAGAGTATAGTGTACAGTGTATTGTGTAGTGTAGAGTGGAGTGTAGAGTGCAGTGTATAGTATAGTGTAGAGTGCAGTGTAGAGTATAGTTTAGTGTACAGTGTAGAGTGCAGTGTGGAGTATATCGTATAGTGTAGAGTATGATATAAAGTGCCAGTCAAACGTTCATGTTTGGAAGCAAGGTTGTATTCCAGTTGCAGATGGAAGATATTTACCTCTGTGTGTCTGTTTTTTTTAACAGTTATCAAAAATATTCTCACTTATAATAAAGATTTCCCCTTTGATGTCCAACCGGTGCCTTTAAGGTAAACATACGGAACTCTTCTCTCCACGTATTGTCAAGCTGTACGGATGATAAGATAAAGATAATAAATCAGAATACCACCTTTAGGAAAATCTTAGCTCCTGGGGAGGAAGAAAACCTCGATGTTGATGAGGAAGTGGACACGGCTACGGGAACAGCGTTAATACCGTCCTTCACTACAAGGGTACCAGGTACCAAAATAAAGTGCTTCTTAAATCCAGTGAGCTACAGATCAGTGTCTCTCTGCACGTCTCACAGGACGCACGTGTCTTTCTGGTGCTCCACTGCGTGTCACTGTCCTGATTTTGATTTGGTTTGTTATTTTCCCAAACTTTCTGGATTATTTTGATGTATTTTTAACCATGGCAGAGGCGGGTCAGGTGAGCTGCGTGCACTCGGAGCACAGGTAACTAACGGTGTGATTTAAAACCCATCCAGATTTTTAGTATAAACTATACACAGAAACAAAAACAAACTACAACGAGATTTTTCTGCTTTATTTTTCTATTTTAAAGTGTAAACTTTGAGTGTCCATCATTTTAATTTTAAGATTATACACTCGGAATTTTTTAATTGTGGACCAGTCAGATCGCACCGTTACTGTGTGGTAAATAGTAATAAACATTATCCACCCTGCGAACTTGGGATAATGCTTAAATCAATAAAAAAAAAAAAGAAAGAAACAGAAAAATCTCAATTTTTTCCTCTTTGTATCCTCCTGTGTAGTAAATACTAAAACAATTATTCAGCGCAGACTCAGTGGATATCACTGCACTAAATACCTCCCTTAATTTTTGGGCGCTACTCAGCAATAGCCACCTCGTCTGAGGTGAATAATTGTCAGATATGATTTTTGGTTCTTTTTAATGTGTTTTATTGTGATGTACTCATCTCTTGGGAAGGTGTAGTTCTGTTAAATCTGGCTTATTTTTTTTAGAAGGAACTTTATTACCTCGACTTCCCCCTGAGCCTGGAATGACGCTGCTCACTCTGAAAATCGAGAAGATCGGTTTAAAAGATGCAGGGCAATGCATCGAACCTTACATCACCATCAGTGTCCAAGGTATAACTATTATTATTACTATTACTATCATTCATTCATTCTCTAAGCCGCTTAATCCTAATTAGGGTCGCGGGGAGGCTGGTGCCCATCTTAGCTGACTCTGGGCGAGGGTGGGGTACACCCTGAACTGCTCACCAGGCCATCACAGGGCAACACACACACAACCATTCACACTCGCTCTCTCACCTAGGGGTGATTTGGAACAGCCAGTTAGCCTACTGTGCATTTTTGGACTGTGGAAAGAAACCGGAGTACCCGGAGGAAACCCACACAAGCACGGGAAGGACATGTCCTCACCGAGCCTGGGAATCCAAGTCCTTCTTCTGTGAGGTGGACGTGCTATCCACTGCACCACCGTACTGCTCGTATTATTCTTATTATTATTATTAGTAGTAGTAGTAGTTTTTGTAATATAATGTCAGAGTCTTTGAGCCCTTGAGATTCGATTTGAAATTTTTTTGCCTTGTGAGAGAATGAGAACTAAAGTAAGTAGCGTGCTCGACTCGTTTAATCCTCAGGATGTTTTTTCTCTCTCAGATTTGGATGGTGTCGATTTAGGCCCCGTTCAGGACACTCCGGTATCCACACATAAAGAAGATACATACATTCATTTCGGTGTCGATGTGGAAATCCAGAAACATCTTGAGAAGCTACCAAAAGGTCAGAATAGTCCTGTTACATAATAAACCTCGATTATTTATATCTCCTTCCCTCTTTTAAAGGTTTCCATTCAGTTCCAGGTAGGTTAAATAAAGATGATATATTTTTTGAATAAAAAATTCTTTAATAAAATTTATTTGTCAGAAGTTACACAGTTATTTTTAAAAATATTTTGTATACATCGTAAGTATTATCTGTAACTACGGATAAAACTATAGGTTAGAAATTCCAGCTAAGCAACCTGCTAAAACACGACACGTTCATAACACTGACCCACACTTCGTTTTTAATTGTAATGGAAATTTTTTCATGAAGAAAAAACCAATCTTCAGGAAGCTGCTACCCCACCTCCTGAGTGGGGACTGGACGGGCTGTTTGGATTCCTCCTCATATTTAGGGTCTTTCTCCTGTCTGTACAAACTCTGCTCTGATTGGTCTCTGAAAAGCTCAACACTCTGTGTGCTGGAAGGCAGCCCAGCATGGGCAGAGATCACATTGTGCATGGGATGGGGGTGCGGGGGGGGTGGGGGTTATGGGGGGTATGTATACCTTCTGTTTACGGCCAGCTCAAACAGCTTTTAGAAAATAAAAACTTTTAGCAGATTGCAACTTTGTAGATGTAAATTTAAACCACCTGATAATGAAAATGTATATTTTTCACTGTAACATGAGAGTTTTTTATGCTTTTTATTTCATTACACTTTAAGGATGTCCACCTACTAATTAATTCTACTAAGAGGAGTCACCTGACTTGTTTTTCTTGCAGTTTAAAAGCTATTTACGCTTATTTACATTACAAGGCATGTAATTATCCCATGTAGCCCCATCACCTCTGGCTTGATGAGTGGAGATCACTGGAGAGGTGTTTAGTAGCACTATATATATATATATATAAAATAACATCTGAGCTAATAATCAGCTTCAAAATAAAAGAAAGCATCGTTCATGTTTAGTGATATAAAAATCTTTGAGTATAAACTTCTTCCTGTTGGTTTTGTGATGGTTTAAAGAGTTTTACTGGTTCTTCTAGGCGCTGCTATTTTCTTCGAATTCAAACACTACAAGCCCAAGAAGAAGTTCACCAGTACCAAGTGCTTCGCCTTCATGGAGATGGATGAAATTAAACCAGGCCCGATAGTGATCGAGCTGTGAGTAATAAAATAACCAGGCGGTGATGGACTACGCTGTGGCTCGGTTCACGATTTGTGTAATTATTGCTCCGGCAGGGACGGTAGGTTTTTGGTTAGTAAGTGGGTGTTTGTTTGTTAGCAGATTCACACGAAAAGCCAGATTTTTATGGAACTACCAGAGGCGGGGCTTTCGACAAGGAAGACGCCATGAAATTTTTGGGGGGGGGTGATCCAGATCAAATTCTGGATCCAGGATTTATTTGTTGTTGTTGTTGTTGTTGTTAAAGGATTCTTTAAAATTCTGAGATAAGACGATTTGTCCCAGCAGGTGGTGTCACTGTGTACTTTTTTTCAGCTTGGCAGAGGTTTGCGCCCTCCAGGTGCTCTTGTTTTTGCTGTTTTGTGTGTATAAGCTGAGGTTGTAGGGGACACGCCCGAGCAAGGGGAAGTTTAAAATAATTAATTTATCTTGTGACTGTGGTTACATGGCAAAGAGCTACTCTTGGTAAGCGCACGACATCCACTCGAAATTCACACAGTACACAAATGATAACCGAATGCACATAGTGTACTAGACCGAAGTGTACTAACATGAGTATGTGGATTGAGACACAGCGCAGGACTCCTCTGGTTGTTTAAGTCTGTAATGTGTATTTTAACCCATTTAAAGTTCTTGGTAAAAGCTTTCACGGCGTAGTGTGAACGCGCTCGTACGGTGAGATCCGAGATTCTGTCTTCCAGTTAATCACAGAGGTGATCTCACCCCATGTGATCCTGTGATCTCAGGTACAAGAAACCGACTGATTTCAAGAGGAAGAAACTCAACCTGCTGACGAAGAAACCCCTCTACCTTCACCTCCATCAGACTCTACACAAAGACTGAACAGAACACCGGCCTTCCCCACCGGACCCGTCAGCTCGTTTTCTCTTATCTGAATTAATCAGACAGTGTAAGCACAGAACTCGGCTCTGGAATTCCACCTCTAGGTTTCACAAAACTGCTTCGAGGGTCTGTTTCCAGGCGTCTCTGAAACACTGAGGAGAAGCGTGGAGCATGTAATCTGCATGTGTTCTTAATATTTCATCCCTGTGTGTGTGTGTGGTGTGTGGTGGGGGGTCGAGATATTCATCACATTGGGAACCTTAATCTGCTTGCATGGTCTCATTATTGGGACTTGTCTTCCTCATGGGGACAAAATGCAAGTCCCCATAACGTAAATCACAAGTAGTGGTTATGGTTATAGTGTTAAAAAAAAAAAAAAAAAAAGTCTGGTTCAGGTAAATCTACAGGAAATTGAAAAGTTGTGGAAATCAGACTGTGTGTGTGTGTGTGTGTGTGTGTGTGTGAGATGATCTTATAATGATGGTCCTTTGTTAATTTCCATTATGAAGAAGAGTTTCTCTTGAATTATTATTATTATTTATTTTCATTTTTTTTGGCCATTAAAACTCAGTTAAAACGAGTCGGGTCTGTACTCAGTACCTGGTCCTTAATAACACGATATCACAGCCAGGAAATATTTTCTGTAGTGATCTGTTTCTTCTTAAAAACCCTTCATCATTTTGATTTTCTGTATTAATCCCGTAAGGGAAGTTATTGACTCTGCATTTAACCCATCCAAAGTGAGCACACACACACACACACACACACACACACACACACGGAGCAGCGGGGTGACACACACTGTGGTGCCCGGAGAGCAGTTAGGGATTCGGTGTGTTGCTCAAGGGCACTTCAGCCATGAAGGTGGAGGAAGAGAAGGTGCAGCTCACCCCCCCACCCCCACCACCACCCACACTTTTTTCCTGCTGGTTCGGGAATCGACCTTTTGGTCCCAAAGCTGCTTCTCCAACCATTAGGCGACGTTTCTGCTTGTTGAGGTATTTGACAGTGGGTTTTGTGGAGGTTTAATGATGGTCCTGTTCCAGATCCAGTCGCTTCGGGTTCTTGGTTTTCTGCTTGTCGTATTTGCTGACATTTTGACATTCAGTGAAATCTTCTACTCCATGTACACGTGAGTCGTTTCCTGTGCCCCTGGCTTCCAGACAATAACTAACACATTTAAAGGTACGGTGTGTGACATTTTTGGAGGATCTGGTAGCAGAAATGAAGGATATCAATCAGTAAATTTTCATTAATCTGTAATTTTAACTATAATCTATAGCTGTTTTCAGAACTTTAGAATAATCTGTTTAATTCTACATGGCGAGCGGGTCCCCTCTCACGGAGGCTGCCATCTTGCGCTGCTATGTTTTTATAGTAACCCAGAACTGTACAGGAATTAAAGGGGAGGGGCCGGGAATTAAATTTCAGTTGGCTGTAATTTGGAAACTCACCAGTAGATTCCGCTAAATCTTACACACTGTCCCTTTAATTCATTGGAACAGTGTTCTTTTACTGCTTTTTTTTTTTTCATAGAAAACATTTTTAGCAGTACATTACGTTCATAGCATTAAATTTGTTATCACAAGGGTGCAGGTTTCCTTCTGATGATTCTTCTGTACAGACCATTGTTCAGGTTTCAAGAGAAACCTTCCGGCAGGCCTGGGGTCACAGGATTGTTTGTTTTGCCCTCGTCTCCAGGGTACTTATAGTTCTGACGGTGTTCTCAGGCTTTCAGATTTCAGCTGATTTTTTAAGCTTCGGTGACCTTCGTTCTCCTCAACTTGCCTGTAGAAGCGGAAGCCTGGAACGTAGTTTGAAAGTAACTATTCACATTGCATGCATAAAGCGTGCATAAACCCCCATATGCATTAAGCGCATAATAGCGAATAATTTCTAGCTGTGTAAACAAACTGTTCTATTGTTGGTTCATGCTACACTAAGAGAATTGTTCTAGTGGAAGTACAACATGTAATCAAAACAGGTTGTAGTGCCTTCTCACTATCTTACTCTGAGAATGTGACCCAGATAGTTTTCAGAAAGGGTTTTACAAATCTTTTTTTAATATATATATATATATATATATATATATGTGTGTGTGTGTGTGTGTGTGTGTGTGTGTGTGTGTGTGTGTGTTTTAACCTACAGTTCATATGTCTTTATAAGACTTGAGGATTTTCCTGTATTTTTGACTGACGTAAATGACCATAATATTGTAATGACATTTTTAATTCCAAGGTCTTTAGTTGTCTGTAATACGTGTAAAGTTGATGTAGTGTGTAATACTGTATCACGTTATACACAACAATCTCTTCATTTAATCATATCGATATCATGAGTTTATCCAAATGAAATAATTTGGAGTAATAAACTCCGGGTTGATCAGGAATATAAGAAACTCTCTTCTGTTATTTCTGATGAAATGATTCGTTCACATCAGCGCTACGGTGCACCGCCCTGCATCTCATTTTATTCAGGATTATTTTATTACACACGACTGAAAGGAAATGCACAGAGTCTGTCAATATGACATCGGGGGATTCAGCGGGGGAGTCTTTTCACGAGGAAAAGAAATCATAACACACAGAATATAAAGAGCTCCAGCAGCAGAGCATTGTGATTTATCTACTCCATTCATTCCAATGTAAAGTTTCACGCCTCTGCGAAGGGTTTGTTCATTACTGTATTACACACTTCCTGAGGTCTTAAATCTTTATCCGAACACAGAATACTCCGTTCTCTCTTCACTCAAGTTCAAGAGCGCAACAGTTCAATAAGAAACATCCGCACGGGGTAAGCAGTGGTCTTTAACTTAGCAACGACTAAATGTTTTTTTTAACTCCCTCCTGATTCACACTGGAAATATTTCCACTGGAGAGAGTTTTCATTTGAATACAGTCCTACAGAAGGGGGGGGGGGGGGTACGGAGAGAGAGAGAGAGGAAGAGAGGGATGGAAGGAAGGAAGGAAAGAGGGAAGGAGAAAATGAAACCTTTAAAGATTGAAAAGTGATAAATGCTCAAAACAAAAGTGAAATCATTTCTCTAGTTCTGCATTTTGAAATGTTACTGATGATGAAACGCCTCGGAGTCCAGTACGCGACACGCCCGTTTGTTTACGTTTACCGGCTGAAGACCATTCTGGAGGTGAACAGTTCAGGACTGCGTTACTGCGGGTGGAGCGGCGTTCTGTGCAGTCGTCTGTTCGGGCGCTCCATCCGGACCGTGCGGGATCACTTGGCTCTCGCTCGGGTGCACGGGTGTAGGCGGAGCTGGTCCGTGAGCGCCGGCTGAGGGTGGGACCATGGCGCCGGGGGTTGGGAAGGGCCGGGGCGGGAAAGGTGAGTCTTGAGGCCCAGTAAAATTAGGTGGGAAGTCACGTACGCCGTGCGTTATTGGATGTTGTCCCATGGATGGGAAGTCTCTCAGAGGTGGGCCGGGCACTAAATAAATAAACAAATAAACAAATGAATAAATGAAGTAGAGGTTTGGTTTACGACTGATTTCTGAACAATATAAAAATGAATTATAACTCAGTGCTTAGTCAAATTTGTTGGGGTGAAAGTGGTCTGAAAATATTTATTATAATTAAAAGTTTTATACAGATTAAATTAATAGGATTTTACCAAACGGCGGAGGGACGGGTCCGTACGGACGCAAAGGAAAAGGAGGTCTGTAGGGGTCCATGTGAGGCGTCCTGAAACGTGTCTCGGGTCCGTATGGCGGTCCGGGAGGAATCATGGGAGGAAGGCCATTGGGTGGACGCATCACAGGAGGAAGTGGGCCGTTCAGCGGAGTAAGCGGTCCACCCATAGGTTGCACGCCGTACACTTTTGGAGGAGCGTTTAAAGCTGGGATAGGAGACTCCCTGATGGGAGACGGGAGAAATGACGCCTGCCTCTGAGATTTGGAGATCTGACAAAAAAAAAAAAAAAAGAGTATGATGTTCATTACATCAAATAAAGTGAAGTACACGCGGTGTCATCACTTCAGCCATGCACTTAAAGAGCCCAGACCACATCACCACCTGTGAGCATTGTGTTAGACATCCCAAAATCCTCAGCAGTAAACGCCTACAGCAGTGATTGTAACCAGTTCATTGATTTTCATTAATCACATTCACCAGCTTTCAAAAACAAACCACTTCTTAAATTTCTTATATCAAGCAAAGAGGGACGAGATCCAGGGTGAATTCAGGAATGAAGGAACATCTTATAATATATGTATCCCACAACAGTCGCGGGGAGGCTGGAGCCTATCTACCTGGGCAAAGGTGGGGTACACCCTAAACAGCTCGCCAGTCCATCGCGGAGCCAAGACGCACATGCCTGGGGCAATTTGGAACAGCCAGTTAGTCTAATAGGCATGTCTTTGGACTGTGAGAGGAAACCGGAGTACCTGGAGGAAACCCACGCAAGCACAGGGAGAACAGGCAAACTCCACATAAAAATGCCTGAGAGCAGCCCGGGACCTTCTTGCTGTGAGGCAGACGCGCTAACCACTACACCACCGTGCCGGCCTAGCGTCATAAAATATTAAAAATGGTTGGACATGAATTTGGAAGAAAGTTACACTTTACCATGTCCATACTGTCAGATATTCCAATTCCGGGTGTTGCCATAAACCGAAGTGACTGTAGTAAAATGTTATTTTGAGATATAGCAACATTTAAAGTGACACACACAAAAAAAAAGCCTGTATTTCCTTCTTTTATATATATAATTCATATTATACAAAAAAAAAAAATCTGCATATTTAAAAAATATTTTTTGCCCGCATCTGTTCCACTGTAACTGAATTCACCCTTTAAAAATATTTGATTAGTCATCCACATCCACAAACACCTTCAACAAAATCAGTTAATCTGCCACGGGGGCTTCTGATCATTCAAATCCAGTAGATTAAACTACGGACGATCATTCATTCCCACATCCCTTTTACACCCCAGCACTCGGGTAAAGTACTCACTGCCTCGGAAGGGTCACCTACAGGCACCGTGACCTCAGTCTTCACATCTATCGGTGCTATGATCTTTAGTTTTTGTTTTTTAAGAGGAAGAGACACATACAGTGACTATGGAAACTATAGAGTGACTGATTTCCTCAATATAAAATGATGCTCAGTTAAAAACAAAACATTATGAAAGCACAGGTAACTAATCACAGGTACTTACAGATCCATCGTGTGTGCAGGGAGATGAGGTGCGAGGAGCAGACAGCTCTAAAAGTGGGAGAAAAAAAATGATGTAATGGTATTTTTTATGCTAATTACACTATTCTGAAGAGAATTCTCACCCGGAGGTACCGCGTACCTGGTCGAAATGGTAGCGGATGTCCGAGATCTGGGCGACTGTGGCCGTCGAGAAGAAGGCGTGGGCCTGGAAAAGTCAAGGGGCGTTCCATTAAACATACAGTGCTGCATTTCATTTTCAGATGCAGTAAAGATTAGGCGGAACGAACATCACCAGAGAGTCGAAATATCCTCCATGTTGGAGTTAGAGACAGCCATGATGTACAGAATAATAATAATAAAAAAGAAATACCCTGAGGATGAGACTGAACCAAAACAGGAACTCACCAAAAGGCTCACCCCTACGTCCGACGGGACCAGACGGGGGGCGTCCGGGATCTTCTATCATTAGAGGGGGAGAAGGAGCGCCACCACTCACGGGGGACGGCCCGAATGAATCCCCTTTTTAAACAGGATGAACATACTCAGTAAAAATTTTAATCACATCAATTCCAAAACTCAGCAGGGGGATAAAATAAATAAACAAATAAATAAATAAAAACAAGATAATGTGCATTTCTAATAAGCTTCAAGAAAACAGCAAGAAGATCAGAACTAAATTAAAATTCTTTAAATTGACAGGAGCAATGAGAAAGAAAATCGAAAGGGTGGGAGGTGTCGAGGGCGAAGGGGGGCAGTGGTGGGTGGGCGGTGCCTGGGCTGTGGTGTGGATCTCACCTCTCTGTAGAGGAGGCATGTGACGTTCTGGAGGGCCGGACTTGTACAGTGCATGCTCCAAATCAGACATTTTGTCGCTACACTCCACGATCCTGAGAAGCAAAAGAGAGCAGAGCGAGTGCGTTACGTCAGTATTTCACCGGAGCAAATCAAATCAAATCGAGTCGAACTTCACTACACTCACTTCTGACGCAGATTAGCACACTCTCTCCTCTCCTCTATCAGGGCTCGTTCAGAAGCACGGGCTTTCAACTTAAACACACAAAAACAAAGTAGATATGCAGTAGTTCAGTAACGCCGAGCGGGATATAAAGAATCCTCGAGTCCGATTTCTTACCCAGTTCTCATGAGCTTTCTTTTCCTGAACAGCAATCTGAAATCAAATCGAAAATTCACTGCAACGTACAGTAAGGCACAGCAACCACAAACAACATCCTGATCAAGACCGAGAAGCGCATCAACACTAATAAACACGCCCCTGACCTCCGCCTTCAGGGTTCTCTCGTTTTGCTGCATTTCTTCCTGCACGTCTCTGACTTTCTGCCTGAGGTGATTCAGTTCCTCTTCAGCCTGCAAGGCTCGACCGTCCACCTCGGACAGCTTACTTTCCTTCTCGTGGCGCTCCAGCTCCTCCTGCGTCAACTTCCTGTGACATGAGCACAAGCAACGGACATCGAGCTCAGATCAGATGAAACTAAAAAGTTTCTTCCCAACTCCACGATAACGACGGTATCATGATACAGCGGTTCTGCGATACTAGAAGTATATTATAGTCAATTAAAAGCTAAAAATAAATGTCTTCCTTTTTTTGGCTACCGGGTACCTAAGTATAAACTTTGGCACCTGAACGGCCCCTTGTTGAAATATTTATCTTGTTAAATGTGTGTGTAGCTTAAAGAAATCTGGCCACAAAATACAAAAACAAAACAATTCAGTCAATAAATTAAATAAAAAATATCTCAAGGGTTTTTCTAAGACGGTGCCTCAACACATTCCCTTTAAATCTCGAATAAAACTATGACGTGTATGAAGACTGAGACTAAAACTAAACCCACTACTGAAGAATTCTTATCAGGCATGAAGACGGACAGCCGTCACTCACTGGTGTAAGATATTCTCTTTCTGGTGGTACAGTTCGGTTGTGATTTCTAGTCTCTGTTGTAGGTTCTTGTACTGGTTTTCCAGGTGTGTTTTCTCATTTTTCAGGTTTGTTTGGTCATGAACGACCTTCTGAAATTTCTCTGCGGAGATAAAAAAAAAAAAAAAAAAGGTTGAAATCAATGTTTTTATCTGTGCAGAACCGGTTGAGAACATGTCAAGAACTGAAATACCTTCAAGCTCCTGCCTTGCTTTCTGTTCAGCCATGAAGTTTTCGAACCAGCGATTTCGCTCCTCCTCGATGACTGAAAGAGTCGCCTTGATCTGAGGAGGAAACACCCACGGCACTTAAAATAAACAAAACAAACCGTGTCCTAATCCTGCGCTCCGTTTATCGCAGAAGTTGGAAATAGGAGCTGGGAATGAGGTCACACCAACACTAGCAGTTTCTCTGTTGTTTGTTAACACCCGTTGATAGCAATGGGTTCCGTGGTATTTCAAGCATAATACATCGTGTCCACCGATGGACGCTGGACAGCACTGCATGGACGGCTGATTTAATGAGACGCAAATAATGCAGATGTGCTAATAAACATCGTATTACAACAGCTTGCTTTTGGTTGACGGACAGAGCGGCCATCTTGGATTTGGGGAGGTTTCACAGACATTACGAGCTTGGAATCTGACATTCGCCGCCTTCACACGCTAACTGGAAGATCGCACAGTACCTTCCATGTCAACCGTGTTCTTATTATAACTTTTCGTGCAGATATTCGAGTCGGAAACTCGCATTGAGTGTTTATTAATTCCGACATTACAGAAGCATGAGGAGTGTTACAGCTGGTATTTCCGACTTTCCGGTCCAAACAGGACACATTCATGCAGCAGATGTTTTTATATACACGCACACTCACCCTTGAGACGTCCATCATCTGTTTGAGGTGCAGCTTGAGCGGATCACTTTTATCATTCTTATCTGAAAAGTAAAAAGTGTGAATATCCGCGCAACACGACACTGCCGCTAGCTCGCCGCCGCTCGCGTCACTCTTACCCTTCTCCATTTCGCTGTTCTCCTGACACGACTCGAGACTCTTCAGCTCTGTGATGCATCCGGACAAAACCTACAGCAGAGACGAAGACGTTCTGTCAAGTTCCATCGCGACCGCAAACACTGCAGCACTGAAGGACGGACTACCGTTAGCCTACCTCGATCTCGTTTTCTTTGTGTACCAGGGCGTTCTCCAGCTCACTCTGGGTTTTATGGTACACTCTGATTTCCTCACTCAGTTTCTCATGCTTCTCCTGCCACTCTTTGGCATCCTGTAACAGCTGTTCAGGAAACAGCAGCACAAATATATAACAATAATAATAATAATAATAATAATAATTATTATACAGCAGTATAAAAATCAAAGCTAGGGTCAGGACATACAGATCTCTTCTGCTCCTTTAAAGCAGAGTTGTCCTTTTCAAACGATAACACCTCAGCCTTCAGGGCATCTTCTCGCAGCTTCGCTTCATCCATGAGAACCTGAACCTACATCATTTATTACAGGGAAAAAAGTAAGGGATTTATCTTCAGATATGACTCGCAAGCTGAAATGCACTCCTTCTATAGATAGAATGTTAGATATGCACCTTTGAACGCTCATCATCGTACACTTTCAGGGTTTTCTCATATTTCTTAATTCCCTGTTGCATTGTAGATATCTAAAGGAAACAAAAAAAAACACTTCAGCAAGAAGCAATCCTCCATATTTAATAAAACAAACAGATGGAAAGGTCACCTTCTCGTTCAGAGTTTTGTTCTCTTCCTGAGTTGTCACGATTTTCTCAGAAAGACGAGTGAAATTTATATGCAGTTTCTCCTTCTGGCTGCTGAGATCCTGATAATGTGTCTAAAGCACATAATGCAAACATTAGTACCAAAAAAAAATCTTTACATCATTCCTATCATATCTATGGGAATTAAAATAATCATCATCATCATCATCATCATCATTATTATTATGTAAAAACTTGCCTTGAGTTCAATAAACTCCTTCTGTAGAGAAGATCGGGACTCTTTGGAATCAGTCAGCTGTTCCTCGTACTGTTTGATCTTAGTAAACAGAGATAAACAGAGTAGTGACAGATTGGTATTAACAAACAACAAAACCCAACATTTGTAAAAATAAAATAAAAAACATTTACCGTATTATTCAGTTCAGTGATTTTTTGAAGGACATCAGATTTCTCAGTGATGAGCTGCTGAATCCTCTCCACTAGTTGCTTTTCACTTACTAATAAAAACGTAATATTAAAAAAAAATAATAATAAATGATTTAAATGTTTTATTTCAGTGATAGACTGATTAAAAAGCTTTATTTTTCTAATGAGCCCATCACAAAACAATGTGAAGAACTAAATAACGAAGATATTTAAGAAGATACTTACAGAGATACATCCTGTTCTTCACCTGAGGACAGAGACCAGGTTACATTCAGGTTCAATCAGAACAAAAAGGGAATTCATTATTATAAATATAATTAATAATCCATTATTCGAGACGTGCGGTCCTTTAAATAAAGTGTCTGTTTCATTCCTCAGTATTTCTCTCCCTTCACTTTATCGATCGTAGGTTGTTTATCCGAGTCTCTCGTGTTTCCTGTGTGCTGGAGTCACTTCGCAGCAGTAGAGACTAACGGGATTATCCACCAATCAAAATACTTTATTTCACTTCTTTTATAATAAAATATAATAAAATGTTTAATAAAATACAATATAACATGAAATGTGATATAACAAAATGTAATATTTAAATCTGGAGTAGGGGAAGGACAGAACTGTCTGTTAAACCTAATAATATATTCTGCTTACAGATGATATCTATGTGGTAAATAATATCACCATAAAGGAGTAGACAACACATGAAACTCATACGACTGTTACTGCGACTAGTACACTGATACATCCCCCACCCTTCCAATTACTAATGAAGAAAAGGAAATATCTTACAGAAAGAACGGTTCCCCACATGAACACGAGCACCGTGAGAACTCCCAGCACAGCCGTCACAACCACAGGCATCCAGGGCAGCCCATAGAACGTCGGACCGGGTTGCCATTCCTCCGGTAAAGCGGCCAACAGCTGGAAAAGAAACGTCAGTGAGATCATGGCACTTTAACTCACTACGGCACTTTAACCTAAAGGAGGCGTCAGGACACGAGCTGAAGTAAAAACACTGATGAAGGATGAGATGCTGAATTAGAAGACTGACAGAAAATACAAGCCTGTACAAATCTCTCCTATCTGCGTCCGCGTCTTGCAACATGTTGATTTTTCTAATCATTACTTTTCTTTAATATCTTAATAGGAAACAGACCGAGCCACTAATATTAAATATTTCCTACACCTGACGCAAAACACACTTAAGGTTTTTACCTTTTAAACCTTTGAAACAGCTGATAATTGTTTTTATTTATTTATTTAGTAAAGTAGAAATTACTTTAAAAATCGTTCCCGAGTATGATGTTGCTGCAAACGTTCAAAGTAAGTACGTAAAATTTGATGCAACATAAAAGGCACATCAGTGCAGCCAAAGCATAAATACAGTATTTTGTGTATGTTTTTATTTTGGTTAGGGCTTCTACAAACTCGCTGCCTCACTTCGAATACACCGCTGAAGAAGCCACACGGATTGGAGTGGTCGGTGTTTGAGTATTCTACACTGATAAACTAAGAGTGCTTTAACACTAATTTGTGAAAGGAGCCTCTGAGCACGCTGGAGATCACAAGAGCCCCAAAAATTTGGTCTGTCCAAAAAAGGAGGTCTTACTCTGGACCAATCTGAATCAAAATAATTCGGTTTGTTTGCAGTTTTAATTTTTTTTTCTTATGGTTTTGCCTTTCGGATTAAAAATTAGTACAAATGCTTTCAAGAACTGTGTGTTAAATTAATTACAGAGTTCCCGCACGGGCCTTCACCACGCCATACTTACGAAACCATCGAGTTGATTTTTCATGGCTGTCCGATGTCTGTACGTGTGTGAGTGAGTAAGCAAGAGAGAAAGATAGAAAGAAAACTAAATAATTAATAATTAGGAAATAAGTTTCTTTGTGCATGTTACACAACTCTGCCCTGCGATGGCCTGGCGAGCTGTCCAGGGTGTACTGAGATGGCTGAGATGGGTGCCAGCCTCCCCGCGACCCTAATTAGGATTAAGCGCTTCAGAAAATGAATGAATGAATGCTAAACAACTCAAAAGCTGCGGTTGGTAATCTGGAAAGCTAGCAAAATTTAAAACTGGTATCTATTCAGGGGTCCGACTTAACTGCCCTCGGAAGCCCTTCCAAAGCCACACCCACCTCCTGACCGCAAGCCGCGCTCGTACCGCAGATCTGTGCACGGTACGGTCACGCTCGCCAGGGGACACATGAGAGCGTCTGACTGGACATTTCCTAGTGGTCTGGGAGGCAATGATGGGTTCGTATTTTTATAGAATTACGGTGGGGGAACAGATGGTGGATTTTTTTCAGATCTCAAAAGTTATTGCTTGCGTTCAGGGTGTCAAGACCATTTCAACTATTAGGAAATAAAGTTAAAGAGCCACCAAACCATCAATCAATATATAAAACACACACAGCAGACTTTCAGTCTAAATACAGAGCATTAATAATATTAATAATAATAATATGGACAGTAAACACTTGGTCTCTATAGTGATGTAAATATACAGGCTAGTAACACTTTAGAGTTGATTAGCATGTCTCAGCTTTTAGGTTCCTAATCTTTTAACCATATTTTAACCATAAATACTTTATAAGTTTATAACCCCGGGATGTGTAGCTCGGTGAATAGTTCGGATTGGGATTATTACAGCTAGCTCGGTGTTGTGATTAGCATTATTAAAGCACACATACTTCCTGAAATCCTGACAGAAACACCACAGAAAACGTCGTCCACAGATCCAGTTCTCCAGACAGAGCAGAAGTTTGGCTTAAATCCGACTCCATTTCTGTTTCACTAATCTCTCTCTCTCTCTCTCTCTCTCTCTCTCTCTCTCACACACACACACACTCTCTCTCTCACACACACACACACACACACACACTCTCTCACACACACTCAATATCTATATATCTATACACACTCTAAGGCTAAGCTCGGCTAAGCTAACGTCAGGAACCCTGTCAGCGCGTGAAACTGAAAGTGAACACGCGCGAGCTGCTGATTCAGCACCAAAACACCGCCACCATGTTCGGTCTCCAGCTCCTGTCCTGGACCACTCAGCACCTCGGGGGAGGTGAAGGGGGGGGGGGTTAAGCGTGTACTTCGACATGCACTCTAAAATCCAACAACACGTCGACGTTTCAAAGCGTCATCACGTCACACATTTAACACTGCTGCGTTCGTGCGAGCGGCCACTCAGCCCGCACGAGAGGACGTCACAACAACATGGCGGCGCGCGCAAACGCGCATGCGCACTAACAGAGTATACCACTAGCGCTCCAAAAAGACCACGTGGTATTCATTCATTCATTCTTTCATTCTTCTTCTTAGAGGTCAGTTTGGAACCCCTTATTATAAGATTATACTTATTTAAACTTATTAAAAAGCCACTCTATGTGACATCATCAGTTCTTTATGACATCTTTTTATGACATCATCACCACCTCTCCGGAAAATCATGTTTTCTTCTTCTCCATTAGACCTCTATATCACTCCATCACTACTCTTCATCAACACTCATATTTTTCATTCATCATCCTCCTCTTAAACACTCCTCTTCCTCTCCGACGCTCCTCTTCATCAGCACTCCTCTTCCCCATTGACACTCCTCTTCCTCTCTGACACTCCTCTTCCTCTCCGACGCTCCTCATCAGCACTCCTCTTCCTCACTGACACTCCTCTTCCTCTCCGATGCTCCTCTTCATCAGCACTCCTCTTCCTCACTGATGCTCCTCTTCATCAGCACTCATCTTCCTCACTGACACTCCTCTTCCTCTCCGATGCTCCTCTTCATCAGCACACCTCTTCCTCTCCGACGCTCCTCTTCATCAGCACTCCTCTTCCTCTCTGATGCTCCTCTTCCTCACTGACACTCCTCTTCATCATACCTGTGCTCATTCGTCTCCGTGCTTGGACCCCGGAAATCGTTAATCACAGCTATATTTATTGCTACTGTATTATATTATTATTTCTGATCCCATGATAATAAAAGTTCTTTTCTGGAGATCACGACTCATGATGCTGAAGCACACGTGTATGATGTGCATGCTGTACGCTGTATAAGTGTTTACAGATTAATCAGGGAGGAACACCTGACTCTGAAGAGCTGTACTGATGATGTCTTTACCTGAAGTTTAATATAGATTTTCCCTTTATACATCAATAACGTGTCCATTTCTCTATCAGTCTGACAAGCTTTCCAGTTTGAGGGACCAGGACATCTCTAGGGTTACCACATGATGTTTATGAGACATTTGTGCATCAAACCATTCCAGATAAACAAAATCAGAAAACAGATTTAATTACAGCGGAATTCGAATCGTCAGAAATTTATATTGCGGTTTATTTGTTGCACGATATATTCTTACATGTCTAACTAATATGCCACTGATTAGCGTCTCTATAAATAACTTCTGTTATCAAGAAATTACAAGAAAACGAAAGAATTCATGGCCTTTTTAGGCTTCTGGAGTAAACCGATATCCCTCTGTATCATTTTCTTCTTGATAAAAGGAATTATCACAAATTCAACCTTCCTACATGAACACTACAAAGCAGCACTTAAAAAGGTTTACTCACAATTTCTGCGTACACTCCTAGTAATTCAGACGCGAGAAGAAAGTAGTCCCGGGTGTGATCCAAGCTCAACGCGCTTGCTCCGTCAGCGTTTACGTTATTTTCCGAGAAATCAGAGGCCCTTGAGGAGTCCAAGTCTGATCATTAAAATAAGAAAATATTAAAAAAGTACAAGGATTAAACCACCCTGAAAAACAAACAAACAAACAAACAAACACCAACCTGAAGATGGATCCATTTCAAATCCTAATATGTCCAGAGGATTCTCTAAAATAGCTTGTGGTCCTCTCTGGGAGTCTGTTGTTTCTTGAAACGCTGCTTGAACGTCTTCATTTTTATTGAAATGCCCACCATCTTCTCCAGGGCCCACGTCCTGACTGTGAGCTTCATCCTCCGGCCCCTTCACACTGAACAATTCCCTGGCTTCTTCATGAACCGCCGGAGTTTCCGTTACTTTGGGTAATGGGACGGTTTCCACTTTCTCTGCTACACAACAAGAATTGAAATAAATGTCTTTATAATACATATTCAAATCGCATTTCAGTTTAATAAGTGTACGTTTCCGGTAACCACTGAGGAATTCCTGGTCTACAAGAGATCTAATATAGAGCAGGCGACACGGTGGTGTAGTGGTTAGCACATCCGTCTCACAGCAAGAAGGTCCTGGGCTCGGCGAGGACGTTTCTGTGTGGAGTTCGTATGTTCTCCATGGGTTTCCTCCAGGTACCCCAGTTTCCTCCCACAGTCCAAAGACATGCACGTTAGACTAACTGGCTGTTAGGCAATCTGGCTCCTAGGTGTTAGTGTGAGTCTGAATGGTTGTGTGTGTGTGTGTGTGTGTGTGTGTGTGTGTGTGTGTGTGTGTGTTGGGCCTGCGATGGTCTGGTGAGTTTGTCAGAGAGTACCAGGCCCACACAGGGCCCACACACACACACACAACCACTCACACACATTCTCACACCTAGGAGTGATGTGGAACAGCCAATCAGCCTACTGTGCATGTTTTGGACTTTAGGAGGAAACCAGAGTACCTGGAGGAAACCCACGCAAGCATGGGGAGAACATGCAAACGGCACACAGAAACGCCTGAGCCTGGGAATCAAACCCGGGCCTTCTTGCTGTGAGGTGGACGTGCTAACCACTGCGTCACCGTGCCGCTTTTAGGAAAACCCATGGGAGTATATTTGCTAGATGTTCCGGAATATCTTTCAAGGATAAGACTTACCCACTTCAAGGTGAGACTGGTTCTCCTTCACTACTGGGCTACTGGGACTGTATTTCTTATGCAGATAAAAAGCAAAGTCCTGAAAGTCATCCAAAACAGTCCCTGCCTCATTAATCAGGGTTGGGTCAATCTGCTGTCCGAGCTCCAGCGCCCGCTGCTCCCGAGCATCCAGCATTTTATCGATCTCATTCAGTATGGCGTTTTCTGAAACCTCGACGATGCTCTCCAGTGTACGTTCTAGAAGCTCGCTGTTTTCAGAGTAAGACTGCGTGACGGAGTTCAGCTGATGATCCATCTCGGTGAACATGGCTTCCACTCTGTACAGGTCTTTAATGGTAAGGTGTCGCAAAATGCGTTCTATGTCCTCGTCGTTGAAGTGGTCTCTTATAAGCGTGAGCCTCAGCACACTGTCGCTGTACTCGGGTTCTTCATTCGGAGTCGAACCCTTCCGAGTTTCATCCACAGCACTAATCTCAACAGGCTTGCTATTTTTTTCGTCAGCAGGTCGATCCACAGCGGCGTCCACCGACGGGTCCATGCCAGTCTTCCCATCCTGGTGGATCGGTTCTGATGATCTGTTGTCATGCGGCTCTTCAGGTCTCACCAACTCGTTTTCTTCTAAAGGAGACTCCAGCTTTGTGCTTTCAGTGGATTCTTCTTCAGTGGTGAGTTTAGTGGCTAATACAGCATTTTCATCCTCTAGGAGCTCCTCAACATCATCGTCATCCTTTTCAGCAGTGGCAGCTTCACCGTTTTCAGTTTTCAGCGTCTTTACAAATAAATCAATTATCTCCTTTTTAACTCTGTCTATTTGTTCATCCGTCTGTTCCTCGAGTTCAGGAACATCCTGTTTGGAAAGCGCCTCGAAGTTGTCGGACTCGACTAGGATAGTTTTTTCTGCAAAGGATTCTGTGGGTTTGTCCGACACCTGCTTTACATCTTCTGTTGGTGATGTTGGAGCATCAGGTTCAGATTCCACAGCATCAGTGATGGTCTCGTTCAGATCGAAAGCCTTGCTCTTCATCTCTTCTGATTCTTTACGGTATTGTAATAAATGTGTGTTTTCTTGCTGTACTTCTGCAAGTTTATCATTAGTGGATGCTTTCAGGTCATCTGCTGTCCCATTTGTTTCATGATCCGAATTGGCCTGGAGATCATCCAAACCCTTTTCAGTTTGAGAATGCGTATCCTCATCCACCTCCTCATCACCATCTTCATCTTCAGTTAAATCCGTCCTCTCACCTCCGCTCACAATTTTAAATACAGTGTCGCCAAAATTAGACCAATCACTGTCATCTTTTGTTACTGACTCAGAAGGCATCAGTTTATCTTCTGACTCAGTGCCATCAGGAACAGATCTCTCTTCAAAAGTAAGCAGTGAAGGTTCTTCCACATGTTCCTCTTCCACTGCAGCTGCTTCCTCAGTCAGATCATCGCTCTGATTTCCATCCTCATACGGGGTGACCTTCCGTGTGTCTTCATCATCTGATGTAACAGCGTCGAACGTTGTTCCTAAAGTCGTTTCAAAATCAGAAAAGGTTTCCACTCGTGTCATCTGGTCACTTTTCTCCACGACCCCGACCTCCTGAGGTGAAGCTTCATCAGGTGTCAGGTCTTTATCAGTGTCCCGCTTCTGATCCAACTCGCCATCAGCAGTAGTTTTTACCCCAGAACGGTCTTGATCCTTTCCATGTGATGCCATTGTTTCTAAATTAAGTTGAGAAGATTCTGAATCTTGTAAATCAACAGGCTTTTCAAAGTCTGTTCCAGTTTCTTGATGCAACGAGTCAGAATTTTCAACGTCCCTGTGTTTGGTTTTTTCCATCTCTCTATCATTATCTTCAGCAGCATCTTCACCGAGAGCCTTTTCTTCTTTTGGAGCTGAAACGTGTTCATCTACTGACTCAGTTCCATCAGGAATGTTGTCCTCAGAAGAACTAGGTTTCTTTTCAAAAGTAAGAAGGGGAGGTTCTTCCACATGTTCCTCTTCCACTGCAGCTGCTTCCTCAGTCAGTTCATCGCTCTGATTTCCAATCTCATACGGGGTGACCTTCCGTGTGTCTTCATCATCTGATGTAACAGCGTCGAACGTTGTTCCTAAAGTCGTTTTTAAATCAGAAAAGGTTTCCACTTGTGTCGTCTGGTCACTTTTCCCCATGACCCCGACCTCCTGAGGTGAAGCTTCATCAGGCGTCAGGTCTTTATCTGTGTCTAGCTCCTGATCCGACTCGCCATCAGCAGTGGTTTTAATACTTTCACCAGGGTCACCGACATCATAACTGTCTATATCTTTATCACGTGAAGCCGTTGTTTCATCTTCAGTTTCATCAACATGTTCAGCTTCACTTCCTGTGTGCAGAGACTCCTGGTCAGTTTCTTCCGTCTCTTCATCCTCACTGAGAAATGTTCTGTCATTAGGCTCATCAACCTCGTTTTCTATCAAGTTCTTTAACAGCACGTCGAGGTCATAGCTTTCGAATATATCTAGTCCAGTGTCAAAGCAGACAAAGTCCGTCTCCTAAAAAACAGATGAAATTCATCAAAATTAAAAACAAAGCAGATAAATCTATTCATGAAACATAAAAACCCATTTCAGACTACTTTATATACTGAAATGATAAACAGGAAATACGTAAATAAAAGGTGGGGCTACTGAGTACCATTACAACAATGCAGAACACATGGGTGATACAGAGTGTATAGATCTGAAACAAGTGGGGATGGGGATCACCGGGGACCACTCGGTAACATATTATCAACATACCGTGGCGCCGATTCCATTCTGGAAATACACTTCACCCTCGATTTCCCGGATTATTAGGGGGATAGGCTGTCCGGGAACCTCAAAAGTCCGGCAATCGCTAATGTCCCGGTCCATACCCTTTCCCGAACATTTGCCATAATCACTCCGGCAATCGCCATTATTCAGCAGCAGTCCCGGACTTTTACACACTTATCCGACACTCAATACACAATATTGTGTTTCCACAAACTTAAGGAGCAAATCAGCACATTCTTTTATCACATTCATTTTAAATGTGGGTTCCGGCTCGTCGTCACTGTCCTCACTTTCACTTTGCTCTCCGTCACTGATGCCACTATCTGTTCATCGGACATTATTTCGTGCCCCTCTGTGGCTTCATTTTCGTCCATCCACTCTGAGGGGAACGGGGCGGACATGAGGGAATAAAAAATCATGACCGAACCGGACTTCCATCATCGATTCCCGGACTTGTCTGAGCATTTTTCGGGCAATAACAAATAATGTCCAGTGCTTGATTTTGTATGGGAAATCCAAAATCCGGGAAATAGGGGTACAGGAAAAAGTGTATGTACATTCAGTATTACATTTTTAAAACCTTCCCCGCCAGAGAAGTGACATTCCATGTCCCAAGAGCCAGAGTCAGTAGCCGAGGATTGGTCCGGCAGAACCCACACCTTCGGCTGCTACCCGGCTCACATTGCACCTGAACCCTATTGCCCCTCCCACAGGTGGTGGGTCCATGGGAGGGCGGACCCATGTCTCCTCTTCATGCTGGGACCAGCCGAGCTCCATAGGCAGAAGCTCGACCACCAGGCCTCCCCCAGGCCTGGCTCCAGGGGGGGACCCCGGTAACCCGCATCCGGGCAAGGGAAACTGTGTCCTTTTAATTGT
>JAQMYF010000022.1:7416516-7442939 GCA_030014195.1 Neosilurus mollespiculum
TCAGTTCACCTCTTTAACTTTCTGGTGTTTTCCACGCGAGACTTTGATCTTCCTCACCGAAAAGGTTTTAATGTTACAGTCTAGTCTTAAATAAGGATATCATTTATTCCCCACTTTTAAAAATCATGTGAAGGTGGTGTCGGGATGATTAAAGAAGAGTTGAAGGGATGAACTCTGAACCGAACCCCGGGTTGGGAAGCTTCCTTCCGGTCCGGGATGTTTGTTTTATCTGCCTTGGCATCTTGTTAGTTTTTGTATAGCCACGCCCCCAGCGTTTCATCCCGCCCCCCAGCGTTTCATCCCGCCCCCAGTGTTTCATCCCGGCGCCATCAATCAGTGTGATGGACAGCTGCATGTTTTTATATAAAGCTGGAAAACTAAAAACCCAAACCCTAAATTGTTGGAGTGTGCTTGCAGGTCTGCACTAAAGCTTCAGTCGGATCGATCCGGTAGTTCCACTCATCACTCATCACTCCGCTAATCTGATTCTTCGGAACGGTTCCACGACGGCTTTCTCTCTCCTGTAACTTCACTGAGACGTTCCGCTGTGTGTATCACTCCACCACACAGAAATAATTCAAAACTCTTCAGCACCATAACTTTCTATTTATTATATACGAAAAGGAAAAAGTGGCAGCAGTTTCACCTTTAACAGGAATTTGGAAGCCCGTGTGACCGAGGTGACGCGTATACAGTGACTGTAGCTTCTTCTGGGTCCAGTTCAGCTAACAGAGCAAGAACAGGCCAAACATTTCACCATATCGTATCTCAGATGTCACTCCACAGTCATTTTTTTATTGGAGAACTTGTTCCTGTTCACGCACTCACTCTCTCACAGGGAGCCTATCTCAGCTATCTCCGCACGAAGGCGGGGTACACCCTGAACAGCACGCCAGACCATCACTCACACCTGGGGGCAATTTTGAACAGCCAGTTAGCCTAATGTGCTATGCATGTAATGTGTCTTTGGACCGTGGGATGAAACCAGAATACCTGAAGGAAACCCACACAAGCACGGGGAGAACATGCAAACTTATCACAGAAATGCATGAGCTCAGGACTCAAACCCAGGACCTTAACCACTACGCCACCGCGCTGTCGTATCAATGAAGAAGTCTAGAATGGAATCTAAGGTAAGTCATCGGGGAAGTCGGTGCAGTTATTCACAACGTGGGTATTTATATCATAAGATGAAAAGATCCTTCCTCTTGCTTTGGAAGCTCAAACGGTTAGAAATAAAAAAGGTATCACGAGTCTCAGCTGAGGCTGCTCCTGCTTTGATGGCGTCTGTGGGACAGGGAGCCGTACGTTAGTCTGTTCATCCCCTGCTGTAATGGGAATCTTCCAGCACGGCTCCTGTGGGAATCGAAACCATTAGCTTGACGTTTATCAAGCGGTTGTGATATTACTGGCTGTGACTGCGTTTCCCACTGAAATATAATTTCATTTTGAACAAAGGAAAATAAATTCATATTTCAAGTTTACATCCACAATAAATTTTATTTTGACATAAAAACAAAACAAGCCTTTGATGTTCTGTTAAAGAAACGGAAATAGACCAAATGTACAGGGAGCCTTAAAGTCCTTTTATAATAATAATCAGTGAAATAGGCAAAAAGTAAAAAAAAACTCTTACGGAGCTGAATGTGAGAAATGTTCTTATGCCATCCATGTTGTCATAGTAACTGTAACACATAATGAGTATAGCGAGCTGTTCACTGGCAGTCTGGCTGCTCGTCTGTGAACGACTAAACCAAACTATTTCTTTAAGGACTCACATTTAAAGCAAATAATTAAAAGCTAGAGCTTAAACTCTTGACCACATTTATTTTACTATATAAAGCTGCTTTGTGACAATGTCAGTTACAGTGAACTCTATCCAGATGAATGAAAGTGAATTGAATTAAAGGTTAAATTAAGGTCAGTTATTATCGATTAATGGTAGAGATGATTAATCCTAAAGGAGCCCAGAATGCAGACAGGTTTCATATCAGACATAAAAGCTGAAAGTCTCGTTTCCTTTCCTGGTTTTGACCTCCACGCCGGGCTCTGAAGGCTGCCATGTTCCCGGAGAGCTGCAGGAGTTGACAGAGTGCTGCAAAATTCGTCGTGTTTATTTATTCCATGTGGTTTTAATTCCACAGACAAAAATAAAAAACTTATTCAGCTTTCAGAGAGAGAGAGAGAGAGAGAGAGAGAGAGACGGTTTCTCTGTGCATACACACCCCCAAACTGCGATACCCACGATGCATTGCACTTAAACATGAAGCCTATAAGTTTAACCCTAGCTCTAGCACTCTCACTCACACATTTGCTGAACTGCTTAATCCTATTAGGGTCGCAGGGAGGCTGGAGCCCATCCCAGCCCATACACCCTGAACAGCTCGCCAGACCGTCGTACGGCCAACACACATTCACACCATTCAGACTCACACCGAGGGGCAACTTGGAACAGCCAATATGCCTGATATGCATGTCTTTGGACTGTGGGAGGAAACCGCAGTACCTGGAGGAAACCCATGCTAGCACGGGGAGAACATGCACCTGCTTGGTGTGAGGCTGACGCGGTAACCACTACGACACCGTGCCGCCCAGCACTAGCACTCCTGTGTTAAAACTATTCTTAATGCTAGTCCTCTGTAATCTCCGTCTGTAGAAGTTAAGAAGAAGAATAAGAAGAGAAGAGAAGAGTCCGGATTGGCCGGGCTGAAATATTTCAGATATCATTACTTCCTGCACAGGATGCAGCAGACGACGCAGAAGAGCGAGCGGAAATTCTTTAAATATGAAAAAAAAGTGGAAAATCCCCCAGCAGACAGACAGATTGTGTCTTCAGAGAGAGAGAGAGAGAGTGTGTGTGTGTGTGTGTGTGTGTGTGTGTGTGTGTGTGTGTATTAAACTCACTGCACAGTGCCAGTCTGTATACTCCTGTATGCGCTCTGCTGAGTACTCTTAGTTTTTAGAAAGTTCTTAAAACCCTAATAAACCCGTATGCTTTTAACTCCAGTCGTTAACGCGCGGCTCTCAGGCTGCTGACGCCGGCGTCTGTGTAATTACAGTGTAATGAATGCCCTCTGGTACAGCTGCATGATTAAGGCTGAAAAGTTAAGACGTCTGCTTTGAAGCCTGACCGCATCAGCGGAAACAATAAAGCTGAGGTGCTTTCATGGGTTTCATGTTTACCGTCAAGCTTTGAGGTGTCATGAGTCCTCATGTGGATTATTATGCCGCATGATGTCTGGGTTCTGATTGGACCATTCCAACCCATTGACCTCCTTTATCGGAAGCTCTTCCCTTCTTCGCTTGACTCGTTATCATCCTGCACATCTTTTAAGTCGTCGTTGTCTTCTCTCACCATCAGGGTTAAAGGTCGGGGGATGATGTATCCAAACAGTGATGCGTTTAAAAAATCGAAGTGCACAGTGGCGTAGTGATTAGCACGTCTGCCTCTCAGCGAGAAGGTCCCGAGTACCCGGAGGAAACCCACGCAGACTCGAACCCAGGACCTTCTTGCCGTGAAGCAGGCATGCTAACCACTACACCACAGTGCTGCCCACCTCATTCTAATGAAGCACATTTTCCTGTTGTACTAGAATGAACCAGATCGAGTGTTTTCCTCTTGAGTGCGCGTTATTCTTCTGATCTCTTCTCAGGTGAAGGGTGAAAGCTCCATGGCTCTGACTGAGGCGTCTGTTAACCTTCTGCCACTCAATAATGATGGAGTCTCACAAAGCATGAGTGATGCCACGCCATGTGACCCTGCTGGCTCCGCCCCCGACTCTACAACAGAGACGAATGAGACTACAGAGCAGAAAACCAGAACGGTGTCTAGCACGGATCCACAGAGTCAAAATAGTGTCCAACAGAACTGCTGTCTCCAGCCGTCCCTGTCCTCCACAGCTCCGCCCGCGGCGTTTTGCTCACAGTTCACCTCTGCGCCTCTGTTGCCCGCCCCACTTCCACATCATTCCTCGGCCCGTTGCCCTCAGTGCTGTAACGGGAACCAGCCAGAATGCAGCTTCTTTCAGGGGTCCAAGCACTCAAGAATGGCCCTTCACATGGGCCCCTGCTGTGTTCGGGGGAACCCTCGTTTCTGCATGCAGCACCACTGGCAGGAGCGTTTCCAGAACCAACCGAACATGACCTCGTTCAGGTACCGGATATTCCACCTTCCGCTTTTTTAAAACTGTATAATGTTTCCTCCTTTTCTTCTTCTCTGTTTAATCCATAAGAGAAACGTAAGATGAAGATGAAAGGGTTCGAGTGAGTATGTTATTATCCTGTATAACAAACTCGCACATCTGTATAACATTCTGTACATTTATACAACAAAAAACAAACTCGCAACAAACGTTTCACATCTGTATAACAAAAAACCGCACATCTGTAGAACAAAAAACTGCACATCTGTAGAACACAATACTTCACACATCTGTATAACAAAATCTACACAGCTGTATAACAGAAAAATTTACATCTGCCTAAACAAATCACACATCTGTATAACTATAATTTGCACACCTGTGTAAAAGTATTTGCGCGCACACACACACACACACACACACACACACACTCACACACTCACACTCGTGATTTCAGATTCACCTGCACTCAGAACTTTTTCCGTTAATGACTAGCTCTGTACTTAACGCACTGAGGTCGTGTTTGATGCGGCGTTTTAAGTTGAGGTTTCGGTAACACTGTGCTAGCAGGGACATGTTGATGAGTGGGAGGGGTGGGGTTTGGGGGTGGGGTTTTGTTGGGGGGGGGCATTTAAACTGTAATGATATTCACTGAAAATCAGCATTAATGTTTCCAACTCAAAATAACAAAAACGTTCATATTCCATGTTTAAAAAAAAAAAAGATTTTACGATTCGCTCACTGAGCGGCAGCGTTGTTTCCGTTATTGAAACTATTCTGCTGTTGCTCGTCCTCTCTATTATAAGTGGAATAAAAGACGTGAGGTGAGAAGTGAAAGCTGGCAGATCACACGTTCCTTACGGTGGCTGAAAGAAAGCTTTTAAACCAATTGTTTGGAGTTCGTGGAGTCGTAGCTCGTTGCTTCTCATATTGGAGTTGGTCATTTGTTTGGTTCTAGTGTGAATACAAGCTTAAACTTCCTAAAGGGGTCAAAGTGTATTCTACACAAAAACACAAGGAAAAGAAACCAAAACAAGATTTTTATTACACTTTTTTAATGATTTTTTTTTAAACAGGGATAACGATGACGCCGCCTGCTCCAAGTGACTGTAAACCGCAACAAAGTTCTATCATTTTGATTGGAGCGTTATCCACTCAGAATAATGTTTTATGATCCCTGATAGCGGACCAATCGGATTGCATCGTTCCGGTAGTCTCCGTGGCTGAACATTTTATTTTTTTCTTGAAAATATTTTCAATAAAAAAAAATTATTTATAGAACACTGGAATTTATAAAACTTCTTCTTGACGTTTTTTTTTTCCCAATACTTTGCATAAGAACACGCCTACCTGTCACACACCCTTATAACTACAGCATATAATACGCCTTATATAACCTTTTAACCTTTATAACTTGTGTAACCACGGCAACCACACTGGCAGCCATGTTTACTGTATTAGCCCATCCATCAGTAAATACTGGAGGTACAGACGGAGTTCTAATCTCTTATATTTCTGTTGGAGTGGTTTCCTCTCTGCCGTCTCACAATCTGAAATCTCCAAACATTTCCAAAACAGCTTCTCCCTGCTCTACTGCTCCGTCTCACAAGGTGTCACTCAAGGATCAGTCATCAGCGCCTGCTGTTCACCATACACACACACACACACCACCACCACCACCACCACCACCATTAAGCCATAACATTAGCACCACCTCCCCGGTGTGTAGGTAGACGGCCCTGTACACAGTGAGCTGTAATTCCTGTCTATCAGATCCAGCAGTAACAGGTTCAGTAGTTTGTGCTCCAGTAGCTCTTCTGTGGGATCCGACCAGACGTACTCGCCTTCGCTAGTCTTCCCACGCTCATCCATGAGCCTTGTGCTCCCATGACACCGTTCACTCACTCAGTTCACTGGTTCTCCTTCCTTGTACAGTTTTGGTGGGTACTCACCCCTGCATGCCAGGACACACCCTACAGGACCTGCTGTTTTGGAGATGAACAGATTCAGTCGTTTACCGTCACAGTGTGGCGCTTTTAAAAATCCCTCAGATCTTTACGCTCGCTTGTATCGTATCCGACACTGTGCGTTTGTCAGTTTGACTGTGAAGAAGGTCCTGACCACACCCGTGGATGGATTCTCACCAAATTTGGTGGGGACATTATCCTACCTGAGTCACAAAGACAACTTGATTCTGGATTGTCAAGATCAAAGGTGAAGGTCAGAGCAAGGACACAAAGTCTTGGAGACTTATAGCTTTGAAATCAGTGCTGATGGACATGTGGTTACTGTGGAACACTAAAAGGAAACCATGTCTGGACTTTTAAATTAGACAATTACCTTTGACCTTGAGTGACCTTGAAAGGTCAAACCCCAGTCATCTAGTAAATGCTTAAAATGAGAGAGTGTTTTCACGAATTCGGCCAATTCCACGTACTATATTGTAATATTGTAAGACGAGCACACAGGTAATTAACACTAGAACCATTCAGCGCCTGTTTACGGCGTTATCCATGCGGTGGGGCGGAGCTACCATGCACTGCCAGTGTCCCTCTGGTTTATTGTTGTATATGGCTTTTCAACAAAATAAAATTAAAGTTGTGCTGCCACAGGGAGCGTTTAATTTCTTAGAGAAGAGATTAATATGAGGCATAGGATCAGGATCAGGACCAACGCAGTGCTCCTTGCTTTCCAAAATTTCTGAGGGAGGAGGCGGAGCTGTGATCAGTGTGATGTATTATAGGAAAGGGTGTTGGTGAGGAACTGCATGGCACGGAGTTGAAGGAAAGACTGAGAGATATTCAGAGCACCGATCCTCTCATTTAAAACCACCAGGATGAGCATGTAGTAATAATACGGTAATAAAATCGATGCTTTCTCCAGCTTTTGATTCACGCCATGCACCGGTGCTCTGCTCTGGATCTGAGAGAGACGCTTTATCCTGTATGACTTTAATCTGCACATGGATCCAGAAAGATCACAGGGATTTCATTCGTATCCCTGTAGTGTTCAGTTAAATCAGAATCACCGTCAGTAGTAACGAGCTCAGCCTGACTGTTTTAGCAGAACACACTCCCACTGAGCAACAACCAGGGCGTTTTAGTGAATGATTACACTGCGCTGAACCCCTGGGCCTTTTTTTTTTTTGGTGTGCACTTGGAATACTTGTTGTGTTTGTAATACTTTCTCTTTGGAGGTCAGATAACCACCCGGGGCCGTGTTTAATAGTACCAGGTCGGCACTGGTACCGGCTGATGGAGGACTCTGGTGTGTGTCGAGACGTTGCAGTGGTGTCTCAGTGCTCACCGCGGCGCCCTCGAGCAACGTCTTTAACCGTCACCTCTCCAGCTTTATAAAAGATAACGGTGTCTGGGAGTGTCGTAAATATAAATATCCCGTGAAGTAGCAGCCTGTCGGAGTTTCTTTTTCTCTTTCTGTAAATCTAACCTCTTCATTTCATGTCTCTCTGATCCTGTAGTCCTCCAAGACCGTTTCGATTCCCTAAAAGGTAAGAGTTTCTTTTTCTTATCCATCTAAACGTGTATATTATTATTGTAGTTGTGTTTCAGTGAATGTTTATATTATCTACTGGCTGGCTTTAATACTAGATGTGAGTAAAGGCCTGCTTCGTGTGTGTGTGTGTGTGTGTGTGTGTGTGTGTGTGTGTCTGGGTGATGAAATCCTTTTCTCATTACATTTTCAGTTTTTGCAGAATGACTATTCATGCACGTTATTGTTTATTTAATGTGTTATTGAAGTCTCTGCTGATTGGATGTGGCATTGCTGCAGTTTACGGAGCTTCTTGGCACCAGCCAGCCGAGTGCGCGGCTCGATGAGACTGGCCTCCTGGTGCAGTAGTGAACAGGGACATAGAGCTGAAGGGGGTCGCGGCCGGGCGTAGAGTTGAGATGTCAAGGACATCCTTCAGTGCTGTTGTTTATCCTGGTAGCTTGTTGGAACACACGCCAGGGGTCCGTTTCAGAAAGTAAGAGTCAAAACCTGAACTCTCGGCTGACCAACTCTGAGCTGTTAAACTCTGAGTTTTCAGTTTCGGAACAGGGGGTTAACAGTTGGTTCAATCAACTCTGAGTTAAAGTTACCCCGAGTGAAGCTCACGCACGAGGATATAAAAAGCGCTCATCAGTGGAACGCAGAGAACATGATTCACCATGGCAACGGGTGGAAAAAAAAAGCCTACTTCTCCCCAGTGGAGCTGGAAATATTAATGACCGCATATGCAGAAAGTGAGCATGTTTATTAAAAAAAAATGGAGATGGAGTGGAACCGATAATTTTGGAGATTCAGAGAGACACCGCGGGGATGTGTAGCATGAACTATCATGACACTGTACATACAGTACGTGTCAGGGAGAACTGCAGTTAGGGAGTTTTGCATTTGTGATTTAGAATAAAAATAAAATAGATAAAAATATCTTTACTCCCAGTGCTACTGCTAACTGCACCGAGTGGAAGGGAAGCTTTGTACTACTGCACCAACTCACCGAAATCTTTACATTTATATCGAGTTTGGGACTCAGGAACACTACAAACGTATAGAAGCCGTTCCAGTGCAGGTGCCACATTTCTGACAGCCCGACACACAGGTGCCTTGGACGCCTGCTCTGCATCGCCGATGCTGCACATAAAACCGAAGTGCAATACAGAGAATTTGTTCGGAACTGAAAGCATCTCCACGATGTGTCACGTGAACGATGTGAGGGCTGAGAATATTGTTAAGATAAATTATTGACGGTGCAGAGAAACGGAAACGCTCAAACAGGTACTCATCAGGGAATGATAAAACATCCAGTCAGGGTGTGCTAATCGTCTCCCGACGGAGCTTTCTGCGCTTCGACATCAGCTGGCTCTTCGAGAAACAGACACGCCCTGTCTGCCACTGCCTTCAGTCTGCAGGCTTCAGCTTAGGAGCAGGAGAAACTACGTTGCCCGGGTAACTGACTGTAACCGAAAAACCAGTTTCCCTCATCTCAGGGCTTTCACTAAACCTGCTCTCAGAAACGGACCCCAGGTTGCAGGGCATCAGGTCGAGCTGTTGATCCAAGTTGACTGGATGTAGTTGGTCAGTTGTTGCAGTTGCTCAGTTCAGGCCTGGACCTGCAAGCTGGCTGAAACCGTCTTCAATTAAAATTGTATAAAAGTGCTGTATCAACAAGTTCCTTTCAAACATTTCTCTCCGTTTCCTTTCCCTTTTATGTTTATTAACAATAATGATGATGATGATGATGATGATGATAGTTTCTTTTAGGCTCTGTGTACAATCATGTCTTTACTCACGGTGAAGAACTTCTACACTTACTAATTATGAGTGCGCACATCGTAATCACCGAGCTCTCAGTGACCGTTATGCGTGTGTGCGGCCGTGACCTTCTTGTATTTTCTATTTTTTTTCCAGCGTTAGTGGAGATAAGCAGTCAGGCAATGTCTCCATTCGCGAGTGAAGATCCGGTCTGTGTTTATCTTCTGTTATCAGTTCATTCTGGATGAGTATAAAGGTTTCCTGGTGAAACCACCCCAGCTCACGGGCTTAGTGTCTCTTATTCACCTGCTCTACATCTAGTTTTGGTTCTGTATGTTTACAATAACGATAACGAGACGGCGTGACCGGAGGAACGATCTTGTGCGTGTGTGATAACTTGGTGGTGCAACAGCAATTGGTAGAAAGTCAAAAAGTCTGACATAAAGAGTTAAGAAACAGAAGAAGGGAAAGGATTTCAGGAGAAATAAAAAAGATGGGGATGTTATTATCATGGCGGCCGGCGCAGGGGTCATTAACACTCGCGTACAGGAGGAAACACATGGTTTCAGAAGGACACTGTGGATCTGATTCTATACATTTCACCGTATTTGAAGTCCTATATGCGGTGCATAGTAATTTCTTTTTCCTTCCAGTTATGCGGAGCTCATTGCTGATTGGCCGGTGGTGGTCCTTGGTGTGTGTACTATACTCATTGTAGTGTGCACTTTAGTAGGGGTCCTTGTTCCAGACTTGCCGGACTTCTCAGATCCTTTACTGGTAAGAAGACTTTTACATTTCTGTTTTTCCTCTGCTATTCGCTAATGTTACCTTCTCATCGTCTGTGCTCACATCATTACGATCTCCTCCGCCGTGCCTGTGCCTCTGAACTGCCCCCTAGTGGATGTATTGCTTAACACCGATGCCGACGTAAATGACGTATGGCAGTATATTTTGGCGTGATCAGATGAAATGTTTGTTTTTGTGCATAAATCCCTTTAAAGAGATTCTTGGTGAAGTCCTAAATCATCTTGTCATGACACTCTATTCGAGTCGCTGCCTTAACTTTCTCCTTTGCAGAAAGCCGGAGGAGTTTATCCTTCTTTTACTGCTCAGAGGCCACTTGGATATACATTCATTTTCTTGTCCTCCTAACATTGAACTCCTGCCCCTGGCGAGGTCTCTGTAACTGATCCCCGATGCAGCTGTCTGCATTTCCCACACTGCCTCATGGCTTCATTCCCTCCCCTGTATCAAATTTAAAGCCCCTGGCAACACAACCCAATCTTTTCCTTCATATTTTGTAATATGAACCGTGTGAGTGCTAGCCGAGCTGAGTGTAGAAGGGTTTTAGCATTTTCTACATCACATTTATGTTTACAGCATTTATGGCATTTGGCTGTTACGGCAACTGAGCAGCTACCGTTCTCATGGGCCCAAAAATAGCAGCTTGGTGGAACTGGGGCTTGAACCTCAACATGCTTGGATTAACTAACCCATAGCCTGAACCACTGAGCCAGCTCTGCCCTCTGAGCCTTACATCACCAGGTCTCTAGTGATCTGCTGCTTGTTCAAAATTGACAAAATAATGGAAGATGTTTGGTGTGGAAGATTATTACTGCTTTCTCCTTCCATCTACTTGAAAAAAGCCACACTGATTAAAAGAGCAATACATTACAAAGTTAAAAAAATTACCTGTGATCATTACCGGATACAAACAATTACAGTCACTTTTTAGACCTGTCTACCTATATATCTTTATACACACACACACACACACACACACACACACACGTGTTGGACACAAGTTTATTCACACCTCTCCGTTTAGGCTGAGTGTTTTGGCCAGTCCTGTACGTTGTAGCAGATGTTATAAACTCCACAGGAGGCACCACGTAAACGTGCCGCTGAGGACACAGTGATATAGGAGAGGCCATGTATATAAGCACAGCTATGCACTCGGGGTTTGAATGCACAGTGGAAAACATCACTGGGGTATTTTTCATAATTATTTGAATTCCCATGAGGCAAACAATTGTTTTAGTACATACATTATACCAGAACATAACTAAAGCAAGATTTTTTTAAAGTCCTTTTTATCTATATTTTAACTACGACAGGGGCGGGTCAGGTGAACTTTGTGTGCTCGGAGCGGAGCTACATGATGTGTCACTAATGGCATCCGTTTTAATTTTGGATTTATTGTATTTACTACATTTTAAATGATTTTTCATTAGAATGTGTGATAACTGTGACGCTGCCTGCTTCATGTGACGGTGACAAACCGAAGGTGACCATCATTTAGTTTCAAGAATTATCCACTCAGAATAATACCGTCGAGTTCCCAGATAACGGACCAATCAGATCGTGCTGTTCGCGTGTAGAACTGTATATATAATTCTGATATTTCATTGCCGGCGTTAAACATTATAAAGCAGCTGAAAGTGATGAAGTGATGATTGTTTATTTTAGAAGACGGATGATGTGTAGCATGAGGTCTTCTGAGTTCTTCATTAGGGAAGTGTATAATACAGAGCTGTTTATCTGAATGAAGGTTGATATGGTGATGAGCTCACTGCCGGGTTGTAGCTGGAAATGATAGAATTATAAAAACTAGCTTATCTGGAGGAGGTTTTATTGCCGTTGTGAATTTTTGGTGAGAGTGTAGCGTTTACAGACATGCGGCTAATACTGGGATTTTTGTCTCATGATAGTTTTTCCTGTTTTCTTTCTTTTTAGGGTTTTGAACCGAGAGGCACAACGATAGGTCAGAGGCTTGTCACATGGAACAACATGGTGAAAAACACAGGCTACAAAGCCACCTTGGCCAACTACCCCTTCAAATATGCAGACGAACAAGCCAAAAGGTAACGCAGATACACGATTGTCCGAACTCTTTCACTTTTCACTGAACAGATGAAACTGAAGACATTTTAACTTTTAGTTCAGGAGTAACAGGAGTTTATTTTAGGTAGTGGAGGTTCAGCGGTTAAGGCTCTGGATTACTGATCTGAAGGTTGAGGGTTCAAGCCCCATTATCACCAAGCTGCAACTGTTGGGCCCTTGAGCAAGGCCCTTAATGATAAGGCTTTAAGGATAAGGGCGTGTGATGAATACTGTAAATGAGTAAAATTGGGTTTTTCCTTTTAATTTCTGTGTAGATTCTCATTCATCCAGATCGAGTTGTCCTGTCTTCGAATCCCCTCTAGTTTTTGAACTAAAGAAGGCTTTCAGATCAGATGTGAAAAGTCATCAGAACAAAAAAGAAGTCCTGTTGCTTTTGGACTCGAGAACTCGAGTACCTCCTGATTTTACTCTGCACCATAAACAGTTTTTAAAAGCTACGATTAAAGCTACTTATTAACCGAGCGCGAGGTCTGTAGAGAGGAATTTGGCTGGCGGTCACAGTCACATAGTTAGTTAGCCTCATGTGCCTGTCTTTGGATTGTGTGAGGAAACCGGAGTACCCAGAGGAAACCCATGCAGACACAGGAATGCCCTCACTGAGCCCAGGACTCGAACCCTGAAGAGGCGGACATGCTAACCACTACACCACCGTACCACCCAACGTACAACCTATGAATGTTTATGCACTGGGATGTATTTTGGGACTTTAAGTTCTCTGGAGGAACCTTTAAACTATTCTCAGACCTCCAAGTGGTTTTTCGATGCCATTCATTTTATTTGGAAGAGTTAAACCGCTGTTGTTTTTTTTAAGCTAGCTAGATACCTGTAGATCAAATTAGATTCTCACAGCGTGCTTGACTAAACTTACCTTGACTGTCATTTGCGTAGGTGAGAGTTCCTGGTTTATTTTCTGCTCGGTTAGCACAGTTGGCTTATTTGGAAGGGAAACTCATTACTAAAGTATGTAGCAAATTCCGAGCATTTCTTCAATTCCGAGCATTTCTGATCAGCCTGCTGTACACATACTTATGGACAGGGCTTAAGGAACTCCGGTGTGAGGGCGTCGTTACACGCCTGGCTCTTGAACCTGGAAGTGGAGCAGATGGAGACGGGTGGCGCTTCTCAGAAAGACTCTAAATACTAGCGCTTTGTTTGAAACTTCCCTTGCAGGTCAGGGTTCATCCCCCTTTCACTGTGAGCAGATCTCTGTTGACTAAAGGACTCAGTACTGTTGTTTCTGTGGCCCACTCATGTCTGTGATATCTGCTACACTTCCATGGTGCAAGCTGAGCTTCTACACTCACCAAATCCAGCTCTCTACCAATCAACTGTGTGTTTTGCGAAAGCTCATCTTGAAGCTTAGTTTCACAGAAATGTGTGAAAACCCTGAACATGTTCTAGTCTCTGGTGGAAGGTTATGGGAGTACCTGGAGGAAACCCACGCAAGCACAGGGAGAACATGAAAACTCCACACAGAAATGCCCTCACCAAGCCCGGGAATCGAACCCAGGGCCTTCTCGCTGTGAGGCGGACATGCTAACCACTGCGCCACCGTGCCGCCCATATAGATAAATATCTCTGGGTTTTTTTTTTATGATGTCGATGCATGTGTAAATTGTTTGTCTTGCGGTTTCAGTCATCAAGAAGAGAGGTGGTCAGAGGATCACTCGGAAAGAGATAAGAGACAAGCGGAATGGGACTTCAGTAAAGACAGTTTCTTCTGCGATGTTCCAGGTAAAGATTTTCAACACTGGGCAATTTGTCCCCAGAAAGAGTCCAGGTTGAGACACCGGTTACGTGTGTGTGTGTGTGTGTGTGTGTGTGCGCGCGCCAAAACTTCCAGCAAAGTCGTGTATTAAAATATGACACAGTTTACAATAAATATCGACACGAGTGACCAGTGACATATCCTCCAAAGATAGAGAACCTCCTCAGTTCTTTCTGTCAGGTCTGCCTCGTGTCTGAACTGACCGCTGAACCACTTACTTTAAAAAACACGGCTAATTATCAGATACACGCTGAAGGTGAGGTGGATGTTGCTGCATAGCCCTGGAGATAAAGTGTTGCAGCGACTATTCCATTCAGCGACATCCACCTTGCCTGAGGCGCATAGTTGTTTTAGAGTCACGGGAACACAAAAAGCAAATCGAGTTTATTTTTCACCATGACAAAGGCGGGTCAGGTGAGCTTCGAGTGAGTTTAACCAAGTGATTCAACCAAGTGATTCTACCAAGCGATTTACTCAGACTTTAGTCACAGCCAGTTCCCACCTGTTAAGTATCGCCTCCAAATAATGAGACCACGCATATACAGGGGGAGCCTAACACACGAGGAGAAAAAGCACTATCCATGTGAACATATGCCATCCCTCCCTCCCAGTTAGGTCCCATGGACGTCCAGCTGTGAATGGTTACGTGCATCAACCTGGACCAAACAAGTCTTACTGGGTTTTATAGAACTACAGTCACACGTCTACCATTCTGTTTGGTAATTAGTGTCCTGGGTTTTAACAGGTGACGGCTACTCGAGGATCGTCTTCACCTCTGCTGAAGGGAAGAACTTATGGAACATACATGCCATAAAATCCATGTGCAATTTCGACAACACCAGAGTAAGTGTTCTTCATGCATTCGTGACTGTTATTATTCCCCGTGTGTTCCTTATACTTGGCTAAATGTCTTGTAGAATATTTGTGAATCAGTTATTTGTTAGAATTCCTCGACAAATCACGGGGTTACGTCCACGTACTGTTATTTGTCTCTCAGTCCGTTAACATCCAGTCTCCAACCTTTATATCCAGTCGGGTTTGTATGTGAATATATCTGCATTTAAAGGCTGTGCGATAAGAGACGACATCGACGCATGGGCGGAGCCATGCTCTGATAAACCAGAAAACTGGTACTGCTGTAGCACACGCTCAGCCCTCTGATTTGTTAGCTCCCGTTCACAAAGTGGCTCCGGCGCTATAGGAATGGCTTACGTTCGTCCGTCTATTATAGTTTCCGGACATTCACTTGCAGCACACTGAAACCTTATAAACGTATTTGTAAATTTGTAAGAAATCTTAATGTCATCACAAAAACATGGCCGAATGGATTGAAAGCGAAATTCAGCCGTACATGAAGGAGTCAGAACACGGATCTGGTGAAGATAGCGGCGACAAACAGCTGTAAGATTGACATTGCGGCGAGTTGACAATCAGGAGAGTTGAGCAGATCGTATGTCTGACTGGTATATAAAAATATAGTGTGGTGTTTGCCTTTAAATGCAGTTTTTACAAAAATATTTTGTAGTCATGCAGTGAGTCCTCGACTTTCGACGAGACTATGCTAATCTTCAAAATCCTCATCTAGGATATAAAAACACATTTCTGTGGCACATGAAAGCAAAACAAGTAGTAAGAAAAACATATGGAGGACAAATATAAAATAATAAAATGAAACAAACAAAACAAAGAGAACAATTCCTTACTTTTACTCCTGCGGTTGATTTGCACCCTGGAAGGGGCGCTGCAGTGTCACGGAGTACCACATGCAGTGCAGTGTCGGTCGGGTACCACACAACTGACGGATTCCTCTGCCGTGCGCCCGAGCTACTTGGTATTTACGATGCAAATGTTGAAAGTCAGAACAACATTTCTTAATAACTTGTGGCACGAGCGTCAGTCCTCGAAACGTCGCATGACGGGTCCATCGTAAGTCAAGGACTCACAGTATATAATCTCAGTGAAGTCGTTTAAGTTCTGGTCTGTATCACTTCAAAAAAAATCTTGTGAAACAGTGGAATAAAAAATGTCATAAGTGGTGAATATCTTTTTAAAGCGCTCCACATTACAATGCTAGTTGTTTTATAGCAGTATTATAACATCCACTTATTAAATGTATAATATGAATGAAAATGTCTTGGCAGGTCCGCTCCCATCCACAGTACTGGAGCTTGTGTCAGCGAGCCACGTCCGCCTCGTGTTGTCCCAGCTGGACTCTTGGGAATTACATCGCTGTGCTCACCAACAAGTCCTCCTGCCAGAAGATAACCGAGCGGGACGTCTCTCTTACCTTGAAGGTCCTGCGTTCCTGCGCCAAGTACTATTACAACGGTACATTAGGTCCAGAGTGTTGGGATGTGAATGCCCGCAGAAAAGACCAGTTCAAGTGTGCCAGCGTCCCCAGGAAGTGCACCAAATACAACGCTGTATATCATATCCTCCATTTCCTAGTCGACAAGGATTTCCTTCACCCAAAAAGCATTGAACTCCATCCGCCTGATCTCAAGTACAGCATGCTGTTTTCTCCTACAGAGAAAGGGGAAAGTATGATGAACATTTACTTGGACAACTTTGAGAACTGGAACTCCACAGACGGCATCACCACCATCACTGGGATCGAGTTTGGTATTAAACACAGTTTGTTCCAGGATTACCTTCTTACAGATACTGCGTATCCTGCGATTGCGATTGTAATCGTTTTGGTTGTTATGTGTGTATACACCAAGTCGGTCTTCATCACCATCATGACCATGTTCGCCATCATCAGCTCCTTAATTATTTCCTACGTCCTTTACCGGGTCGTCTTCAACTTCGAATTTTTTCCCTTTATGAATCTTACGGCGTTGATTATTCTCGTCGGGATCGGCGCAGACGACGCTTTCGTGTTATGTGACGTGTGGAACTACACCAAAATCGACAAGCTAAACTCTGAGCTCTCGGAAACCGTAAACGTCACACTTCATCACGCGGCTCTTTCCATGTTTGTTACCAGCTTCACTACAGCCGCCGCCTTCTACGCTAATTACGTCAGCAACATTACAGCCATCTGCTGCTTTGGTGTCTACGCTGGCACTGCCATCCTGGTCAATTATGTTCTGATGGTAACCTGGTTACCCGCCGTCGTGGTTCTTCATGAGCGCTACCTGCTGAACATCTTCGTATGCTTCAGGTCACCACATCACACCACCAGCTTTGTAAAGAGTGTACACCGGAACGCCAACAAGTGTATATTTGCGCTTTCTGAGTGCTCCCGCATTTTCTTTAAGAAGGTATTGCCGTGCATAGTCATCAAGCTGCGCTACCTGTGGCTCTTTTGGTTCCTGGCCATCACCGGTGTTGGAGCATATATTGTTTGCGTAAGTCCTAAAATTAAATTACCTTCCTTAGAACTCTCGGAATTCCAAGTGTTTCGCTCCACGCATCCTTTTGAACGCTATGACGCAGAATACAGAAAACTGTTCATGTTCGAACGCGTCCACCATGGAGAAGATCTCCACATGCCCATCACCATAATATGGGGGGTTATTCCAATAGACAGCGGTGATCCCATGAACCCCAAAAACAAAGGCAAACTGACGCTCGACACCAGTTTCAACATTGCCAGCCCTGCCAGCCAAGTCTGGATTCTCAACTTCTGTCAGAAGCTCAGGAACCAAAGCTTCGTCTTCCAGTCTAATGAACAAGATTTCACCAGTTGCTTCATGGAAACCTTTAAGCAGTGGATGGAGAACCAGGACTGTGATGAGGCTAAAGTCTACCCGTGTTGCAGTCAGTCCACGTTCCCCTACAAACAAGATGTTTTTGAGTTATGCATAAAGCGAGCTATTATGGAACTGGATCGCAGCACCGTCTACCATTTGGACAGTAAGACACCAGGTCCAAGATTCGACATCAACGATACAATCCGTGCCATAGTGCTCGAATTTCATAGTACCTATCACTTCACCTTAGCGTATGAAAAAATGCATCTGTTTTACCACGAGGTAGATTCCTGGATCCAGGAAGAGTTAAAGAACGCTCCAGATGGATTAAGCTACGGTTGGTTTGTCAGCAACTTAGAATTCTATGACCTCCAGGATAGCCTGTCGGATGGAACTCTTATCGCCATGGCCCTCTCCGTGGCTGTTGCCTTCAGTGTCATGCTTTTAACCACCTGGAATATCATTATTAGCCTTTATGCCATTATCTCTATCGCAGGAACCATTTTTGTAACTGTGGGATCATTGGTACTCTTGGGGTGGGAACTAAATATTCTAGAATCTGTTACCATCTCGGTGGCAGTGGGGCTTTCCGTGGACTTTGCAGTTCATTATGGCGTAGCGTACCGCCTTGCTCCGGAACCTGATCGGGAAGGCAAGGTGGTTTTTTCACTGAGCAGAATGGGTTCAGCCATCGCTATGGCAGCACTCACCACCTTTGTTGCCGGAGCGATGATGATGCCGTCCACAGTCCTGGCCTATACCCAGCTTGGCACATTTCTGATGCTAATAATGTGTGTCAGTTGGGCTTTTTCGACCTTCTTTTTCCAGTGCATGTGTCGCTGTATTGGCCCACAGGGCACTTGTGGACAGATTCCTGTGCCTAATTTGTTTGCTAAGTGTCATGCTTTTAATGCGGGTACCTCTGACTCATTGTCCACTTACTGCAAAGGCCAACCTTGCCCGGAAAGCAAGTACCAGTCCAATCCAAGGGGACAAGCAGTAGCATCTGAACTTGAGCCATTGGCAAGTAATGTTGGAAATATAGAAAAAACAGAGGTCCAGAAAGACTGTACTCAGCTAACCAATGAAAGTGTTCCTCAATGTGCACCAGGTTGTCAGTCGAAAAGCAAAACACACTCTCTAAAAGATCATTCTGATTCTAAATGCACGGCAAACCCAGATCCCGTATATCTGCGTGTGAACTCTTGTGGAGGTACTGTCTGTACCTGTGGCCGTTTTCTGTCCCAGCACAAAAAGAGGACACAGTGGAGCCATCAGCACAACTGTATGCAAGACAAGGAGTGTCCATGTCCATGCCCAGCTTCTACACGCAACCATGGATCCAAAGATCAGAGCATCTACTCCACACTCAATACAGCACACCCAGCTAACACCCACGATTTCAACAAATGCCACGGTGGTCCAGTCCATTTCCATAAATGTTCCCAGGCTCCAACTCCAGGAACTATCGCTGTCAAGATGCATGCCTGCTACCATCATGGATGCCATGTGCACACCTTGCACCCTCAACCACAAAGTGACCCACCTGGTGAACCAGGAGCTGATGAATCCCACCTAACCAGCCCATGTAATCCTCCACCTGATCCCTTAAATGCTTGCGCTGACACTCAGCCGTCTGCAGTTCAGGGCTGTACGTTTGGAGACTGCGTGATTGAGGATAGGACACACAAGTCTGGACACACGGAAATTAATCACACGGAAAGCAAGGTGGGAAACACTTCCGTTATAGTGCAAGACTACAACGACAAACTTCAGATCCCGAACACCATGTTGGACAGAAGCGTCCCGTGCAAACAGTATCACAGGACCACAAGTGAGGACTCACCCAAAAGAGACTGTTACTTAAACGGGACTATAAAAGTAAACCTCAAGCCAAACACTGATGCAAATGTTCAAGTTCTTCCCTTTAATTCACTCTCTTTATCTGAAAGTTTATGCTGATGAAGACATTCATTTATTTCCTGTAACCTCAGCGGGCGATACACACACAACCATTCACACTCACACCTAGGGGCAATTTGGAACAGCCATTTAGCCTAAAATGAATGTCTTAGAATTGTGGGAGGAAACCGGAGCACCCGGAGGAAACCCATGCAAGCCATGTGGGGAACACGCAAACTCCACACAGAGACGCCCTGACAGAGCCCGGGATTTGAACCCAGGACCTTCTTGCTGTGAGGCCACCATGCTGTCCATGCTAAAATTTGTAAGATGAGAGATTCTGAGACGATACTCTGTTATAGGGATCTTCATTGATGGTCACTGTCTCAATTCCTGGAGATCTTCCATCCTGCAGGTTTTATCTTACTACCAAAATCTAACACTCCTCTTTTAGCTGATCAGGAAGTTCTGCAAGCAATAATTAGATGCTCAGGTGGCCGTGGTTAGCGCTTCCAAGAGGTTGCTCTCCAGGAACAGGGCTGCTGACAGCTGCCATACGTGATGTTCCTGTGCAATTAAAGGTTATGCAGTTATGGTGTTTTGTGTCCTGTAGAAATTTCACTTCTTGAATCATGATGTTTACGTGGTTCTCATTGATGCTTTGCTAACCATTTGTCATTTGCTGGAGATATTCTCAAATGCACATGACCTATTTACTTTAATGATAACGGTACTAACTGGAGCTCGAATGTATAAAGACGGATTATTGTATTATGTAACTCATTAAGAATGACACAGAAATGATGAACGACATATTGATGGTGATTAAAAAAAGATCTATCTGCCTTTTCTGGATGTAAGTGTTAAATTTTTTTAAGAGAAGATAACTGATCAACTGAGAGACTGAAGGAGGGTCAACACAGGAAGTGATGAGTGACAAACAACTATATAAAGTCAGTGAACGCCAGCGAAATGAGCAGTGAGAGGTGAACTTTTCTCAAGTGACACAAGTTGAGCGGGTTCACAACCTGAGCTGAACTTCACGCGGTGACCAATCAGAGCTTAAAGACACTGTTGATTTTTTTTCTGAAACGGTCACTATTTTCTGTGAGTTTATTTACGATTTCCACTTCCTGGATCATGACACACAAGAGTCTCCATTCTAAACTTAATTATCATTAATAACAATAATAATAGGTGGCATGGTGGCGCAGTGGTTAGCACGTCCGCCCCACAGCAAGAAGGTCGTGGGTTTGATCCCCAGGCTCGTTCAGGCGTTTCTGTGTGGAGTTTGCATGTTCTCCTCGTGCTTGCATAGGTTTCCTCTGGGTACTCCGGTTTCCTCCCACAGTCCAAAAACATGCACAGAAGGCTGATTGGCCGTTCCAGATCGCCCCTAGGTGTGAGTGTGAATGGTTGTGTGTGTGTGTCTGCCCTGCAATGGCCTGGCGAGCTGTTCAGGGTGTACCCCGCCTTCGCCCAGAGTCAGCTGAGATGGGTGCCAGCCTCCCCGTGACCCTAATTAGGATTAAGCGGCTTAGAAAATGAATGACTAGGGGGAAAGGGTGGCAGGCAAGGCTGTTCCCAGTCGAGGTCAGCTGCAGAGGATTCCCTGCCCAATCAGTCAGAAAAATGCTTACAGCCATTGGAGTGACAGGAAAGGAGAGAAAAACAGCAGCTTTTAGAATGGGGGAGGAAGCAGAAAGAGCCTCCTGCTGGTTATGGAGCAGGAGAGAGGAAGCTGGAAGCCAGGAGGAGGAGATAGGCAGTGACTGGGCCACCACTGCCGTCCCACCACCGGGAGGGTGCCATGGTTAAGGGTCGAAACACCTGATGAACGGTGGGTACTGCCTGATGACATCTACTCCTGGCCAAGGCTACATTCACTTAAGGTGAATGAAGGAGAAGCATCTTCAGATGTGTTTGTAATCTAGAATGAATGAATACAAGCTAATGATAATATAAGTTATTTATTAGTGAACTTGAAGTGGTGACCTTGTCAACCAGAGCTGTCCACGAGGAAGTTTCGCTCGTGTCATGAAGCGATTCACACGTTGCTTGAATCGTGTATTGCTCATCACTTCCTGTGTAGACGCCACTTAATGGGTGATGCCACAGAGTGGGATTCTAAATCATTCCATCTGAAATTAAATACTGATTCAGGAGGGGTTTTTTTTTTTTGGCTCCAGGGTACTTACATCCACATCGGCTGAAACCTTCTTCCAAACATGCCAGTAAATCTAAAACAAACATTGATCCCAAACGTCATTCTGATGTCCTGGAAAATAATCGAAGAGGAGTTTGTTCTGGGTAAGTGGTGCTGATGTTGGCACAGTGAATGCGTGCTATCTGAGCATGACTCCTTCACCATTAGTAATATAAGCATCACAAGCAATGGAGAGAGACTTTAGCAAGTCTGTGACATACAGAGCTTGTTTACTTTGGACAGACGATCAACCCAAAGCCAGAACCGTTAATACAGTCAGCGCAAATTGCTGTCGGATGCACAGCAGTTTTTTTGTATGTACCACCGGCATGACTGTAGGAGGAAACTGGAGTACCTGGGGGTAACTAATGGAGAGAACATGTCAACTCCACACAACAAATGCCCTCGCCGTGCCTGGGATTCGAACCCAGGACCTTCCTACTGTGAGCTGTGAGTGGGACATGCTGACCACTACACCATTGTACTGCTGTCAAATGTACAACAGTGTCCATTAATCATACTGTATGCATTGGCCCTGCAAGGATCCGGTGAGCTGTTCAGGGTATACCCCGCCTTTGCCCCCCTTGAACACAGACAAGAAACAAGTCATGCTCAGATAGCACGCACTCACTGTGCCAACATCAGCACCACTTATACAGAACTAACTCCTCTTCAATTATTTGCTTTAGGTTAACTGGAATTTTTGTAAGAAGGTTTCAGCCGATGTGGATTTAAGTACTTTAGAGCCAAAAAAATCCCCTCCAGAATCAGTATTTAATTTCAGCTGGAATGATTTAAAACCCAACTTTCTGGTATTACCCATTATGTGGCGTCTACACAGGAAGTGATGAGTGATAAACGATTCAGGCAACTCGCAAGTCGCCCCACAACACAAGCGAATCTTGCTCATGGCCAGCTCTGGTTGCCAAGGTAACCCTTTCACATGTTTCCCAAGCTTACAACTCACAGCAAGAAGGTCCTGGGTTCGAGTCCCGGGCTCGGCAAGGGCATTCCAGTGTGGAGTTTGCACGTCCTCCGTATACCTGTGTTGGTTTCCTCTGGGTACTTTGGCTTCCTCCTTCAGTCTAAAGACATGCACATTGGGCAAACTGTCTGTTCCACATTGCCCCTAGGTGTGGGTGTAAATGGATGTGTGGCTGTTGGTCCTGCGATGGACTGGCGAGCTGTTCAGGGTCTCCAGTCTCCCCACCACCCCGGTGGTATTAAGCAGTTCAGCAAATGAATGGATGGATGTATATAATAGTATTTCGTACTATTGTTTTCATTTCTATCCATGCTAGTTTATTACATCTCTAACACTTACTGCACGGTTTTGCTTTTTTTCCAGAGGGGAATAACTCATTTATACATCCCACGATCGATATCTAGAATGTTGCCCACAGTAGATGTACAGCGAGGTATCCATTTTATTTTATTTCTTTCCTTTTCACTTTGTTGCTTGAAGACGTGGAAGTCCAGGATGGTCGAGGAGGTTATTGGAGCGATGCAGTACGGGTATGGTAGTAAAAAATGTTTGGTTCTCATACAGTAGTTAGATATACCATAAGGAAACAGTGTACCTTTTTTATTTGTCCTCTATTAAACATTAATGTGCCATACATTTCAACTTCTTACTCATGCTGGTCATGTAAAAAGGCTTATCACCTCTTTCTGAATCATCATCCTGGAAATGGTGGAGCAGCAGAAGGTCTACGTTCTTCTGAGTCGTCTCAGGAATGGGTCTGAAGATAGAAAGGAAACACTGATGTAAGAATCCCTAATCTATTGATTTAGGCACTGCTTAAAGGCCAAGCTTCTGATTAATATTCCTATATGTTTATACACGCAGTACTGTTGGTACTGTATGGTTTAGTACTGTATCTGGTACTATATGTTTGTTCGTACACCAAATCTCTAAACTTAGCGGCTGCTGCCCGCCGGTGACATGGAATTAATTCAGGCCGTGGGGAAGTTGGCGCCCATTTCAATGAACTCCGGGTGAGGGCGGAGTACACCCTGGACAGTTGGCCAGACCACTGCAGGGCCAACACACATACAACCATTCACACTCACGCCTGGGGTGGAACAATCTTGCTGTGAGGCGGACGTGCTAAGCACTGCACCACTGTACCGCCAACGTGGGACTTTTTAAACTCAATTTAATTATTATATTAAAAATACAACTTCTGCTATGTAGTCCTTTCGTAGTGAATCTTATGAAGCTGTAATTCAGTTGTAAGTTTATGAGAATTCAACAATATAACAGAATCGTAATAGATCACTTCTATAACCACCTCTAACATTTCCTCCAAGCTTTACATGAATCTTCATCACAACTCGGGCTCCACAACAGAGAGAAACCGACAGTTTGAACACTGAACAAACAAGATATGTTGTTATTTCTGTGGGGACTTGGAATGCTGTGCCAGTAAAGAATTAATCATGAGGGTGATACGATAGGGTGACTCTGCCCAGTGTCGGCTGAGATGCCAGTTTCCCTGTGACCCTAGTAGGAGTAAGCAGTTTGGCAAAAAAGTAAGCCAAGCATGTTTAGCTTCGAAGATCAGACAGGATCAGGCACTTCCAGGGTGGTGTAAGGACTCCTGTGTTCTAATTAACCCCAAAATAAAGCTACATAATAAAGCTTTTTCTGTATGGTGTCATCTTGGTTTCATCCAACCGGTGTAGCTACGGTCGGCAGTGAGCTTACAGGGCATGTATCAGGCGGAGGTTACAAAACAATTTCCCAGACATTACAGCATTGCAGGTACTGTGGTACAGTGTGAAGGCAAACATTCATTGCCAAATAGAAAAAATGGAGCACCAGATTGAAGTTATCAAGAACAGGACACCAGTCTGAAAATCGGAAAAGTGTCTTCAGGTGGTAACAATCAACATCTTTGTTTTCGTATATATTTTAAACGTACGTGTACCGATTGACCCGTCGCATCCATCAGAACATCAGTGCTGTCCTAACAGTGCAGGATATCAGGACGTGCAGGGTGGGTTCTCCAGGTTTCCTGTGCATGTACACTTCATTCCCACAAGACAGATATCTAACTTCAGGGTCCGGTATGTTTTGTTAATAACTGGAGCCAAAAACAGCTTTCCTTCATCAAAAGAGATAAATCTGCCTGGCATGGCAAAAGTCCAAGCACATACAGAGGATGTAAAAATTTATAGCTCTTTGTTGAAAATGCTAGTTTTTGTTATGTAGCCTATAGTATATATTACACCAAGATAAATCCTTTAGGATCTTTTGAAGCGTTAGGGTTATGTTTCTGAATGAAATTGATCTAAATAGACTTGCTCAGCTTCTTATGATTTAGTTTACTGATTGTAAAAAAATATTTTAATAAAAAAAAGTGATGCTAAGCAGGTAAATATTTAATTCAAAAACCACTGTGTTGTAGTGGTTAGCACGTCTACCTCACAGCAAAAAGGTCCTGGGTTCGAGCCCCACCTGGCGAGGGGGTTTCCTCCCATGCACATCAGACTAACTGGCTGTTCCAAATTGACCCTAGATGTGAGTGTGAGAAGCAGGTCGAATCATGACCCTAGTGGAATTAAGCAGTTCAACAAATAATTAAATAAATGAGCATATTCCAGATGTCCTGATCTTTCGATTACATCTTCTAGACGTATTGGCGTTCACTGGGTTGAACATCCACGGAAAATGCACCTGATGCTGAAAGACATCACTGAGTAAAGTCAGTATGGCACTTGCTGCTCTCTGCACTTCTGATTAGATGCTAAACTGTATTTCGTTACTCTGTATTCATACATGTGTAATGACAATAAAGTTGAATCTAATCTAATCTAATCATCTAATTAAAGTGAAGCTGAGCACAGAAAGTGTTCAGGCAGATTAACTTAAAATATTCAGAGGCTAACAAAGAACAATTAAGAAATAGATAACTTGTTTAAATTTTTTATTTTAGTCGACAGTTTGTATGTTAACAAACCCACAAAAAGGACCTCACAGTAGTCATTCATTCATTTTCTAAGCCGTTTAATCCTAATTAGGGTCGCCGGGAGGCAGGTGCCCATCTCAGCCTACTCTGGGCGAGGGCGGAGCTCACCAGACAATCGCCGACACACACACAACCATTCACACTCACTCTCACACCCAGGAGTGATTTGGAACAGCCAATTAACCTACTATGCATGACTTTGAACTCATTTATGCATTCAGTAATCGTAATGAGGGTCGCGGGGAGGCTGGCGCCCATCTCAGCCGAATCTGGGCGAGGGCAGAGTACACTCTGGACAGCTCTCCAGGCCATCGCACGGTGGAAACACGCTGACGGCTATGCAGCTCCTCTTGACAAAAATCAACAACGGTTCTTTTACATTTCTCTCATCACAGACAGTGAGAGACACGGCCGGCCTTTAATATCCCAGTTAGCTGCACTGGGGGGACAGCAGTGACAACCCGCTGATAGTGGGGCTTGAACCCCCGACCTTGGGATTTACATTTACATTTATAGCATTTGGCAGACGCTCTTATCCAGAGCGACTTACAATTATCATTTTTATACAACTGA
>JAQMYF010000022.1:7443200-7457007 GCA_030014195.1 Neosilurus mollespiculum
CAAGTCAATGTATTGTCTCCACACGTTATGGAAATGAGACTGTGTGTGTGTGTGTGTGTGTGTGTGTGTGTGTGTGTGTGTGTGTGTGTGAGGATGATTTCTGTTTCAGCCAAAGCCCTGTGATAGCCTTGAGACACTATTATTGTGCCTGCTGTAATTTTGTGGGTACAAATTGTCTGAAGGAGGAAGTATTAGGTCAGTGTTCTGATTATTCGAGTGTTCTGCTGATAAGACCTGGTGTGGTGGATGGAAAGACTTAGAGACAAGAGTTGGATCCAGACTGGCGCCTGTAATGAAAATAAGCGAGAACATGGCAGTAGGAGCATGTCAGATTCATAGGTGGGCTGTATTCATCACCAATAAATAAAAAATGTAAGCCCTTTAAATAAGAGCTATTTGTTTTGTGTTCCAGTGTTACCTAGGTGATGTGATAAAAAACAAATATTGGATTCAGAAAGATCGAAGATTTATGGATTTGCCTGGCCAGTTGTTCCTGCTTCTTGCACATCTGGGGAATTCACTCTGCCTCCCCATCTATCTGGGGATTTCACCTCACCTGCCCCACTGCTTTGCTGGGAATGTCACTCCATCGCTCTGTGTTTTGCTGTGGTCATTGCCCTACCACAATTCTTTTCTCCATTATCGGATCAAGCAGGTCCAGAGGGAGGGCATCTCATCTGATAACAAGAGTAACATGTGGCTTGATGGGAAGAAAGTCAAAACAGAATACTGAGCAGGGAACAGCAAGACTAGCAATGATGACAGTGTACCTGACAGGGAGAGCCAGAATGCAACACCAAATCCACGGTGCACGGCCAGCCTCTCCACTGTGAAATTCATCTCATATCGCATGATACAAGGACAAGTATTCCAATACAAACCCCTACTTTTTGGCCTCTCTCTAACACTACAGGTGTTCACGAGATGCTCTGCCAACATAAATAGGTGCTCCCACTGAGAAGCAGGACTTCCAGGGCCTGTCCACCCAGGCTGAAGATGGTTGGACTGTTAACTCAAGCTGCAGGAGAAGATCTACTGGAGTCGTTAGAGCTAAGGACATTTGAGAAATGTGGCTAAGGCTTTTTTTTTTTTTTTTTTTTTTTTTTACAATTCATACCGTGATATACCTTTGTTTACTGCTGGTGATAAAAACTCTTTTGCTGCAATTATTTAGGACTTTCAGTTGTGGTAAAACCAACCGCACTACATGTTGGACTGAAATTAAGTTTCTCTTATATGGTTTGTATTTTATGGTTTCACCCAAATGAGGATGGGTTTCCCTTTTGACCCTCTCTCAGGGTTTCTTCCTCGTGTAAACTGAGGGAGTTTTTCCTTGCCACTGTCGCCATGGGTCCCTTGCTCATTAGGGATGTGTAGGGGGTTGTAGATTTTAAGATTTTGTATATGTTTAATTTCCTTTTAAATTACTTTTACTATGTAAAGCTGCACTCCGGTTTCCCCCCACAGTCCAAAAAACATGCACAGTAGGCCAACTGGCTGTTCCAAATCACCCCTAGGTATGAGTGTGAGTGCGAATGGTTGTGTGACTGTTGGCCCTGCGATAGCCTGGCCAGCTGTCCAGGGTGTACCCCGCTCTCGCCCAGAGTCGGCTGAGATGGGCGCCAGCCTCCCCGCGACCCTAATTAGGAATAAGCGGTTCAGAAAATGAATGAATGAATGAATGAATGAATGTAAAGCTGCTTTGCGACAATGTCAATTGTAAAAAGCGCTATACAAATAAAACTGAACTGAATTTAATTCAACTGAATTACTGCCAACAACTTTCATCCTGTCCTGGAGACACATTTGGGTCCCAGGACTCCTAATATTGCAGCACAGTCCTGGGTCACCATAAATTCTTCCTTCAGCTTGTTGATCTGCCCATATAGAGCAATGCTACTCAGGCTCCGATATAGTCCCAGCCACGACCCTCCTCTCAGTGCTCTCAGATTTTAAGATCAAACATTGGAGGATACTATGTTGGTGTATCCAAGCTTGATATTTGCAGGTACACCTGACTTGTACACCACAGTTACACCACACCACAGATCAAAATACATTCTCATTTCAGTGTGGAGGGCACAGACCCTAAAATTTTGGCAGGGCACAGCAAGATATCTTTGCCAGTGACAGATTAGATTACTGCCAAATGTAATTCTTCATGGAAGAGCTGCCAAGTCTCTTGGGTCAGGACACAGTGGTCCACAATGCCTCTACTGGATATATTTCCGCCACTAGTGCTGACTCGGCCAACATTACACAGAGCTCAGCAATCGGGTCATAAAGTCCTGCTTGTGGACCAAAAGTGGCCTGAAATGACTTGATTTGACCTGCTGTCTCATGGACACAATGCCTTAGTAGAGTTCTGTGAGAACAGGGCTGTTGTCCAAGTCAAACTGAATAATTTGGTTGTTGAGGAGTTGTGATAAAGTAGTACAAAATATCCACAAAAAGGGAAACGTCTAAATCGCCAAAATAACCCAAAATAGGTGTAAAGAACTGTATATCTGGGTTCCTTTGATCTTTGTTCCTGTTTCGGTATCAGGTGGTACTGGGATTTGAACCTAACCACTGAGCTACCGCTGCAAGTAAACATCTTAAGGAAATGTACTGTGATGACATCAAGGTCAAGTGGATTTGTAAAAATGAGTAAATAATAACAAGACTCACAAAACAACTTATCCTTATTTCATATAAAATCTAAGCTTGAGTCCTGTCCCATTCACTAAAAATCATACTGCAATCAGCCTCTAGAGGGCCTCAGAGACTTTTTGCTTTACTTCCTGCTTCCTGCTTACATTGACCACCTTCAGTACCATGTAGAGTCATCAGCTTCTGGACACAACAAGAGCAACAGAGCCACTTATGTTTTTATTCATTTTGGCTTTTTAATTTCTGTATAGTACTAACAGTTAGGAATATATCAGTGTCCAGGTTTGGATATTTCTTTGCTGTTGTGAGGGTATCACTAACTGTTAAAGTTAGATTATATATTATAATAAATAATATAATTAATTCTGTTTGAGAACACAACCCCCAACCACCAAAAAACAAAAACAAAAAAAAAACAAACCCACCCCTCTCAGCTGAGCTGAATAAACCTCTCGATGTTTTCACGTTTCTAGACAGGATTATGCAGTAGGTCATATTAGGTAACTGAAAAACCAAGAGAATCTCATTGGTCTTGTCTTGGTCTTGCCCCGCTGTCAAACTCGGAGTTGATTTGGACTCCACTGGCTCTTTTTCTTGGCTTAAGACACACGGCTAAAATATAGTGGAAATCTGTCCTTTAGGTTTCGAGTTAACATGCAGGCCCATACAACCAATCTCATAAACAACCCAAGGTGGAGGTAATAATTCAAGAAAACAGAAAATTTTAAGTTGGGACCCTGTTGAAAGTGTAAATAAAAACAGAAATCAGTGACGTGTAAGTCATATCAACTCATTATTTTCACAACAGAATATATGGAAAACATATCAAATGTTGAAAGTGAGACATTTTACCATGAAAGATATTCTCTCATTTTGAATTTAATGGCAGCAACAAGTCTCAAAAAGGGTGGTACTGAAAAGAAACAGCTGGAGGGACTAATTTTGTTAATTGCTAACAGAGTCGGCTGAGATGGGCGCCAGCCTCCCTGCGACCCTAATTAGGAATAAGCGGTTCAGAAAATGGATGGATAACAGTTTAGTAACATGACTAGATATTAAAAGAACATCTGGGCAGAGGGTCACCAATCTGCAAAAAAATTGTGTCTGCAAATTGTGGAACAATCTGAGAGTAATGTTCCTCAATGCTGTGAAAAATTCGAATGTCTCATTATTTACAGAACAAAAGATTCAGAGAGTCTTTAGAAATCTGTAGAAGTCTGTAGAAATCTCTGTGTAGAAGGGACATGGCTGAAAATCAAAACAGGCTTGAGTCTGTGATGGGATCACTGCATGGGCTCAGGAACACTTCCAGAACTGTATTATTTATTTATTTATTTTTTTAACACATGACACAATGTCCCAAATTTATTTTGTCTGTAGAAAACAATCTTTGGCTCATCACTGTAGAAATTACTTTTTTTTACTTCAATCAAACAGACGGAATTAATTTTCTGATCAAAATTACAAGCTTGTGTATTACAGACTCCTCTAAAATTACCGGAACAGCAAGACCAAGTAGGACGGCACAGCACGGTGGTCACGAGCTTTGGGTAGTGACCGAAATAAGATCGCGGATACAATCGGCTGAAATGAGCTTCCTTCACAGGGTGGCGGGGCTCTCCCTTAGAGATAGGGTGAGAAGTTCGGTGGGGAACCGCTGCTCCTCCGCATTGAGAGGAGCCAGCTGAGGTGGCTCGGGCATCTGAATAGAACGTCCTACCAGGAAGAGACCCCGGGGTCGACCCAGAAGACGCTGGAGGGACTATGTCTCTCGCCTGGTCTGGGAACGCCTCTGCATGGAGTTTGCATGTTCTGCCCGTGCCTGCGTGGGTTTCCTCTGGTTATTCTGGTTTCCTCCTACGCTCCAAAGACATGTACATTAGGTTAATTGACTGTTCTGGATTTCCCCTAGGTGCTTTTGTGCGTGTGTGTGTGTGTGTGTGTGTGTGTGTGAGTATGTGCGTGTGGATGGTTGTGTGTGTTGGCCATGTGATGGCCTGGTGAGCTGTGTACCCCACCGTCAACCTAAGTCGGCTGAGATGGGCTCCAGCCTCCCTGCGACCTTATTATGATTAAGCGGTTCAGAAAATGAATGAATGAGACAACAGGTCACAAGTTCAGATTTCACTTCTTAATAATTACAGATAGATATGAAAACTCACACCACGGCACATCTGTGAGGAAAAATTTTTCCTTGTATATTCCTTTCTTGCAAAAACTGCATGAAGCCGCTGACCCGCTGACTTCTCCAGGTGGCTGCATTCTTCCTTCACGGTGTTTCCAGTGTTGTACCTCAGCTTTTTTCAGATAATGTTTGCTTTGGGGAGCTTTTCCCTTCAGTCCCCGGCCTTTTCAGCAGAGAATACTTGCACGTATTATGTTTTTGACTAGAAAATTATTTCTTTTTCAATGTTTTTGTTATTACTGGGTTTTTTGCCAAATTACTTCAACAATGCTGTTACGAGAACACAATATGTTTTCTGAATAACTTGCTGTGAGTTTTATTAAACTGAGACTTTTTTTCAAAGTTAAATGAACAAATGATTTTTGTTGCAGACCCTTAGGAGGTGAAAGATTAACTACAACAACACCTCACAATGGCACATCACCCACCCATTTCCTTCCATGGTGTAGGCCCAGCATAACGCTGGCTGCACGTTCATGAGGCCAACCAGTCCACCCAGCTGGAACTGAGGACATCCGAGTTCCTGGAGTGACTGAGGAGTGTTTGGTCTCTATATATAATGTGTTATTGGAATTAGTAGGGACAGAACAATTTACATTGTCAAGCTAGACTGTTATACATATAATATAATGGGGTATATTAATACCCCAGGTACATCAGTAGAGTTTAACTTAAATCTTATTAAACTTTAACAGTTTTACTTCAATCACTTGACAAAATAAATAACTATATATAATTAATGAATGTGAGGTGGATATCGCTGAATAGTGACGAGATGGGCCGTCCAACGTTTAGTATATACCTCACAAAAACACACGCTCCATTACAGCATCTTTTAAAACACAGTCAGTTTGAATGAAGTCTTTTTGTCTGTTTTTTAAAACACCACGAAGGCCAATGTATGTAGCTTTCGTCATATTGTTTTGCGATGGCATTTTGGTGAATTTCCAGGATTTCAGTAACCATCACAATCCGTGAGTTTATGTTCGCCATTTTCATTCAAGAATCATCGCGAGTTTGGGAGGTGGATAAAGTCTAGTATCCGAAGATAGAGAACCAATCAGATCACACAGTTCCTCTGCAATCCTGAGCGGAGCCCATAGACACGGAAGAGTCGGATGGTTGACCCGTGCCTGTGCCCCTACAGGAAACCTGATAAATGTGCCCCATCACCAATATTAATAAAAAAAATCAAATAACATTAAAAACCTGATTGATTATTAATAACAAAACTAATCCCCCCCAAAAAAGGCTCATAAACCACTGCTCAGACTTGCACAGTATAAAAACACATAATCAATCTCCCCACGACCCAAACGGGATTCAAATTCCCAATTTCACCCAAATTCAGTTACTAAAAGATATTCTGTAAATATGCAAAGAATTTTCAAGACACTAATCTATAATTAATAAATCAAATCAAAAGTGATGTAAAGTTTGCGGAACGGATGGGAATGCAAAGAATCCTGGTAAAGTGGTCATATGAACCAGATTCATGTCTGTTTAGCTTCATAAACCAATTTACATTCATATAAACGGCTATGTTGGTTTCATTACACCATTAATGCTATTTACAATACTGTACTTTCTTTAAACACCCATGACACACCCCTTTGGATTTAGCTTTTATAAAATTGCTTTTTGACAGTGTCCAATATTAAAAAGGCAGTGGTGGCTCAGTGGTTAAGGATCTGGATTCCTGATCTGAAGGTTGGTGGTTCAAGCCCTTGGAACCAATAAGCTGCCACTGTTGGGTCCTTGAGCGAGGCTCTTAACCCTTAATTGTTCAGTTATATAAAAATGAGAAATGTAAATTACTCCATATAAGATTGTCTGCAAAATGCTGTAAATGTAAATAAATATAGAAGATATAGATGTGCTGAATACATTAGAACATGGTATGCTTGGTGAGAAAGTATAGAGCAGGGGTCACCAACCTTTTTGATACTGAGGGCTACTTCATGGGTACTGAGTCATACGAAGGGCTACCAGTTTGACAGGCTCGCCTGAAATTACACATTTGCTCAGTTTTCCTTTAGTTATACATTATCAATAATGATTAATGATACTTATTTATGTGAAGACACTGATCACGTTAATGATTTCTCACAATAATTATCAACAATAAAAATCAAAAATTAATTTTAGACGCAGCTCATTAGTGAGTTGTGCTATTTTTAGAACAGGCCTGCGGGCGACCTATGTGGTCCTTGGGGGCAACCTGGTGCCCGCAGGCACCGTGTTGGTGACCCCTGGTGTAGAGGAACAGATAGTTTTAAAGTAAACAACTTTTAATATTCGGTTTGGTTCTTGCTTGAAATAATTACTTGCTGCAAGCTGGCGGCACATGGACATCTCCAAATTCTTCCCTTGTGATGCTTTTCCTGGCGTATATCTCATCACTTTTTCTTCCTCTCGTCTTCTCTTCATGAGGTGAGGTGCAAGTATAACTGGTGATGGCCTTGGACAAAATCTAAAAATCAGTGTTAGTGTGAAAACATCAGAACTGGCCTTGCCATTGTTTTAAAAGAAACTGTACAACCCCCGTAGTGTTGGTATATTCCTTACATTCTTCATACGGACATCGTCCAATTAAATTGGACCATTACGACATGAGGCTGGCCTTGTGCTCCTGGCAGAAAATTCTAGAAAAGGACCATCTGTGGCATGTGGTTTGTTCATAGCTTCCAATATGCGTGAGTTCAGGATTCGGCCCGGAGTCAGAGGAGTTTGCGGTGTTCCTTTCGTTTGTTATGCTGGAGGGCTCGGTTTGACTGCTGACTCCTGTTAACCCCGTGCAGTCATCTCGGTCCCTGACACTCATCAGTTTCCTTCGTCACTCATTTTACTCCAATTCAACACGTCTACGCTGAATGTAATGACCACTGGAAATGTTCTGTCAGTGATGTACCATGAAATCAATTGACTCAATGTTGTAACACTGTACTTCCCAACTTCTCTACACTCACTCAGAGAAAGGGGAGGGGGGGGGGGGGGTTTAAGAATGTTTTAGAGAGTTTGTGAGTTTCTGGACAATTATCCCAAGATAGCAACCAATCAGATTGCAAACACTGTTCTGTGTGTGTGTGTGTGTGTGTGTGTGTGTATACACACCCTTCCCTCCTCAAATCAAACCAGAGTAAAAAAATCAAACAGGGGGAATGACTCCTGACTAAACTTATCCTCTCCCATGATTCCCTACTTTCACTAGTTTTCTTCACTGTTTAGAATATTCTTTCTTCTTTCTTTATTATGTAATGAAGTTCTCCTACTCCAGGTAAATAGATGATGCGCGGATTCCTCAGAATCTGTTGTGGAGTCAATGTTGTGAGTTAATGAACTACGTAAATGCTTCATCACGGCCCAGTGACACGGGATGACTCAAAGTTCTGGATTTCATTTTCCCAGACGAGCCCATGACAAATGCATGGATTTTTATTCGTATAGACTCATATTATAATAAATTCAATAAGAAACACCTGTCCAATATTTTAATCATTACAGTTTACCTCCACTGGAACGAACAGCGAGCTCCATGTGTCCTGCATGTGTCCATGAGCCTTCCCAGAAGCGTAGTACAAACAGTGTCGTAGTGGTTTGCAATCTCGCTTCACAGCAGGAAGGTCCTGGGTTCAAGCCCCATGTGGACTTTGAATGTTCTCCCAGTGCTTTCATGAATTTTGTTCGGGTGTATTATATGACATGCATAGTACATACTGTCAGACAAATACACACATATTTGTGCAGAGAATGGCATGAGAAAGCACAAGTTCATTTCCCAGAAAATAAAGCAGTACAACAGAGCGAAGAAAACAGTAAGGAAAAGGGAGGGACGGAAGTTTAAAAAAAAGAAAGAAAATCATTTTTAGCTAGGGCGGAATGGTGGTGTAGTGGTTAGCACTTTGGCCTCACAGCCAGAAGGTCCTGGACTCCAACCATGTGCTCAGCGAGGGTGTTTCTGTATAGACTTTGCATCTTCCTCCTGGTGCAGGGTGTACCCTGCGGTTGCCCAGCGTTGGCTGAGATAGGCACCAGCCCCAGTGACCCTCGTAGGATTAAGAGGTTCGGCAAATGACTGAGTGAGGAGCACAAACACAAAAGCGTGTTTGCCCTGCGATACAGTAGCCAGCTGTTCAGGGTGAACCGCGCCTTTGCCCAAAGTCGGCTGAGGTAGCCTCCCAGTGACCCTAATAAAGAATAAATCGGTTTGGGAAATGAAAGATTTGTTGCTCTATGCTGCTCTTTATTTTGTACCAATCGTTGCAACACACACGACCATTCATACTCCGATTCACACCGAGGGGCAATTTGGAACAGCCAGTTATTGCCAATTAAAAATCGTGCATGTGTTTGGACTGTGGGAGGAAACCCACCTGTGCGAAGTACCCCGAGGAAACCCACACAAACACTGGGAGAATAGTAGTAGAAGGGCAGTGGTGGCATAGTGGTTAAAGTGATGGGTTACTGATCCGAAGGTCAGCGGTTCAAATCCCCACTAACACCACTGTTGGGCCCTTGAGCGAGGCCCTTAACCCTGAAGTGCTCAGTTGTATAAAAATGATCTTTGTAAGTCGCTCTGGATGAGATAAGAGCATCTGCCAGATGCTGTAAATGTCTCCCAAGTGTCAGTAACATCAGCGCTCAGAAAGAACAAATCAGATTTTTAGGGTTAATAGAACTGCAGAAGATGAAAAACGACTTGATGCACAAACAAACAAACAAACAATTAATTACATACCTAAATAATAAATAACTGATCTGTACATAAGTGCACGAGCGTCTCTCCTTTCCGGTTCTTTTGATCATTAGTGTCTTGTGGTGGATCTGAGCTGGATTTGGATCATTACTGTGGAATTAATGAGATTCTATAAGAACAGAACCATAAACCGTGTCCTGTTGTGTATCTCGGGGTTTGGAAGCTGGGCGGGGTGTTCTGTCTGGTCCTGTTCACTTTTAAGGTTCATGATCTATTTGCGGAAGCCCGGAGCCGGACCGAACCGAACCGAACCCGAATGAACCCTCGGGAGACTGTAGTGCGGCGGAGCGGGAGGACCGGGAGGACCGCCAGCTGAAAAAACGCGACTTCCTCCCCCTTCTCGAACCGGCCCGCGGGTATAAAAGCACAGCCCGACCCTCCGAAGCCGCCAGGAGTCCCACCACCCGCCCAGGAGAGGCTGAAGGAGCCGACGGTCCCGAGCTTCGCTGAAACTCCGCGTGACGGGATGAAGGGTTTTCTAGGAGCGGTCATGGCGCTCGCGCTTGTCCGGGTGGAGGGAGGAAACCCGAATCACGGGAACTGCGTGGACGAGTTCTGTGTTACTGTCCATGCAGAGCTGAAGGATTTTGGTTCCGCACAGAAGTCGTGTAAGGACAAAGGAGGCGATTTAATGACCGTAAGAACCACGACAGCAGACAGGGTGCTTTCCGAGCTGTTAACTGGACACACTGGGAACTTCTGGATTGGTTTAAGGTACATGAGTGACTTGTGCACTGAACCAACCGCTGAGCTGAAAGGATACACATGGATAACTGGTGATCAAGCCACCAATTTCACCAACTGGCAAAACCAGAACCGGATCTGTTCTCCAAGCTGCGTGTCAGTATCTAAAGAGGATCCAAAATGGACAGAACGACTCTGCGACCGGACAATCGAAGGATATTTGTGCGAGTATCAAAATATTAAAGACAAGTGCAGACCACTTACTTCCGAGTCACCGGTTCTGTATGAAACACCTTTCGGATTTGCCCGAGAAGATCTCCAACAGGTTCCCGGTTCCAGCAACGCGACCGAGCGACATCTGGGAACCAAGTACATCTGTTACGACAGCACTTGGCATAAAGCACCTTGGAACTGTGAAGTTTACAAAGGCGGCTGTGAACATGACTGCCACAAGAAGAACGATACGTATGCGTGCACCTGCCTTCCAGGCTTTCAGCTTGAAAGCAACGGAGTCCGTTGTCGGAGAGCACGCAGCGACCCGTGCCTGCAAGCCAACTGTTCTCAAGAATGCATGGTGGTGGGAGAGAGTCCTGTTTGTGGGTGTCGTGATGGATATGAACTTGGAAAGGATGGAAAGACCTGCAAGCATGTTGACAACTGTGATAACAAAACACTGTGTCCCGGAGAACATTCCTACTGCGTCGACACCGCTGGTGGCTTCGAGTGTCACTGTAAGAGTGGCTTTAGGAAGGAAAAGGACACCTGCGTAGATGAAGATGAATGTTTTTTTGGACCTTGCGAACACACCTGCGAAAACACCATTGGAGGTTACTATTGTCAGTGTGAAGAAGGATTCAAAATATCACCAAAGAACAGACACACGTGTATACTTCACTGTGCACAGTCGGATTGTCAGGCTGTAGACTGTGACTATAACAAACCTCATCAGTGTAACTGCCCACTCGGCTTCATTCTCGAGGAACGGATGGGGAGATATTTTTGCACTGATATAGATGAGTGTGACTCTTCATACTGTGACCAAAAATGTCAAAATACTCCAGGTGGATTTATCTGTTCTTGTTATCCAGGATTTCTTCTCATTGAGGACACAAGGTGTGTCAGGACCGAAGGATTCAGCACGACATCATCTACAAGCGTCGTTCCACCTACGAGCAGCTCCCCTACGATCCAGACCTCGTTCATCTCATCTGGAGGTCTTCTCGGATTAATTGTGTTCCTTGTCCTGTTGATTCTGCTAATGGTTTGCATCATTCATCACAGTATGAAGCGCTGTGGGAAAATTACTACAGACAAGAGCCACAGTAAAGATGTGCATGATTTACAGCAAGTCACCACAGAAAAATACGTCAAAAAACATTCCATCACAAACATCAAGTCCAATTAAAGCTCAAAGAGAATTATATCTTATGTCAGATTTTTAAAAGTGCTTCTTGAATACAGCTGTGACCTGTAATACAGACATTTATATAATGCGTATACATATAGATATGGAACACACACGACCTGTAGCAAAGACTAGAGGGACATTTATGGAATATTTATTTACAAGTACAGAATAAAAAAAGAATTACTCATTAAAAATATTTAATAAAATTGTTTTATATCAATCTTTTGCTTAACCTGCTGTTTGATGTGGGAGATGATGATGATGATGATGATGATGATTATAGCTGGGACTGGACGCAGTGTTATAGATGGATGATGGATGATGGATGGATGATGTTGCATCCACTCTACCCCACCATATCCCCTTCACCATTTGAGCTACATCACATACAGTATCCTCATCTTTCTACCCTACAATTCCCTTTACCTGGGGAAGTCATTCATTGGCTGAACCTCTTAATCCTAATTAGGGTCACGGGGAGGCTGCAGCCTGTTTCAGCTGACTCTGGTCGAAGGCGGGGTACACCGTGAACAGCGCACCAGTCCAGTGCAGGATTGCAACACACACACAACCAGTCACACTCACACCTAGGGGCGATTTGGAACAGCCAGCCTACCGTGCATGTCTTTGGACTGTGGGAGAAAACTGAAGTACCCGGAGGAAACCCATGCAGTCACAGGGACACCACTGAAATTGTGATTATGGTGCCTCTGGACCTCACGATTGAACACTGGAGCTTGTAAGGTGGTAAAAATAAGACTAAACTGGAGACACTACAATAGCTGAACAAATTAGGCATTTTTCTTTTCTTATCTGTGGCTTATTTATACCATTTGATATTAAACCTTTTTTTGTGAATTTCACAAATTTGACCATTCACATTTTCTACAAAGTACAGTTCCTACATACAGTAATTTAATAAAATATATTTTATGTGTGTGCATATATATATATATATATATATATTCAGTGAGACAATAAATAGTATGATGATAACTGTTGCTTTGCGACATTGACGGTTATAAAACGCGCTGTACAAATAGAAGGGAATTGAATTAAATGGTCTAAATGAAATACTGTGTCTATTTATTTTGGAAATCTTGTTTATCGCTGTTAAGTATGATGTTCATGATGTTAATAATTAAATAAATGAAAATTTCAGACAAAGGATCAGCGTCTGAAGCACAAGATGAAAACACTGATTCTCTCTTTCTCATGCTTACAAAAACAGACGTAAATATTTCATCTAAGGTCAAAGGTCGTTGGCAGAGCTCATGGTTATCCTGTTCGGTGGTTGTCTTGATGCTGAAACAATTAAGCATTTATCGTTAAAAAAAAATACACACACTTTTACATTGTTTAAGCAAACGCGGAGGGTGAAACCCTAAATCTCACTCACACACACACGCACACACACACACACACAAAGTCTGGTTTCCATAACTTCAGGGGACAATACATAGTACAACTTACATTCATTTTTTGGAGCCTTACCCCAACCTCATTCATTCATTTTCTGAACTGCTTGATCCTAATTAGGGTCACGTGGAGGCTGGTCCCCATCTCAGCCGACTCTGGGTGAGGGCAGAGTACACCCTGTACAGTTCACCAGGCCATTGCAGGGCACCTAACCATACTATAATCTATAAACATCTTCGCCTTAAACTTTTCTGATAGTTTGTTATTTTTATGATCATAATTTACATTATGGGAGCTTGTATTTTGTCCCCATAAGGAAGACAAGTCCCCATAATGTAACTAAACAGATTAAGCTCACAACATGATGAATACCGAGACCACCCAACACACATACACACATTCCATACTCTCAAAATGTTACATGATCTTTCTGTTTCCTTTAAAAAAAAAACTTCTCCATTAAGAGAATCTGATGAATAACGATTCCCTTTAAAAATGTCTCTATCATTTTAACTTTCTAAAAGTTTATATAGCTGAATATTCACAAAATAAACTTATGGTTAAACTTCCTCTGAATCCCACTACAGTGTATTTATTTCATTAAGATGATATTAACAACTTTTACAAATAAATCACAGAGATTTCATCTCTCTCTCTCTCTCTCTCTCTCTCTCTATATATATATATATATATATATATATAT
>JAQMYF010000022.1:7497171-7517016 GCA_030014195.1 Neosilurus mollespiculum
TTTGGGTAGTGACCGAAAGAATGAGATCGCGAATACAAGCGGCTGAAATGAGCTTCCTTCGCAGGGTGGCAGGTCTCGCCCTTAGAGATAGGGTGAGAAGTTCTGTCATCCGGGAGGAACCCGGAGTAGAACCGCTGCTCCTTCGCGTTGAGAGGACCCGGTTGAGGTGGCCTGGTGTGGTGTTTCGGGCAAGTCCAACCGGGAAGAGACCCCGGGGCCGACCCAGAACACGCTGGAGGGACTACTTCTCTTGGCTGGTCTGGGAACGCCTTGGCACCCCCCCGGAAAAGCTAAAGGAAGTGGCTGGGGAGAGGGACGTCTGGACCTCACTGCTTAGGCTGCTGCCCTCGCGAACCGACCCCGGAACAAGATGAATGAATGAATGAATCATTAATCAATTCTTCAAAAGAAAACTTCTTATGGACTAATTAACCTAAAGGAAAATGAACTGAAATAAAAACAAACTGGAACACTAAAAACAACACTAAAAACTACTGAAAGTAATCAATCCTTCAACATTGAAATAAAACTATTTACGCACTTATAACAAACTACAAAACAACAGCTATCAAAATTGTAAAAATTCCACGGTCTCTTGGTAGAGTCTCACCTGAACAAAGAGCTTGGTGCACTTGATATCGATGATTAGGGGTACAGAGTAATCCACAGCCATGCGACGGGTACGGTAACCTTTAGTGACGAACGACGACAAACGCCGGCCGCCCGCGTTCCTCATGGACAGGTTAATCACCATGTCGAAATGGTTCTCCTCCAAGTAGTCCATGATGTTCCTCTGCTTGTCCTTGTTGGGGCCGTCACCTTCCTCTTCAAACGGCCAGTCCACAGCTTTCACCTTGGGGGGGAGAGTAGGGTTAACATATTCTCATCCATTCTGTAATTTATTTCACTAACATGCTAAACGACAATGTTAACTAAATGCTAACCCTGAATATAGATAGCCAGGAGAATCCAAATCTAATAAATTTTGGTATGATGCCGTTTGATGTATAGAGACTGTACAATGAAACTGTACCGAGTTACAAGCTACAACGCAACGCACTGGTAAATGATTCCACGCTCCATTTCTATTGTTTGGTTAGTAGACGTAGGTTGTAGCAACAGTTCGACTGTGACGTGGACATTCTAATTCTCTGACACCGCGAGAATTTTGTCCCAACCTATCTTTAGCTGTCAGACCATGATATCTTTGGACCTCTCCAAAAGGAAACGGGTTCCGTTATGATTTCGTACTGATTTTGGACTGTTTCTGAGAATTTTAATGAAAAACTAGAGGGGCCTCCATCATGCAGCATGGATAATGTAAGAAATAGGCCCTGGATACTGGTTTTAATCACCCATGTGCTCATCTCATGTTATGGTAATGGGACGCTAGTCCATCGCAGGTTAACTTCCCAGTATTTTTTACTGGTACCCATTTATACTGCTGGGTGAATACTTGCGCTTAAGTCCTTGTCCAGGGGGCTTAGCATGAAAGTAAGCTAAGGGGGATTTAAACTCACAACCTCTCGATCAGGAGCCCAGCACTTTAACCACTACACCATGTGACTCCTATGACTTTGATTTTGACCTTTCAAGCCCCCACAAGGTCAAAGGTAATCGTCTCATTTTCAAGTCCATATATGGATCTCTATTAGTGTTTCACAGTAACGTCAATCCATCATCACACATTTCAAAGATGTCCAAAATCCTGTGACCTTTACTTTGGCCTTACAAGGTCAGAATTACCCCCCCCAATTGCATCTGTGGCCCTGTGTCACCTTGCTCTGACCTTGACCTTTGACCCAGACATTCCAAAATCAAGTCACCTCAGGGACTCATGTAGGGTAGTGTCACCACCAAGTTTGGTGAAAATCCATGCATGGGTGCAGACAGGATTTTGTTCGCTGTCAAACTGACTCACAAGAGGTGTTGATTATAAAACCTCTGCCAAAATTCAGTTCAGGTGCAGAGATAATTCACTGGTTTAGAACCAGAACAGCCAAGTTGTTTTCCAACTGAAACCCAAAGACGACCGTTTTTCCCGGTGTGAACCACGGTGACATCAGTGGGCGTGTCATCAGTTTGGATTACATCTTCTGTAACAGAACCGAAAAACTCGGAGGGATCCATGCAATCCTCCATCTTGCTACTCCTATTTAATTCTGTTAACTTTACAGTGATGAACTCAAACCAGGCTAGTCTGCAAGCCAACACCAAAGTTTAAAGCAACCAGTCGGAGAACTGGCTCCCTGTTAATCGAAAAGCGGTGAGAGTGCAACATAGGACCAATGTTTCAGAGCTATGTTTAAAAATATGGCCATTTCCTTTTTTATGATCGTTATGTTTCATCTGGGACAGCCCCAAAAAATTTCCCGGGAGAGCCCAAAAAACCCCAAAAAATAATCAGGACAGCCAGGATAATATGTGAGACGTCATGTACTGGATGGTTTGGATGTCGTACTTTGATGCCATGCTCGGTGTAGAAGTCAGCAGTTCCCAGGCTGGCGTACAGGTTATAGCCGAGACTTTCTAAAGCCTGGATTGTCGGCAGCAGCTCACTTTTATTCTGGAAAAAAAAAGGAAAGATGTTTAATTAATAGACCAGCGAGATGATCTAGAACAAGTTTCACTCGGAGAACAGAAGCTCGTTATGAATATATTTCACTATAAATGACTGAAAGGTGATGAAGGAACCTTGTAGCTGCCGATGGAGAGCAGGATGTTCTTCTTCGGGATTTTGAAACCTGTGCTGAGCATGGCTTTAAGATACGCCTCATAACGGTCCTCGCCAAAGCACGCCACCTCCCCAGTGCTCGTCATTTCCACACCCAGCACCACGTCAGCCCCGGCCAGCCGGGAGAAGGAGAATTGTGGAACCTTTGAGAGACACGTTCATGTATGCTCATCTTCATCTTTCATGATTTCTGAAACTGTATCATGGATTTATCACCCACAGCAGCTCTTTACCTTAACTCCCACAATGCCAATCCCGGTCATGAGTCCCACAGCTTCCACTTCCTCTCCCATGATGACCTGGGTTGCCAAAGCCACGAGATCTACTCCCAGAGTCTTGGAGACAAATGGGAAGGAGCGCGAGACTCGTACGTTGCACTCAATCACTTTCAGCTGGTCGTCCTGAATTAAAACCAACATAAATATCATTCAGAACATCACCTGCAATGAGAAAATGAGCTAAATCCAAACACGAGTAAAAGGGAAGGTGGTGTACTGGACCTCGAAGACGGATCATCTCACCTTGGCGATAAGTTGCAGGTTAAATGGTCCTGTGACTTGCAGCTCCTGACCAATGGCGTGTACGATCTGTTTAATGCGCTCCATGGTCTTCTGGTTGATGTCCTGTGGTGGCGTGACCAGCGTCGCGTCCCCAGAATGCACTCCGGCGTTCTCGACGTGCTCGGAAACAGCGATGGCGATGACTACCCCGTCACACGCTACGGCGTCCACGTCAATCTCCTGCAACACGACATCGGATGAGGTGGACTTAACAACAGTGTTAAACAATATTTAAACTGCAGTAAACTGGAATACGGAGCCGTGGTTGCGCTCTTCTCAGCACAAATACAAACATCACCACCAACAGGGCCGTTTGTGTCGATTACATGAGGTAAGGTCTGAGTGAGGGTTGGGGTCTCACAAATTCAAAAAGCTAAAACCCAACACCACTATTAGTGAACACACACAGAAAGGAACTGACCTTGGCCTCCTGGATAAATTTGGAGATAACAACAGGATGTTCTTTAGACACAGCAACAGCGCTGCTCAAGAACTTCTCCAGGTCACTGTGGAAGTAGGCTACATTCATGGCAGCTCCGCTGAGCACGTAGGACGGCCGCACCAGGCACGGGTAACCCACCGCCTCACAAAACTGCATGGCTGACTGCACAAAGGAGGAGAAGAAACATCAGCGTTGATGTTCTCGTATTACAATTACAGCCGAATGCTAACTCTAACTGCTGCGGTTACAGTAAAGCACCTCGGTATCAGACAGCTCTTTCCAGCGAGGTTGGCTGATTCCAATGGTGTCCAGCATCCTGGAAAATTTAAACCGGTTCTCGGCCGAGTCGATAAATTCGGGAGAGGTGCCCAGGATGCGGCATTGCTGTCTGTGTAAAGACATGGCGATGTTGTTGGGAAGCTGACCGCCCATGGAAAGAATCACTCCCTCTGGGTTCTCCACCTCGTACACGTCCATGACCACCTGAGGAGTCAAGTCACAACAGTTTTTAACCAAGTAACACATAAAAATAATAAAACATGCACCACCTTTCTAATAACTAACCAAATATATCACACGCCTCATCTCAATACTCCATTCTGATTGGTCAATCCTGAAATTCAGCGGTTTGTCATTTCTTTATAATACGCTGCTCTCTTTGCGTATAACAGACCATTGCTATGGAGGGCGCCATCATCGGGAAGAATAAACTCATTTATATAATTTAATAAAATCAATGTTTTGATAAATGACTGATTTCTTTTATTAATTATTGCACAATAAAACCCATTTAGAGAGATCACATCAGGATCCTGATCACTCTGTCAGGGTTTATTTAATGATAATAAACAGCTCAGTGTTCATTACCTCCTTACATATAACTTATGCTTAATAAAGGAAACAATGTGAAGATTTTAATATCAAGGTCAAGGTCAGATCAAGGTCACAAAGTTTTACAATAGGAAACTGTATGTACATTTCACGGTCTAATCATTTTGTGGTCTGTCCACGCCCAAACACGGATTTTCACCAAACTTCCCTGCCTCCAAGAAACCAGTTCATGCTGGAATATCAAGGTCAAGAGTCAAGGTCAGATGAAGGTCACAAAGTTTTGGAGATAAAGCATTTTTAGACATGCTATTACTATGAAACACTAACTGAGACAATGACCTTAGGCCTTGAGTGACCTTGGAAGGTCAAACCCAAGCCAACATGTAAATCCTTCGGATGAGTTTTGTTCTGCTAATTTGGGTACATCCGTGAATAGAAAATATTACAAGATGAGTACACGGGTAGTTCAAACCAGTACCATGTAGGGTTTGTTTAGAACAATGTGTGCACCTCTCGTTTTGTTCTGATTTTTTTTAATTCTGTAAAAGTAACTGATAGTAAACAGAATTTGTGTAAATCTATCAGACGAGCTCTTAAACAGAGAAGAATTTGGTATTTGTTACAATTTTCTGTAAATTTACACACAAGAACGAATCGGGTCTAAGATCAACTTTAACTTTATTAACTTTGATTCTAATCACTCGGAAAGACTCACTGCTTTCTTTATTCTATACAAATTATAATACCAAGTTTACATTTACAGCATTTGGTAGACGCTCTTATACAGAGCGACTTACAATTATCATTTTTTATACAACTGAGCATTTGAGGGTTAAGGGCCTTGCTCCAGGGCCCAACAGTGCTGAAAGTGGGGATTGAACCGCTGACCTTCGGATCAGTAACCCATCGCCTTAACCACTAAGCCACCACTGCCCAAATTCAAATTGCATATTTAAAACGAGGACCACTAACAAAAACCTGTATAATTTTACAGCTCATTCGCCATTTTTTTCTGAATACGCAACACTTTCCTCAAACACACACTCACCTCAAAAGAGATCTCGTCAAAATAGAGTCTGTTGCACATATCGTAGTCAGTGCTAACTGTTTCGGGATTGTAGTTCACCATTATTGTCTTGTAGCCCATCTGAAAAAAGAAAAAAAAATGTCCAGAACCATAAATACACCAGAGTTTGTTAACAGAAAAACAAACTACGTGGTGTTGAGTTTAGAAAAAATATTTTAATCCAAAAAACGGGAATGACTACTAGAATCTAACACTAGAACCGATTTCAGTTTGGGAGTGTTTTAATAACAAACATTAATAATGACAGTGTGTGTGTGTGTGTGTGTGTGTGTGTGTGTGTGTGTGTGTGCGCGCGCGCTTTATTCAGATTCAACCCAGAGAACTACTGAATGAATCAGAAAGCAGCACATATAAACACGTCTAATTACACTGAAATCCACTAATATGCAGGGTTGCCAGGTCACCAGAAATCCCCACAACCCAACCACATCACCAAAACCCTCACCTAAACAAAGGCGAGAAAAAAAATATCCCAGTGAGAACGTGACTCAAATCTAAATCCTCTTATATTCTTTCTGTTGGAAGCAGGTTCACTGTGGTGAAAATGTATTTCTGTTTTTAAAAAATCTTTATCTAGATTAAAAAAAAAAGAAAAACAAAAACCTGGCAACCCTGCTGGCCTGATCACAAGCGGCCTGAAGCACAGATTAGTTCATGTCACATTTACATGTAAGTTACTGATGCAATGAAAAGTCACGCAGCTCTCAGGAGGTCAGACGTGTTTTGGAATCCTTTTTTTCTTTTAAATAAATAAGAATATTCAAACACTGCAGTGGGTTCAATGGAAAATGGGGGACAGAGTCTGTGTGTGTGTGTGTGTGTGTGTTTGATTAAAATACAGTGTGATCAGAATTACTCCGCCCACTGTTAAATTTTTTTAAATTCCCAAATTGGAATAGCTTCTGCATCTCACATAAATTTCAGTCATTTAATATTCAACAGAAAATATATTAAGCATTTTATGATAAAACGGCTGTTTAACATGTTGTTTCTTTCTCATATTAACGTCTCATATCAAACGATACGACCTGGAAAACCGACCTTCCTCAGCTCTTTAATGCAGCCCACAGCACACCAGTCGAACTCCACGCTGCTGCCGATGCGGTACACCCCAGAGCCGATCACCATGACGTGAGGCTCATCGAAGCCGACGTCGCTCTCCGTGCCGTGATAAGTCAGGTACAGGTAGTTGGTGTAGGCGGGCCACTCGGCAGCCACTGTGTCGATCTGCTTTACCATGGGTAATATCTTCCAGTCGTGCCTCAGCTTCCTGACAGCCAGCTCGGTGCTGAAGACACAAAACAGCGGAACGAGATGGAACAATCTTGCAGAATAAGAACAATGTTAACCAGTGCGAATCCACTGATCCCTTGACATCACACACCTAGAGACCTACCTTTGCACAGAGAGAGCAATCTGCTTGTCTGAGAATCCCAGCTGCTTAGCCCTTCTCATCAGCTCGGGTGGCAGTGCGCTTTCATCCTGATTGTAACGTTCCAGAAGTTTCTCATGATCTATGATGTTTTTCATCTTGTACAGGAACCAGCGGTCGATTTTGGTCAGCTCGTACAGACGATCGATGCTGTAGTCAGCGTACAGGGCTGCCGCTAACACAAAGATGCGCTTGTCTGTAGGAATCTGAAGCTCCTGATCAGCCAAAAAAAATAAATTACTCTAGACAAAAATGAATCACGAAATACAACAACAATAATAACAATAACAACAATAATAACAATAACAATAAGGCACGGTGGTTAGAACATCCGCCTCACAGCAAGATTCCCGGGGCGTTTCTATGTGGAGTTTGCATGTTCCCCCGTGCTTGTGTGGGTTTCCTCCAGGTACTCCAGTTTCCTCCCACAGTCCAAAAACATGCACAGTAGGCTGATTAGCTGTTTCAACTTGCCCCTGTGTGTGAGTGTGAATGGTTGTGTGTGTTGCCCAGTGATGGTCTGGTGAGTTGTTCAGGGTGTACCCCGCCTTCCCCCCCGGCTGAGATGGGCACCGGCCTCCCCGCGACACTAAATAGCATTAAGAGGCATAGAACAATGAATGAATGAGTAATAATAATAATAATAATAATAATACATATAGCTGCAAGCAGCGATTTCCGGGGTCCAAGCAAAGAGACTAATAAAGAGTATAGGTGGTGATGAAGAGGAGAAATGGAGAGGAAGAGGAGATGATGAAGGGGAGTCTTAAAGAGGAAGTGAGGTCACAGAGAGTGGCTTGTTACCATAAAAGAAAAATATTTGTATTATAATAACGATAATGTTATGATCTGATTTTTAGTACTAACCTTTTCAGAAACAGGTTTGATGGTGTGATCAAACCCAACACAGTTCTCATCGACCATCCTGAGAGCTTTCTGGAAAGCCTCCTCGAAGTTGCGGCCGATGGACATCACTTCCCCTGGGGAAGTAAACAAGCGTGTGAGACCTCGCTGGAACAGAATATTGCTAGTAATCTTAAAGTCTTTATTCGACCAATCGGATCCTTTTACTTGAACGCCAGCCTTAACAGAAATGCTCCAGAGATTAGGAAAGTGGGCTCTCTCCTTTCATTCTGCACAAGGCAGGACAGATTATTCGATGTGGCTAAATAGTCCCTGAGATTTACATTTACGGCATTTGGTAAACATCCAGAGCGACTTACATTTAATCTTACGTTTTCTACGACTAAGCAGTTGAGGATCAAGGGACACGCTCAAGGGCCCAACAGCAGCAGTCTGGTGGTATTGGGGCCTGAACCCCTGACGTCCGGATTACTAGTCCAGAGCCTTAACACCTCTGAGCCAGCACGGTCTGTTAACTGTTTTAAACAGAATCCTGAGTTTGCGCTTGTTAATTATCCCAAAATAGCGAACCAATCAGATTGCACCGCTGAGTGATAGAATTAATTCTCTTTCAACCTCCCAGTCACGAACAGTGGTCCCATCATCAACATTTACTCCTATAATCTTTCGACAGTTCAGAGTCGTGAACGGAAGGGAAAGCCTCACGCCGGTGACCTTACCAACACTCTTCATGCAGCTGCCAATTTTGGTGCTAACTCGAAGGAACTTGCTCAGGTCCCAGCGAGGAACTTTCACCACACAGTAGTCGAGGCTGGGCTCAAAGTTAGCGGTGGTGGAGTTGGTCACGGAGTTTCTGGGAAAAAAGGAAAAAAATTATCCAAAGACGAACTTGTGAGGAGAGATTCGAAAGGTTAAAGTAAATTCTGCTGCTGTTGTGTCACTTACTTCAGGACTGGGAGGGGGATTCCTAGGCCAAGCTTAGCTGCCACGTAGGCTAGCGGGTATCCTGTGGCCTTACTAGCCAGAGCGGAGCTCCGGGACAGACGAGCATTGACCTCAATGATGTAGTACTGGGAGAAAAACAATGTTGAGGGGATTTCACAAATCAAAATGCATCGTATTTGTTTTTCATCTGCTTTGAGAGTGAAATGGGATCAGTGGTCCCACTGAGAGTCATTCTACCCAACATTCATTCTCAGGAACAGCACATTTGGCAGGAGAGAGATGGAAGAAAAGTCAAGAGTGGCCATGCATTAATAAATATTTTAAACCGAGAAGGGAATTCAGACAGGAATGCATTCCGGCGTCCGTTACCTGCTCAGATTCGGGATTGACGGCGTATTGAATGTTGCACTCGCCCACGATCCCCAGGTGTCGGATCACCTTGATGGAGGTGCTCCTCAGCATGTTGTACTCGTAATCGTTCAGCGTCTGACTCGGAGCCACGACTATAGACTCGCCGGTGTGAATTCCAAGAGGGTCTATATTCTCCATGTTACACACCTAATGTGAGAGATGAAAGGTCATGCCACGTTAAACCCCCCAAAAAATTCTGCGAACGCGTTTTACTGCAGAAGATCAGAAGGATTCTGGAGCTTCACTACCGTGATGCAGTTGTCGTAAGCGTCTCGGACGATTTCATATTCGATTTCCTTCCAGCCTTTGAGGGACTTGTCCACCAGGACCTGCGACGTGTGGGCGAAGGCTTGCGTGACCAGCGTGATCAATTCTTCTTTGTTGTTAGCAAAACCGGAACCCAGCCCACCCAGCGCAAAGGCGGAGCGAATCAGCACCGGATAGCCAAGCCTCTCGGCGGCAGCTGCTGCCTGCACGTGAAGAAATCCAGCAACAAGACTTGGTTGATTTGTGGGATGCCAGCAGTTGGAAAAGAAAACAATAATAAAAAAAAAAAAAAAGCTTTGCAGTGTATAGAAACTGAGTAATAGATGAAGATGAAGGATGAGGATTACCCAACCTGTTCCACGGACATGGCTGCTTCACTTGGTGCAACATGCTCATTGATCTCCTCCATTTTCTCCACAAAGATCTTCCTGTCTTCGGTCATCTCAATTGCGGCCACTGGGGTTCCCAAAACTTTGACGTTGTACTTCTCCAGTACCCCCTGCTTGGTCAGCTTCACTCCACAGTTCAGAGCCGTCTGACCCCCAAACGCCAGCAGAACTCCATCAGGACGTTCATTCCTGATCACCTGGTTTATAGATGGGACTATCACTTGCTGAAATTTGCTCAGCTTTGGAAAAAAGCCACAGAGTATACAGAACTAGAGGGGAACTCAGAGTGCCAGGTACAATTGGATTACCGTGACAGGAACATTGATCAACATAAAAATATCTGCCTATGACCAAGCAGGTTTTTATAACTTGGCACAGTTGTAATGATATGTTTTCCCCTATTGGCCGATTAATGAACATGTTTCCTCACCCCCCCCACAATATGATCCCTTGCACAAAATTGAATGGTTTGTTACTCACACCACACCCTATTCTAGAAAAAGGGCAGAGATAATTATGGAGTTGACTGTTATTATTAAATGCGTTTGAAGTTGAGCATGCAGGTCTGAACACCTTGAGCACAACGACAGCATTTCTTTTCATTCTAACATTTTAAAACCTGCCCAAACATGCCACCCGTGTCAAAGCCATGCACATGCATTTATTTTTGCTCTCGACGTTACAGGCATGGTTATTATAAAAATAATTTTTTTTTTTCCAAAAGTCCATAAGATCCACCAGTTCCTAACACGGTTCCTGAGGTGGAGAATGTTCAGACTGCGATGTTCCAACTCATTCACAAGTCTTTTAATTTTCACTCCTGTTGCTTCAAAACATGCTTTATTGCTTTATTACACCCCAACGCCTCACAAGAAGGATCTTCTCAGAGTTCTCAGAAGTCTAGAACATTCTTAAATTAATACCCTGTGAACCTGTTGAACTGGATTAATGACAACAATCAAATGCAAAAATAACGATTTGAACGAATCTGTAGAAGACGCGACACTCTGATTTAGGGAGAAATGGGGAGGGGGAGAGGGATAGACAGAAGAGAGAGGGGGGAGAGATAGAGAGAGAGAGAGAAGAAAGAGGGAAAGATGGGGAGGGGGGAGAGCGAGGGAGAAAAAAAGATAGAGAGAGAGAAGAAAGAGGGAAAGATGGGGAGGGGGGAGAGCGAGGGAGAAAAAGAGAGAGAGAGAGAGAGAGAGAGAGAGAGAGAGACAGAGAAAGAGAGAGAGAGGGAGACAGACAGAGAGGGACACAGAGAGACAGACATAGAGAGAGGGAGGGAGAAAGAGAGACAGACACACACAGAGAGACAGACAGACAGACAGAGAGAGAGATAGAGAGAGGGAGGAAAAGAGGGAGAGATGGAGGGAGAGAGAGAGAGAGAGAGAGGGAGGGAGAGAGACAGAGAGGGACACACAGAGAGACAGAGACAGAGAGAGAGAGGGAGAAAGAGAGAGGGAGATGTGGAGGAGGGTAGGAGGGGGGAAGTTGGTAGAAATGTCCTTTAAAGAAATGTGTTTTTATGTTTATATTTTAAAATTATATATTTTGTCGAACCCGTACTTCCACCGCAGACTGTTCTGTATTACATATAAATGAAGCCATTTGTTTCTGTGCACTCGCGATTTCCTCCGGTCCGAGCGTGTGCGGTGGATGAATCGAACTCCGTGGCGTTTTTGATAAGCAAATGATCTCCAGTGTAAACGATCACAAGCACCAATTCGGATACTTCATTATCATCAAACCCTCTGGCCCTCCGGCTGATACTGGATTATTTCTGGTTTTACCTGTGTGACGTAGTCTGGGGTGATGGGAAGGAAGTACACTTTGTCGGCGAGGCCTATGGAGGTCTGCACTGTAGCGATGTTCGGGTTAATAAGAATAGTCTGGACGTTCTCTTCTTTGAGAGCTTTAATCGCCTGAAAGAATAAAAACAGGTTCAAAAACAGTCGGGATAAAAATCACCCCAACACTGAACTACCGGAGCCGAGACTTCAGGACCGGTCCGACAGTGATGTACCTGAGAGCCAGAATAATCGAATTCTCCAGCCTGTCCAATAGAGAGACCTCCAGAACCCAGAATCAGCACTTTGCGCGGTCGGAAATAGTCCTCCGGCTTCGGAGATCCAGGGAAGGTAAGATGCTCCGTTAGCCTCTCCTTCACTACACTCATACACGCACATGCATGCATACACACACACACACACACACACACACACACACACACACGCACATCAGTGAGGATTAAACAGTGATAAACATTATGGCTTCCTAAGACAAAACGACCTGTAATATTGCATTATGGTCCTGGGTTCGAGGCCCTTCGCCCAGAGTCGGCTGAGACAGGCTCCAGCCTCCCCACAACTGAATAAGGAGATTGCAGGGCTAACCCTAACCTCACCTGACTTGCCCACTTTGCCGTGTTTGGCATCTCGGACGACGTCCAGAAAGACATCGAAGAGGCTGACCAGGTCGGTGGGTCCGGCTTTGTGCTCAGGATGAAACTGCACACTGCAAAAACCCCAAACACACACTGACACACTGTTCCCAACCTTCATACTCTCATATGAACTGACTCGTCAGGACGAGGTACCTGAAAACAGGTTTAGAGTTGTGCACGATGCCCTCGTTTGAGTGGTCATTGGCGTTGGTAAAGAGAACGTCCCAGTCATCCGGAAGACTCTGAGGATCCACGGCGAATCCATGGTTCTGAGACGTGATGAAGCAGCGTCCTGTACCTTTATGGATGCAAGGCTGGTTATGACCACGATTCCCGTATCTAAACCACAATACAAACAACACGTCAGTGACGTAACACAAATTAATAAATAAATACTACCATCTGTATCTGTTTACTGCCTCGAACACTCAGATCTATATCCGAAGTGAGCTTCTCCGATCTGTACTCTACGGGAACCCGTCGGTAGCATTTGCTAAGCTTTAGTAATGTCAGCAATCCAACTGACCGACAGGAAACTCTGTTAACCAATCAGAAACATGCATTTCCCCCCCACGTTGTGGTAATTTCTGAGGACGTGCACAACCAACACGCCAAACGGGTGCATGATACGGGACGCAGTTTTCATGTTCACGACAAAGCAATTCGTATATACACGCTACAGAGGAACGACGCGATCTGATTGGCTCGCCATCAGGGTGATATCATCCTCATCCTGGGTGGATAGTACTCGAACGGAAACAACTGAGGACCATCACGGTCACGTAGAGCAAGCAGCGTCATCTTTTTCACGCACGTCTTTATACAGCACTGGTGCTCTGCGGGCGGAGCTCACCTGACTCTTACCTTACCTGAATGTGAAAAAGTGAACCATTAAGATCTTGATCATGGTTTGCTTTTTAGGCTCTGGTGTAGTATAAACTAAAATAATCGCATCTGCATTTCATTTCTGGGACGATTTAGTGACATCCAGCTTGACTTTGGTGCACAACTGTTAAATGAAGAATATTTCAATCTACCAGCAAAAACGTTACTTCCTGAGCAACACAAACAATCCGGAACCTTAAATATATCTGCATAAAGCTCAAACTCACTACAGACAGAAACAAATACAAATTTCTCAATGTACACAGAGTTCTATAGAATCTAATATTACATCATTAAACATGTGCTACGTGGCGAGTTAAAGCACTGCCTAAAACTTCCACTGAAAGAGTAAGACTGGCATCTGAGCTGTCCTTGAGCAGGGGAACAACACGGAGATCAGTTCCAGTGTGGTATCACGTGAAAACTGCTGAGTTCAGCATAAAAAGCTATCAGCACCACGTCGCTCCCCAGGGAACCCGGGCCGAGCCTGGGAAACTCTGACGCGTAGGCGAGTAAACCATGACATGCCTTGTTTTGCTCTCCTGCCAAACTTCACCTCATTATCTGATTCTGTTCAGGTGATAAACACGGACGATTCATCGATTAAATGTGTAATGAAGAAGCCGACTGCGTGAGACATTAAAGGAAAAGACAACACTAGTTAAACTCAATCGACCTCAATATTAAAATCTGTCTGTGTGCAAAATCAAAGGCTGACAGCTTCTATTTAACAACTTTACAAGTGATTATGTTAAAGACTGAGTCATAGAATGATGATGTCATCAAGGCCCAAGTTAGCATGGAGGAGGATGGCTTTAGGAAATGATTTTAATCAAACCTTTTCACACCTCCAACACAATTCGGTCAATAAACGGCATCAGATTCCTGGACCTGTGCACGTGGGCCTCCATGACATCTTTATTGTCGGCCTCAAATTTGGCACACAGAAGGATATGAATCTGGAGATTTGAACTTTTAACAAGCGTTGCCTTTGATTTAAACAAAACCGCCAGAACATTCTTCAGTCACAATTTATTGTACAAGTTGTAATTGCATCCACAGGATTGTAATAACAACTTGTACAACGTAGCAGGAATGCAGTGGAAAATAAGCAGGCGGTACCGTCGCCACGGACATCGAAGATGTCTTCTAACTGATGCGTGTTAAAAAACAAAACGTAGTGTGGACGCGGTGTTCAGGATGCTGTAAGCAGTTAATAGGGACGTAGAAACGACGGTGCGGACGTAGTAACGAGGTAGCTAAAACCAGGCCGGGACTTCACAGATATACAAGCGTAGCACAGACTTGATGAACGTAGACGTGGCCACAAGAAAGAAGACTTGAATGAAAAAGTGCAGCACATGGCACAGTATTTATTATGTCGGACGCCGTGAGAACCTGGCGTGGATGCAGTGAGGACAGACAGTAGCACTTGAGAACTTCTATTAAATGGGATGACGGGGCGTTTAACAAACACAGTTCCAAAATTAACGAGCTTACTTCATTTTGTACGTCTTCGCACCGATAACCAATGAAAGCAACTGATGACCCAAACATATTCCGAACACAGGTTTGGGTTTTTCCACACACACGATCTTCTTCAGGTTTTCTACCGTCTCCCTGCAGTGATTCGGGTCTCCAGGACCGTTACTAATAAACAGTCCATCAAAATCTGGAGAAACACAAAGACACAGCAGGAGGTCGGCGACAAGCATGTCAAACTGTTACCTTTCAATAAATACAGTAAAGACGTAAACAATGATCCGGAACGTTTGACCTGTTTGGACTTCATCACTGTAGATAAAAAGTTCTTCCTGTTTAAGTTTCAAATGGGTTGCGTGGCTCACCGTCGGCGTTCAGAGGGTAATCCCACGGCACTACGGTGACCCGGGCACCTCGCTCACACAAACAGCGGATCTGATTGTACTTGATGCCACAATCCACCGCCACGATCCTCACACCGCCATCCGCGTTAAAAACTCTGGGTTCCTACGCAAACCAAACAGAAGTACATACATTTAAATCATAATCCTGAAACGTCCATTTATCCTACACGGCACACCATGAGTCATCATTTTTAATCCAAACCTACTTTCAGAGACACGTCTTTCACCAAGTTCCGAGTGTCGGGATTGTCGAAGGGCATGCTGTCTGCTCCGGCTCCTTCCACCACCAGCTTCCCCAGCATGGTTCCCTTTTCCCGGATCTTTTTGGTCAGCGATCGCGTGTCGACTCCTGTTTTATTTTCCACATAAACAACGATAGGATATTTTTACCGTGTGCATGCGTGAACAGAGCAGTACGGCAAATTTCCCATAACCACAAACACCAGGGGGCTGAAAAGTTCACAGGCTGAAGAAAGAGTAAAATGAAACTTGATATGCATTAAATTCAACCTTAAAATTTCTAAATTCAACAGATAATTCAGGGCTTTCAGCATTAATACTAGAGACTCCGCAGTGTTGTCATATTTCTGCAGAAAAAAGGGGTCAGACCTCCAAGGACCTTCATCACTATTACTTCACTATTAATCAGATAGCCAATGCTGTATCAGTGAAAAATAAATAAATCATCATAACAACAACAACAATAATAAAAAAATCCCTTAAATAGAAAAAAATCTAACCAAAATCAAAAAATATAAACATTTTTAAAATGTACATTATTTAAATTACATGCATAAAAATTGTAAAAAAAAAAAAAAAATTTCGAATGAGTGACTGAAAGTCTGCTCCCACGGCTCTCAATTTATTTATGAATTCTTTAATTATTTTACTTACATCAGCCCTGATATTTCATCAAAGCTTTCATATACAAGTTATTTTTTATCATTTTTAAAAGTGATCACAGTTCACTCCCTTAAGACCCTGTAACTACACTACCAAAAAGAGTCACCTCCTTGATCTCATGAGCAAACACAGGACTTTTGATTGGATAATCACTGAAGGATTAATGTTCCAGCTGCTATGTTATTGACACCTCAACTGATGCAGTGAGTACCTTCTCCTACATTGGGCAGATAAAATAACTGAAGAGATTACTGAAATGGTTCAGATTGGGTTAACAACGTTATTAACACCTTAAAGGATCGCGCCGAACTTCACACGAGAAACGCGGTGGGAATGAATCCTGACCGAATGTGATCGGAGATCATGGAACACTTGAAGCAGAATCATAAATAAATGGACAGCAGAACTGACGGCTGTGTTTATTAGTGAACATCACTGTTAAAGGGGGGAAGGGTATCTTACCCTGTAGCCCAGGTACACCGTGCTCCTTCAGCCACTTATCGAGAGACTTGTTGGAGCTCCAGTGGCTGGGATTCTGAGAAAGTTCCCCAACGATGAGAGCAGCAGCGTGGATCCTGGAGGATTCAAACCACTGAAATTGCACATGGGAGAACAAGAAGAATCAACCAACACGAATCAAGCACCAACAGAAAGTATAAGATATAGCTATAGATATAGATATTATTAAATAAACAGTGTTGATATGCACCTTGCTAAGTCCAAATTCCCCAGTGACATCATCGGGTACACCGTAGTTCCCAATCAGCGGGTAGGTTAAAGTCAGTATCTGAGCTTTATATGAGGGATCAGTGAGAGCCTCTGGATATCCCACCATTCCTGTCTGGAAAACTGAAAATAAAAATTATAATGTGAGAACGATAAATTCAGTATTCATGACATGCAGATAAAGTCCGCTGGGATTTTTACACCTGAACCTACTGGCTCATCAGACCGAGTCTCATCCCTGTTTCTGTAGCGAGAAGCGACTTGAGGTTCAAATCCTCCTGGATGCGACGCTAGTCCATCGCCTTCAGTTACCTTCCCAGTATTTTTATTGCATTTATACTGCTGGGTGGACAGAGGCACACGCGTGGATGAGGCCTTGCCCAGGGGTCTTACACGGTGGGGGTCTAAATGGACTCAAACTCACAACCTCTCGATCATAAGCCCAGCACCATAACCACTACATCAGCCCCAAGCAAGGTAGGTCACATTACGGATTTGTCCGAGACCCAGCAAAGACATATCTCATATGTAACATTAACAATACTTTAACTACATTAACAAAACAATAATAATTCAATTATCTTTATTTGTAATCACATTCACATAGAGACGGCCGAAAAGTCCTGAAGCTGAAAACGCAACGAATGGAATTTCACAAAGTCCACAGCATCAGCACTCCTCATCAGCAGGAGAAATGCTTCACTTTGAAGATAAAGGTCTCATCACATCTCGTCTTGTTCTTACGTAGAAAATCTTGCTTAGTTCATCAGTTCCGTTTATTAGACCTTGACCTACGGTGTTGTAAGGAAACAACAGATAATGAAGAAAGCAGAGAAGTTTGGTGGATTAGAGAACATAACCTTCGACCTGCTTTTCAGTAAACATTACAAAATCTTGTGCTATCAGGACCCCGTGCGAGTGTACTGGTTTTATGGTATATACAGATAACCTGAGACGAACAGTACTCATTCCTGTTTAAATGGACCTGCAGCAGAACCAGCTGTAAAGATCCCTCCGTGCTTTTGGTGCCCATGATACTCAAAGTGCTCTCCCAGGGAGCTCCGGTCTCTTTCTGGATACGTTCAATTATCATTCACGACCTCTCATAAACGATTTGCTCATTCCATGTCTTTTAGAACTCACGCGTCAGTTGTGCAACACTGATTTGTGGATAACAGCATTCACAACAAGGCCACCATTCAGCAGGGGCGGAAAAATAGAGCACCCGGAGCGCGCAAACCTCCACCAAGCCCAGAAATAGCCCAATCGTGTTCAAAAATTGTAAGTAGTCTCTACACAAAAATCTCTACACAGCTTTTCGCAAATAACAAAACATACACAGCACCCCCTGCTGGGCCTCCTTTAATATGACACTTCTAAAAAATCTACCCATCTCACAATAGTAAAGAATTGTTTAAAAAGTTCCAAAAATTTCATTTGGATCATCTCCAAAATCTAATGGAGTCTTCCTTGTCCAAAGCTCCGCCTCTGGTAGATATTTCACGAAAATCTACAAATAAGGTTTTGTGCAATTCTGCTAACAAACACACACAGGATAAAAGATAACCTCCATAAAAAAACAGCAAAGAGACGGAATTAGGGCAAAAGAATCAAAACCATCTCATGATTCACGCCATAAACACATTTGTGAACTTGATAGAAGTGGACAGAACAGACACACGATCATTAATAATATTATTATTATCATTATTATTACTATGATTACTGCTGCCAGACATGTTTGATACTATTCATGCAGTAAAACGGTACTACAGTGCTGTTCTATCCGGTGGTTCTACTGTAACATAATGAAGACCTTACAATGAACTGGTTCACCATTTTTGCCCCGATAGCAAACCATGACATTCGCCAAAAAACACCACTGCCATGACACTCGCCAAACCAGGACACCTACAGATAAAGTAAAAATAAATAAATAAATAAATAACATTACAACACTCAGAGTTGCACAGACACCTAGAAGCTTCTGCATCACTCAGAAGCTGCAGGCTCTTTATTAGCGCCTCGAACAATGAAGGCTACAGCGTGTTTTCTTACAAAGCCCTGTGCTTATGCATTCCAATTACAGTCCTGAAGTCTAGACTTCAACTCATTTGTTCAGCCTAGTTTATTGTAAGTACTTTTTTTAAATAAGTAGTATTACATTTACAGCATTCGGCAGACACTCTTATCTTATCCAGAACGACTTACAATAATCATTTTTATACAACTGAGCAATTGAGGATTAGGGGCCTTGCTCAAGAGCCCAACAGTGGTGATAGTGAGGATAGAACTGCTGACCTTCGGATCAGTAACCCATCGCCTTAACCACTAAGCCACCACCGCCCTTTGTAAGCCCATGTATTACATGTCCAGCAGGGGGAAAAAATACAACTGGATGCACAGTTCAACGCAGGCCAGCTGATGACATCACTTTTTAAAATCTCATACATCAAGATTATTTAATCATCCGTGTTATTTAAGGTCCTAAGGAGCATTTGTGCCAAATTTTGTCCAGAGATAAGCAATGATCCATTCATGGAAGCCGATAATTTATTCGTCTGTTCAGAGACACAGACAAGAACCTGGTTTCATAAAAACCTGTTTGAACAAATCAGACATTTTGTTTTTTAGCTCTTTAGATAAAATCAACATAAAAGTCAGGTATCAGAGTTCCAGTGCCAGCGGTACCGTCGCTACTGACCCGAAGGTGACCAAGCTTTGTTTCAAAACCTCCATCGCTTTAAAATTATACGTCCCCACATTTGTGCCAAGTTAAATTTAAATCCACTGATCCGAACATGGTTCTCTTCGGTCCGGAAAAGTGTGAGGTCAGAATGATGTACATCTAAACAGGTAACCAATTAACACACACAAAAATTCATAACCTTATTAAAAACTGTCCAAAAAAGTAGATATTTTAATAGACGCATCATTTTGAAGGTCCTTTCGTGATATTTGAACCGATGACAAGAAATATTATATATAAAAAAATAAATAATTCCCCCAAATACGTACATGATGTTTTTATATA
>JAQMYF010000022.1:7523036-7534290 GCA_030014195.1 Neosilurus mollespiculum
ATGTATTATCTTTTCTTGATGCACCAGTGGGCTGGCGCACTGTCCAGGGTATACCCCTCCTTCACCCAGAGTCGGCTGAGATGAGCACCAGCCACCCAGCGACCCTAATCAGGATCAAATGGCTTAGAAAATGAATGAATGATGCAACAAATAAAATAACTGATAGTGTTTTGTTTTGTTTGTTTGTTTGTTTTTTGGCATGATTTTATTTCAGTATGGGAAGAAGAACTACATGGTCAAAGCTCTGGTGTTTTCCCCAGATTCCACTAAAATCGCTGTGGCTCAAACGGACAATATCGTGTTTGTTTACAAAATCGGAGCGGAATGGTAAGTCGTAATACGAATCAGTTAATATACTATAATTGATGTTTAATGAATTAAATTGAATCGAGTTTCTGGTTTCTTTCTAACAGGGGAGATAAAAAAGTTATCTGCAACAAGTTTGTGCAGACAGTAAGTCATATTTATACAGGACCCTGATGCGCATTATAAACTCAGGCCTTCGTACTGAACTGAGCTGAACTTCTTTCTTTATGATCCAGAGCGCTGTCACATGCCTGCTATGGCCGGCAGAAAATTCTGTAGTGTTCGGACTAGCAGAAGGGAAAGTAAGTGGCCATTTACATGCTGGGATCTTGTTGTAATTCATTCGTACTCTTGAATACTTGTTACTTTTATTTTTGACGCAGATTCGAGTCGCCAACACAAAAAACAACAAATCCTCCAGCATCTACGGGACGGAATCCTATGTGGTTTCATTAACCGCAAAGTAAGTTTTTCCTCTCCCGTCCCTGGCGTGTCGTCTCCTGTTCTTGGTATTTTAAGTGATATTTTATCTATTCAGCGTCTCTGGGAAAGGAATTCTTTCAGGCCATGCAGACGGGACTGTTGTGCGCTATTTCTTCGACGACGAAGGCTCAGGGGATTCCCAGGTATCCTCCATGCACAGTAACACTGTCATAAATAAAGGATCGGACTGAGTATTTAAACGGTGCACGTTCACGCATGTGTGATCTCAGAACTTTCACTCCAAACCTCCAGTCTTTCTTTATTGATTTAAGATGAAATGATTTCTATTCAGGGAAAGTTGCTGACTCACCCGTGCCCACCGTACGCTCTGGCCTGGGGAACTAGCAGCATCATCGTAGCCGGGTGTGATAAGAAGATCGTAGCCTACGGGAAGGAGGGACACATCCTGCAGACGTTCGACTACAGCCGCGATCGCTCAGAGAAAGAGTTCACGGTCGCAGCGTCGAGCCCCAGTGGCCAATCCGTAGTGTTGGGTAGTTTCGATAGGTCAGTACGCCGCTCTCAAAGACGAGCGCGCTTTTCATTTATAAGCTTTAAAATACTGAGAGTTTTACTTTGTTTACACTTAAAAAAAGATTCAAACTGTCAGTACTTTTAAATCAATGCATTTTTTTGTGGCTAAATAACATTTCCGCTCTTCATTTATTTACATTCCTTCAGATTGAGGGTTTTTAACTGGAATCCTCGGAGAGCCGTTTGGGATGAAGCTGCTCCAAAAGAAATTCCTAATCTGTACACCATCACTGCGCTCTCCTGGAAAAAAGACGGCTCGCGCCTCTGTGTAGTACGTATCCCGCGAGGAGCAAATAAAAGCAGCGCAGAGAACATGAGAGCTTCATTTATTCTAGAGTTTTATTATTATAAACACACTAACAGCGTAAAGATGGTTCACACAACTCAATTTCATTATAGATATATTTTGCTTTGGTGTCTCTCATACACAGTGTTTCTACAGCACTTTAATTATTAATGCATTTGTATGAATATCAGTCGGGCGGTACGGTGGCGGAGTGGTTAGGACGTCCCCCTCACAGCAACAAGGTCCCGGGTTTGGTTCCTGGGCTCGGAGTGTTTCTGTGTGGAGTTTGCATGTTCTTTTGGTGCTTGCGTGGGTTTCCTCCGGGTACTCCGGTTTCCTCCCGCAGTCCAAAAACATGCACAGTAGGCTCACTGGCGGTTACTACCTAGGTGTGAGTGTGAATGGTTCTGTGTGTGTGTGCTCTGTGATGGCCCGGTGAGCTGTTCAGGGTGTACCCCGCCCTCGCCCAGAGTTGGCTGAGATGGGCACCAGCCTCCCCACGACCCTAATTAGGATTAAGCGACTTAGAAAATGAATGAATGAATGAATATCATTCACATGACCGCAGCATTTTTTCCTCTTGGTTTATCACAATAATCCTGTTCTCCCCATGTTTGCATGGGTTTCCTCTGGGTGGGCCGGTTTCCTCCACGGGTCCAAAGACATGCACATTAGGAGAATTGGCTGTTCCGAATCGCCCGTAGACAGGAATGGGACCTCAGATTGCAACTTGTGCTCCAGAGGGATTCTGTACAAGTCGACTCTTTACCGAACACTGATAGAGAGCCGACAGGTGCAAGGTGGGATGTGTTCGAGTGGTGCGTATGGGAAGGATAAGAAGAATAATCATGGGACAAAAGATCAGAAAATCCACAAGCAGTTTTTTTGTGAGACTGAAAGAGTCGACTCTTTGATTCAGTGATGAGTCAAATGATCTGAATTAACAGAAAGAGCTGGAGTTCCATCACTATTTGGCAAGGTGGGAAAAATAAATCCATCCATCCATTTACTGAACCACCTGCTCATGTTGTCGCCTATCTCAGCCATCTCTGGGTGAAGGCGGATTACGTACTGAACTGCTCACCAATCTGGCGCAGGGCTGAGAAGAATGAATGGAAATCATGTTTACTATACAGCAATGATAATATGTGCAATCAGAGCTGCACTGCATGGTCGGACCTTTAGCAGCTTAAAAGATAAAAGAGTTGACGGAGTCCTGTGTAGTACACGAAAATAAAGGAAAATTGCATGTTGTCCGGTAGAGTCATGTGGATTTTCCTAGTCTGAGGTCACGTGAGTTTTCATGGCTTGATGTCTTGACCATTAGGGCACCCTGTGTGGTGGAGTGGAGCAGTTTGATTGCTGCCTCCGCAGGAGCGTCTACAAGAACAAGTTTGAGATGACTTATGTCGGCTTAAGTCAGGTAAAGTTCTGATTTCCTTAAAGTCCTAACGCAGCACGGTGCAGTCTTAATCTGAGCTACTGTTCATAAATCATTTTACAGTACGGTAGGAGCTGTTCTAATTCCCACCCCCTCATCATTTCCCACGATGCAGGTGATTGTGAAGAACCTTTCCACGGGCACACGGGTGGTGCTCAAGTCGCATTATGGCTATGAGTTTGATGAGGTGAAGATCATGGGGAAGGATCGCTACTTGGTGGCCCACACCTCAGACACCCTTCTGCTGGGAGATCTGGTCTCCAATAAACTCAGTGAGGTAGAAGGAGCACACCGTTGTTGGTGGGAATGTTGACAAAATATATACATGTATCATTTACCGGCTCAAAATGCCATCAAGTGGATGAAATCATCCTGAATCTCGCCAACACTGATGCTGAGTCACACATTTGGCACTTCTCTATATCAGGAAATTTATATATATATAAAAAATTTATTTTGTCAGAGCCCAGAGAGTTAACTCCTCTCCCCCTTCTTAGCCCTTCCCTTCTTCCATGCACACCTACACAAAACTCAAGGAAAATGAAATAAAATTTGCCTAAAAGTCTGTAGTGAAAGTAGATGTAAGTAACGGTGAACCCTTTTGCAGGTGGTGTGGCAGGGCTCTGGAGGAAACGAGAAGTTCTTCTTTGAAAATGAAAGCGTACGTTTCTGTATTTTTTCTTAAAACAGTTTTGACATAAATCTTTTCCTGTTTATGTGCTGTTCCATGCAGGTTTTAATGCAGGCGCAATCATAGAGCACAAGGTTCCTCCACCAGACACAAATGGATGATGGTGACAAGTGCACTGATTAACCTGAAAAATCCATTTAAGACTGCAGTTTTTTATTATTATAATTTGGCCGAATTATAATGGAATGTCTCCCCCTAGTGGGTGTCTGATAAACATTCATTAACACATTGTTTTCACTTATTGACCTTAATGGATTTTTCTTTCAACATGATCCCATGCACAGATCTCCTCCAAAATTAAATTGTTTTTTAACTTGTACCGCACCCTGTTCTCGAAACAAAATTCATCAAAATCTGTGCACAACATTTTGAGGTATATTGTACACAAACAAACTAACAGACGAAATAACACGATTAAAAACATAACATCCTGGCGGAGGTAATAAATTATATGTAGCTTTCATAGATGAATCATCATCATGGAGTTTTGTATCAAACGTATTAAACAATAAATTGTTATGTTTTTGGAGCAGGCGTGCATGATTTTCAATGCAGGAGAACTGACCTTGGTGGAATACGGCAAGAACGACATCTTAGGATCTGTACGCACTGAATTTATGAACCCCCACCTGATCAGGTAAACTGTTACTGTGTGATTTGTTATTGTGGTAATTATTCATTCATTCATTCATTTGCCGATCTGCTTTATTCTACTAGGATTGTTTGGGAGGGGAGGGAGCCTATCTCAGCCCAACTGGGCGAGAGCAGGGTACACCCCGAACAGTTCGCCAGTCCTTCGCAGTGCCAACACACATACACAACCACTCACATTCACAATTACACATAGGGGCAAGTTGGAACAGCCAGTTAGCCTAATGTGCATGTCTTTGACCTGTGGGAGGAAACTGGAGTACCCAGAGGAAACCCACGCAAGCACTGGAAGAACATGCAAACTCCACACTGAGCCCAGGGCTCAATCTCAGGACCTTGTTGCTGCTAGGCGGATGTGCTAACCACTACGCCACCATGCCTTGCCATTCCAATACTTTTTAGATCTGTGTAAGCAGAAAAAGGTGTATCTGGTGCTCTGTGGTTTGGAAGTGGAGAGACTGAGACTAGTCGCAAATCTTCATTCAGATGGAGAGCGTTTTCTCTGTGTGTGTGTGTGTGTAGTGTCCGTCTGAACGAGAGGAAGCAGAGAGGAGTGGATGACAACAAGAAATTAGCATACCTAATTGACATCAAAACCATCGCCATAGGTGAGTCCCAACAAAGGACACATTTTTATCCATGCAGTGCTGTCAGAATGTTATTACAGGATCAGAGTGAACAGATGTCATAATGTCGTGTTATTTAAATGGTGATTAATTACAGTAATTAATTTAAAACATCCCTGTTTATATCAGTCCAGTATTCAGTTATAACTGACAACAACAAAGTGGCTCTACACTGAAATACTACAGGGAAAACAATCATATTTAAATAAGTTAGGTGTTCCGCACTAACAGTTTCCTAAATAAGGTTTCCACTCTGACAGAATTGTCATATCATAATCATTATATTATTATATATGTTTTATTACATAGAAAGGATTCAGAGAGAGATACACCTGTATCTCTCAATCCCTGTGAACAGACAGAAGAAAAATGACACGTCTACACTCACTGGTTTTATTATTTTGTCCTTCTTACGTTTTCAAAGTTGCGATCTGCTAAAATAAATTTTGATAGTTTGCATTAGCCTGTTTAAAAAGGCTACCACTTGTAGACTGTTTTATTCTCACAAGAGTGTGAAATTGAATGAATAGGACATAGACAGTTCATATAAGGTAAGATAAGGGCAATAATAACAGTATTGAGATATTAAACTAACAGGTCAGATATACACTATTGAACTTCTGAATAAAATGACACTCGGCACATCTGGACACAATACTACAATGTGACACTGCCCCTTTAACTATTCCTTTAACTTGCCCCTTTTACCCAAATTTTTAGTGTGTATCTACTATAGATAGTATACCGTAGCCTTACATCACCAAAACTAAGCTTTGAGTTGAAAACGATCAGAAAACAGTCCCTCCAGCTTCACAGGTCTCCATTCAAACTCAGTGGAGAGGTTCCTCCACTCTTCTTACTGTCCGTGCTACAGTAAACCTTCCGTCGTCTCACCTTTTAATCCTAAATCAGTTCTAATTTATAAAACTTCAGTGCTTTGAAAGAATATTAAACAGTCCTGTGTGATTCTCCTTCATTTGTTTAGTGGACTTGGTGCTTGGTTATAACCTTGCTACTGTTAGTCATGACTTGAAGATCGACTGGCTGGAGTTAAATGAGACGGGACGCAAGCTGCTATTTCGGGACAAGAAGTTACGGGTATGTTTCTTTAAAAAAATAAATAAAAAGATTAGTGGTAGAAGTGGATTACCTATAAGTAACTGTGAAATGATAAACAGGCTGTATTTATTTATAAGTTCTAAGTCGTATCTTGCTCACACTTTCTGTTTTCTCTTTTCATCCTGTTGTCTGTCTCCGTTCAGCTGAATCTGTTTGACATCGAGAGCGGAGTGAAAACCACTGTCCTGAGCTTCTGCTCCTACGTGCAGTGGGTTCCAGGCAGCGATGTAGTGGTAGCGCAGAACCGCAACAACCTGTGTGTGTGGTACAACATTGACAGTCCTGAGAAAGTCACCATGATCCCTTTGAAAGTGAGTAGAAGTCTTTTTTTTTTGTAAAGTTCAAGCCAAACCAGATAACTCCTCATTGTGACGACCAGCCAATCAGAAGCTTTCTTTGTCAAGTCCCTGCTGTCTTTGTAGGAACAGTAGTTCTCCCCATGTTCTACACACGGTTCCATGGCCTCTCGTGGTTACTGAGCAGCACTATGTTAGGACACCGGTGATGGCCAGGTCCTACACGATCGGCATCCCACCGATGTTGATGACTTTGCGACATGTCCATAGGTACTTGTCGTGTGCCTGTAAGCCCAGGTGCTTGTTCATGGTTCAGTGGATGTAGTTGGCCTCCTTGTTGGGGCTGAGAGTGACCTGAAGTGCTCTTCTGACATTTTGCACATCCTGCATTTACTGTCGTCTGGCTGTTATATGATGTAGTTCTGGTGGGGCACCGTATTGAATATCAGCTTCTTCTTAGAGACCCGCACTGTGTAGCCGTAACATGGAGGTTTCTTTTCATTCAACTGCTGGTCTGTCTGTGGAATTGTTCATGCATTGGCTTGCTCTTGGACAGTTCTTCACTGCCTGGCCAAAAAAAAAAGAGTTGAGCACTGTAATATTTTGTTGGAGTGTCTTGTCCATGGTATTAGTGCTTCAGTTGGTTGGGTCGAGGCTCAGCAACAATAAAAATGAAGTCAGCTGACAACCTTTTCTTCCCGGATATATGTTTAACATACTCTATAGATGTATATCACCCCTTTTAAGTATATATGTTAAAAAGGAATAATAATAATAATAATAAATTTTACTTATATAACACTTCATATTGCAAGGAATCTCAAAGTGCTTACAGAAAAACAAGAAAATAAAAGAAAATAATAACTGAAATATTATGTAATTTTTGGTGTTGAGTGATTTCAGTATGCAAGTTTTGATATGGTGACGACCCGTGTTCTTATAAACATAAATACCAGACAAATGTTTACACACAAGAAACTGTGTCCAGACTTCTCACCGGTAGTCTATAGGATATGTTAGTTCATAATTTAATTTACCTGCTGTATGATGATGTAAGAATTTGGCCAAACACAAAAGCCAAAGAACGCAATCAAAGCGTGCGTGTGTTTGCAGGGAGATGTTGTTGACCTGGAAAGAGCGAATGGCAAAACGGAGGTGATTGTGCTGGAAGGTGTGAACACAGTCTCATATACGCTGGATGAAGGATTGATTGAGTTCGGAACAGCCATCGATGATGGAGATTTTTACAGGTACAGTATGAGGTGCCCAGTACACTTGATAAACAGTGTAACACAAGCATTAATTCTTTCATTCATTCATTCTCTAAGTCGCTTAATCCTAATTAAGGTCGCAGGGAGGCTGGCGCCCATCTCAGCCGACTCTGGGCAGGGGCGGGGTACACCCTGAACAGCTCGACCAAGCCATCGAACGCAACACACAACCATTCACATTCACACCTAGGGACGATTTGGAACAGCCATTCAGCCTACTGTATGTTTTTGGACTGTGGGAGGAAACCGTAGGACCCGGAGGAAACCCATGCAAACACGGGGAGAACATGCAAACGCCACATAAAAATGTTATTGCTAATGTTTTTTAATTGTCATTGCACGGAGAACAGTGCAACGAAATTTAAAAAGCTTTGCTAGAGACACTCACACGCACATCTCACACATACACACTTAAGTGTAAAATAATAATGAAAATGATACCATTAAAATCTATAATTAAAATGCATAGTAATAAAGTGCATTTCAATGGTTGCATGGATGAGTCCAAAGGTTCTTTAGATGGAGAAGGTGGAGGCAGTGGGATAGGGGCAGAGAGTTAAGTTGTTGGAGAGCTGAGGGGTAAAGGCTGTTCCTTAGTCTCGTGCTGCAGCCCTGATATAGCCCTGTCATGCTCGGGTACGATAATGGAACAGTTATTGTACTCACAGTCAGAAGGACGTGATCCTTATGTCCTGATCCTTAGCTGATGTAACCAGAGTTTAAAGTTTAGCTGAAACTGTGTCTGTTTCACTGAAACTGTTCTTGTTTTTATTTTGTTCATGGATGTGTGCACGGTCATAGAGCCACTGCATTCCTAGAAACCCTGGAAATGTGCACGGAGACTGAAGCTATGTGGAAGACCCTGAGCAAGCTGTCTTTAGAGGCACAGCAACTGCACATCGCAGAAAGGCGAGTCTGACAGCATCATGCGTAGTCTTTTCACAATCTCAGAACACATAGAACTAGTGTTTTTAATTTGTCTGTGATATCTCACCTGTCAATCAAATGGGGAAATCTGGTGAAGTTATGGGGAAAAACGCATATTGCACCAGCATCGACACACTCTTCTTCCGCAGCCACGCCTGTGACATGGTTCTAAAGATGGTCAGGGTTAATAACAATGCTGTTAATGAAGTCATGCGAACCAGTGCTGCTACTAAATCCCTTTTGCCCCTCCCTTTACTCTTCAGGTGCTTTGCAGCTTTGGGAAATGTGTCTAAGGCCCGCTTTTTGAACAAGACCAATAAAATAGCTGACAGCATCTCAAAGGAATACGTACGTACACAAATTCCAAGCTGCAGTTTTGAGTATATTGCTCACAAGGCCCCAGTTGTGTCTCTTAATAAAGAAAAAGTCACTTTTACAGAGTGTTATTAGTATCTTTTTGATACTGGACTCTGATTGGTACTCTAGAACAGCTATATCCTGTTGCAGAAGAGGATGTTTTTTTTTTTTTTTTTTAATTGACTGTGAACTGTTTAACTATAGGGCGGTGATGGAAAGGAACACTATGAAGTGAAAGCACGGTTGGCCATGCTGGATAAGAACTATAAACTCTCTGAGATGTACTACCTGGAGCAGGTAATGGCTCTTTATTTTACTGAGTATTAAACATGCAGAGAGATATTTAATATGAAAATTTAGAGCTGATAAGATTGCTGTGTGCTGCAGAATGCAATCAATGAGGTGATGGAAATGTACCAAGAGCTACAAATGTGGGACGACTGCATAGCAATAGCTGAGACTAAGGTAAATAAGTGGGAAAGTTTCTTCAGAATCGGAGTTATTCTGAATACACACTATGATTTAATACTTCCAGCAGGCTGCCTGGATCATTCCATGATGTATTATTGCTACAGTTCAATTATAGCCTCTGCTATTGTACGCTGGTGCTTTACAGGGTCATGCGGAGGTAGAGAATCTGCGGCGCAGCTACTCCGCTTGGCTGATAGAGACCAAGCAGAACGAGAAAGCAGGGGAAATGAAGGAGAGCGAGGGTGACTACGTCGGAGCTGTTAACTTCTACCTTAAAGCAGGACTTCCTGCCAAAGCGGCCTGGCTAGCCATGAACAGGGACGAGCTCCTGTCGAGCAGCATCGTCTCACGCATCACCTCCGCTCTCATCAAAGAAGAGTTCTACGAGAGGGTGAGTGAGTCAAGGTGCAGCGCCATTGTGTTTTGATTCGAAATTATTTCAGCACCTCTGAATTAACAATAAACTGAAGTGAGTGAACAGTCAAATACAGGAGGGATCCAGTAGAGCGAGCCGGACATTACCACGAAATAAACTCGACAGAGTGATGCACGACCCCGAAGCATTCGTAATAACGACCGACGTGTTGTACGCTCTCCCCTTCTTACACAGCGATTTACTACAGACATCAGTAATTTGATGCGAAATAATTAACTTATATTTATTTTAAATATTAATTTAAAATGGATTATGTAACAGCAGCGTGTTGTGTAGAAATAACAGCCCACTTAATGCTGTGATCGACCAATCAGAATCCAGTGTTCAAATAATAATGAATTCTTCCTACAGAATATTTTCCTTTTATTTCTTCAAAAAAAAAATTACGTTTCAGTTTTTTGAAATTTAATACAACAATAATTTAGTGTAAAATTTCCTGGTATTTAAAATCTTTAATCATTCAATAGAGTTTATTATATATAGATTATCACATTAATGTGCTTTATTACAGTTTAACTTTTTATATTAATTTCTGTTCTGCGTAATATTTTAGTTTTTTTCTAATGAAAATAAGTGAATTATTTATTTATGAACATTCAATCAGTCAAACTTTATTTATACACCACTTTTAATACACAGAGTAACACAAAGTCGTTTACAATAAAAATAAAAACACCACCCCTTCCCCCACTCAGTCACCCCAACTAAGTTAAAAATAAATGCTAAAAGTCCATAGAGACAGGAACTATTTAAACAACTACAGCTGGAGTAACCATCACTGGTAAAATCTGTTATTTGTATATTATTCCTTGTCAGGCGGGGGACCTCTTCAAGAGGACCAGTAACAACCAGCGAGCCCTGGAAAGTTACTGCAAAGGCAACGCTTTCAAAAAGGGTGAATATGTGTTTATTATCCCTCTAAAGGATCCAGATGTTTATAAGTACCCATGAAGGAACCAGATGTCTAGAAGTATTCATGAAGTATCCAAATGCTTATAAAAGAAGGATCCAGATGTTTAAATGTCCCCCTGAAGGATCCAGATGTTTCTAATCCCCCTAAGAGATCCAGATGTTTATAGCCCCCCACCCCCCACCCCGAAGAATCGAGATGTTTTAAAACCCATTGAAGGATCCAGATATTTTAAAGCCCCTTGAATGATCCAGATGTTTAACCCCCCACGCCTGAAGGATCCAGATGTTTATAAGCCCCCTGAAAGATCCAGATGTTTATAGTCCCCCCCCAAAGGATCCTGATTTTTACAAGTCCCCTTGAATGATTCAGATGTTTACCCCCCACCCCCTGAAGGATCCAGATGTTTATAGACCCCCCAAAGGATCCTGATTTTTACAAGTCCCCTC
>JAQMYF010000022.1:7537248-7550644 GCA_030014195.1 Neosilurus mollespiculum
GTCCCCCCGAAGGATCCTGATTTTTACAAGTCCCTCTGAAAGACCCAGATGTTTACCCCCCACCCCCTGAAGGATTGAGATCCCCCCCACCCTCTGAATGATCCAGATGTTTATAAGCTCCCCTAAAGGATCCAGATGTTTACTCCCCTCACCCTCTGAATGATCCAGATGTTTATAATACCCTACTGAATGATCCAGATGTTTATAATATCCCCTGAAGGGCCCAGATGTCCATACGAAGCAGTAAATGGATTTAATGGAATAAAATTATGAGTAGAAGGTATCGGTACAGTACGTGTATTGTTTACTTGTGCAGCGGTGGAACTTGCCCGGGTGGCCTTTCCTTCGGAAGTCGTGAAGCTTGAGGAGGCCTGGGGTGACCATCTCATCCAGCAGAAACGCATGGATGCTGCAGTCAATCATTACATTGAGGCTGGGTAAGTGCAAATTAATCGCCAACGTTACGAGGACAGTCACATTACTGCAGGTGGGTTCTGAATTGTATTTTCTCCTGATGAAGGTGTGGCACCAAAGCAGTTGAAGCAGCAATCGGGGCCCGTCAGTGGAAGAAAGCCCTGCACATTGTGGAGCTACTGGAAGACAAATCTTCAGCTAAATACTACCTAAAGATCGCCCAGCACTATGCATCGTTACAGGAATATGAGGTAAAAGAGCACATATGAAGATGAAATTCAAGGCCATGCCTTACCAGGACTTTGTTATATTGATTAGCATTCCATGAGATAGCGTCCATCTTTGTTTATACTCAGCTTAGAAGGCACAGTGATTTATTAAACCATTGTGAATACTGAAATGGGTTTCACTGGACTACAGCTAAAATACCACCCAATAAAGCATGAACCGAAACATTTTGGTGTAAATACTGGAGTTTTTATGGGTTAAAGCTGGTGCTGGAAAAAAATGGACTCATTTTAAAAACCAAAAATATTCAGAAGCCAGGTGGGAAAAAATAAGTATACACCGTACTTCCATAATCATTCATATTCATTAGCAGCCAGGTTTTTCTTTAAAGTTCAGATATTATAATGATTTTCAGATCTTTAACGTTTTATTTCGGACACCAGTGGAGCACCAAAGTATGATTCCTAATCCAAAAACTTCCACAGTTCTTCAGGAAACTGCGTCCCCATGCACCTCCCCCTCAAACACTGATTCTGAGTGCATGTTCTGGATGTGCTGTTTGGCTTCCTCCTCCCATTTATGGTTTTTACACTCTCCGTGCCTACTCTCTTCTGATTTGTAGCCTTTTTGAAGCCTTTCCAGAGGGGGACAGTACAGGACGTTCAGCTAATCAGAAGGCCCAGCATGCCTGGACACATTGTGCCCCCGCCCACACACACACACACACACAAAAAAAAAAAAAACACAGCCAGTTTTTACAGCCAGCTCAAACAGTCCAGATTGAAAACTTAAACATGTGCTAACATGGCTGTTTAACACTGTAAAAACATTTTGTGATCCAAAAAGGTGGAAAAAGCATTATGTCTCCCCTTTAAATCTCTGATCATTTAATGATCTGAACGCCTTAAAGGGTCTCCACTTGTAAACAATCCCTCTGACTGTAGAATGGTGAATTCCAAATCTGTTCATTAATCTGTGGAGGGTTATAAGGCCATCTCTGAACAATCTGAATATCTTTATATTTCTTTTGTGCATACGTTTGTCTTTATAATAAAGTTTATGACCTCATAGCTCTCATCAGGCTTTCAGGGTATCAGTCTGTCCTGTGTCCGAGTCCACATTTAAATATCCTCCAGGCTATTACTCAAGAACTGCTTGGCGAATAATTCTGAAAATTTGCATGCAGGTTTCCTATGGTGCGTAGGTTTGCATAGACTTGTCACTTTCTCTGTTTGACCTTTGACCTTGTCAAAATGACCTTGACCTTATAAATTTTGTCAGGACTCTTTCTTAAGAAACTTACAGGGGCTTCGTCATCTCCGATGAATATCTTTAGTGATTCTGAGAAGTTTTGGTGCTCCTTTTTTATCCTTGAACCTACACTGAAGAAGAGAAGATCTCGTCACATCATGCAAGGTGACATTTAGAATTTTAGGTCATATAACTTCATGAGACTTGTGATGTGATTTGCAGGTTGCAGAGCGGCTATTTGTGAAAGGAGGCCATATTAAAGATGCTATCGACATGTACGCTGAAGCAGGGAGATGGGAGCAAGCCCATAAGGCGAGTGTCTGAGTCTGACTGGCGGAAGTGTTTCTCACACACACACACATGCACACAAGCCGAATCGAATTACTGGGTCGTCTGAATATGAAACAGAGTTGTAGAGCTGTGTTGTTTCTAAACTGCTGATATTTTTTTAATTCTAGCTTGCTGTGAAGTGCATGAGCCAAAATGAAGTGTCTGCTCTCTATATCAGTCGGGCGGCCGAGCTAGAGAAGGACGGGAAGTACAAAGAAGCTGAAAGGTACACTTGCAAAAAATACTACTGAGGCAGAAAACCCAGTAGTTCCTGGAGATCATATTTCAATAGTAAAAGCAATAGAGGTATTTTTAAAGTGGCCCGTTCCCTTACCAGACATATTAAACATGAAATACGGTGTTTGCTCATGGAAACAATATGGAATCAGCTATGAAGGGCTCTAGATATTCCTGTACACAAGTCTCAATGACCTACAATGCTATTAGTACATACTACACGGGAATGGTACAATCCAATTGGTCAACTATCTCGGGATCACTGTAAATAATTATCCTTCAGACAAACACTTAAGGTTTGTCCAGTAAAGCACTAGTCTGTAAGTCTGGAGAAATTCAGCCTACTGTCCATACAAGTCCACTGAACCATGAAGTCATAAAAAGCTTATATAGAGCCAGTGAGTTGGTTGAAGGAAACTTGTGAGATCCATCCAAACTACCACAAACAGCCTGGACATGACATTTTACGTGGACCGGAAACATTATATAAAAACCAACGGAAAGTTCACCATGGACTTACCTGTAGTCATATCGTATGGTTGTTTCACACCTCCAAGTTCATGCTCTCACTCCAGTCTATGAAGGCTTCACCGGCTGCATAAATTGTGTTGGATCCCCCTGGGATCGCAGTGACTGGACAGTGCATCACCGGGTGGTCTGTGTCCTGGGGGATTTATGGAAGGTGGGACATGTTGGGGATTCCCGGTATCCCCATTGATGCAGGTTGGCTGCTGTTCTGCCATGACCGGTCATCAATCTGTGACTGTTAGCTAGGAGCTGTTATAACAACACAAACCCATCCACAGAGGGCTGGATGGAGCGGATTCTGCCTCAGATGCTTCCTCAAACCATTTATTTAACTTGTGTTTAACTTGTAAGTTTTGTTCATTATTTCTTAACTCTAGAAGAGCAGTGAGTTCCTCTCCTCACCTCCCTGCCTCATCACTGTTAAATCCGATAAACACACAAGCGCATAGACCTCATCCTCCTCTGTAATGCTTAAAAAATATCAAAATCAAGTAAATAAACGAGTGTCCTTTTTTGCTAAGGGGCCCATTTAGTGTATATACTAAAACAATGATACACCTCAGGGTCAATGGAAGTCACAAAAAGGAATGTTCCCCTCACCTCCAGCGCGTATTTATTATTTATCCACCCCTTCAAACTTTAATTGAATCCTAGGAAAATCCTAGAAATTCAGCAAAATGTTTTTCAAAAATATGAAGGCAGCTACGCAATCTGACCTTCGATTCACAAGGTTAAAAAAAGCTCTTTATTCAAACTGTAAATGAGTTTCAAAAATGTCTTAAGAAAGCTCGTTTAACCACCATCACACTTTAAAAAAGTAAAAATAAAACATAAAAATCTAGTTTTAGTTGGCTTTTCTATGTTTTGCTGAATTATATACTTCTGTAAAATAATTATTCACCTTAGAATCAGTGGATATCTCTGATTAATTCCCTCGATGTTCCATCTCAAGGACTATTCAGCGATATCCACCTCACCTTCCCTGAATAATTATCTATACATAGTAAATGTTATCCTATAATTAAGTATGCACTTTATCTTGGTAGAACAGGGTCATGTCCCAATAATGTGAAAAATGTCTTATGATCGACTTTTCCCATTATAAACTTATAGTGATTTTGTTTTTTCTGGAGTGACTCTAATACACTTCCATAAAATATTACCTATTAATATTGTTCTTATTATTATTGTTATGGCGGGAAAACTGAATTTCCTGTAGGATCCGGGGGAAATAATTAGCATTACTCAAACCTAAGTGACATACGGGGAGAGAACACGAGTGTATTATTGTGCGTAAGCAATAAACTGAGATCTTTCACAATTTGTCCTGGTGCAAGGATAGTTAATATCACTATACTGTAGTAAACAGTGTGTGCTAACTATAATGAGTTATAAATAATGTTTCGTCCATATGGTTTATTTCCGCCATTTCAGGCTGTTTTGCACTGTTGGTGAGCCAGATATGGCGATCACCATGTACAAGAAGAAGAAACTCTACGATGACATGATTCGTCTAGTCGCTAAGCATCATGCAGACCTGCTGCAGGAGACTCATATTCATTTAGCCAAAGTATGATCATTTACTAAAACAAATCATTTTATGTTTTTGTAAATATAATATACACTGCCTAGCCAAAAAAAAGAGTCATGCACTCTCTACTATTTTATTGAAGCGTCTTGATTACAGCACATAATCGTCATGGCATTCTTGCTCCGGTTGGTCTGGTCGAGGCTCAGCAACATTAATGTGGCAATAAAACGAAGTCGGCTGATGGTCTGAATGTACTGAATGATCAGGTTATCACATCAATGCACTTTTTCTTCCCTGATGGAACGGATATAAAATGAGGACTCAGATAATGAGCGAGTGGTTCCGGGAGCACGAGGAATCATTTTCACATATGTATCGGCACCCCAGAGTCCTGATTTTAACCCGACTGAAAGTTTTCAAGATGTGCTGGAGAAGACTTTCTGGAGTGGTTCAGTTTTTCCCACATCGATTCAAGATGTTGGTGAGAAATAAACCCGACACTGGATGGAAAAAAATATAGTGATGTTGCTTAAGTTAAAGCTATAGACCTTTTTTTTTTTTTGGCCAGGCAGTGTATTTTTTAAGGTTTTGTTTTTTATTCAACTGCTTTACCTAATAGATTCATTCTAAACATGTTTGCGCTTCTCAGGAGTTGGAAGGTGAGGGAAGACTCCAGGAGGCGGAGTATCACTATATTCAAGGCCAGGACTGGAAGGCAGCAGTCAACATGTACGGGACAAATGAGATGTGGGAGGAGGCTTACAGGGTACGCACTACTTGGATACTCTTTTCTATTGTAATATACATAACAGCGTAGAGAAGAATACGATCCTTAATTATACGCAGTGTAAAGCTAAACTTTAAACTTTAAATTTGGTTAAACAAATGAAATACCAGTACAGATTGGGGGGAGGGGAGGGGCAGACAAAACCACAGCTCAATGTAAATTGGTGGAAAAAGTCCTAAGATGTTACAAATGCTTGTCTCAAGCTCTCATTTAAATGCTACGTTCCTGTGAGTCCGTAAAGGCTGATGTAAATGTGAGTGTGATGTTGCCTACAAGATGAGGAACAAGTCGGCATTGGATTAATCTGTGTGTGGTTTAATATTGTTGTGTGTGGCAGGTGTCAAAGAGCCATGGTACAGCCAGCACGCACAAGCAAGTGGTCTACCTGTGGGCCAAGAGTCTGGGGGGGGAGACGGCTGTTAAGCTTCTTAACAAGTTTAGCCTGCTGGAGGACGCCATCGACTTTGCAGCTGAAAACCGGTGAGGAACCGTTCCAGGCTCTTTATCGCTTCTTTATTCTAGATTACACATGGATCTTCTCATTGACATCAGAATAATATTATTATTATTTAATAATTATTGTGTAATATTAATATTATTTTATTACAAGATATGAGAAAACTAGCCATTGCTAGCATACTAAAATTAGCTTCACAGGGCAGGAAGCAAAGCAGAAAACAGTTTATCTGTTCACATTTAGATGTCTGCAATTTCCACGATTTGAGACAATCGTGAACTTGGTGGATTCGTGATGATCGCACTGATTGTGGGAAAATGTTCGACTGTCAGAAATCTTTATTTATTCTGCATTGACGTCTAGAACACGACATACATCAGATTTATATTGTGTACACTTCTATTTTACAGTATATCAGGTACAGAGTAGGTTTAAAATCATTGGTAACCGTACAGTTGTAAATCTGAAAATATCTAACGGTGAACCTCTACATTAGTGCACATTCAGTTCACACTCCATAAATCTTTGCTCCCAGTTCATTTGACTTTGCGTTTGAGCTGGCTCGGCTCTCCCTGAAACAGAAGATTCCAGAAATCCATCTGAAGAATGCCATGTTTCTGGAAGATGAGGTACTGTTGGGCTTTTTCTTCTCATGCTTATATTGTTACCATGAGCCTCCTCCGTATGTTGCGTGATTAAATTTCACTGATCTTGATATACAGTGGTACTGAGAGTTATGATAACGTTTTCATTTCAAGGGTAAATTTAGCGAAGCTGAGACAGAGTTCATCAAAGCAGGAAGACCGAAAGAGGCGGTGCTGATGTAAGTGACCTTTAACGTGATCAGTCTGTAAATACTTAAAGGAAAGCAGTAAATGTTGTATAAAGGCTAAAATTGGCGTTTTTGTGAAACCAGACGTTTTCTCTGCAAGCCAGTCGGTTCAGAATGAGAACCTGAGGGGATCACTGAGGAGTAGGGTAACAGTAGTCCTCTAGATTAATATGCTTTGACTGAGATGAAAGTAGACTTTGTTGTTCTTAGTCAGAGCTGAGATCTATTAGCAACTTCTAATATGGCAAAAAAATACTACTAATAATTATGAATGAATATAGGGTGGCCTCACAGCAAAGAGGTTCTGGGTTCGATTCCCAGGCTCGGGGCGTTTCTGTGTGGAGGTTGCATGTTCTCCCTGTGCTTGTGTGGGTTTCCTCCGAGCACTCCAGTTTCCTCCCATAGTCCAGTAACATGCACAGTAGGCTGATTGGCTGTTCCAAATCGCCCCTAGGTGTGAGTGTGAATGGTTGTGTGTGTGTGGTGCCCTGCGATGGTCTGTCGACTGTTCAGGGTGTACCGTGCCCTCAAGTTGACTGACATGGGCTCCAGCCTCCCCGCGACCCTAATCAGGATTAAGCAGCTTAAAAAATAATTGAATATCAACCTCAAAATTACAAAATAGAAGAAGGGAGACTTGAATATTGACTAATAGCCTACAAAACCTAAGAAATAGACAGATAGATAAATTGAAAGAGAGATTGATTTAGAGGGAGTGAATGAAAGAGGGTTATACAGAGTTTGGAGACAGAAATGAAGAGATTGGTATTTGAGTTGATGATATTAAGGTTAATTAAGGGTTAATGTAGAAATATGGATTGCAAGATGGCGGCCTCCATGAGAGGGGACCCGCCTGCCACGTAGATATAAACCGTTAATTCTGAGGTTCTAAAAACTCAACTTATTTTTTAAAGACTATACATTAATGTAAACTTATTTATTGATGATATCCTTAATATCTGCTAATAGATTCTCCAGAATGTTACACACCGTACCTTTAACTAGCAGATGAGTTATTTAGTTAGCATGAAAAGTATCTGCTTTATTTATTATCTGGGGTTTTACACTGAATTGAATGTAAATGTTGCAGGTGTAACATTGTTCTGTTTATGGAGAAACCCCAGCTTGATTAGCTTGTAATAAATTTGGTGTATGCAGGTACCTACATATACAGGATTGGAGTGCAGCTCAGCGTGTGGCTGAGGCTCATGACCCTGACAGTGTGGCAGATGTGCTGGTGGACCAGGCCAAGTGCTGCCTTGAGCAAAAAGACTTCCAGAAAGCAGAAGCATTTCTTCTCCGTGCTCAGAAGCCTGAGCTCGCCATCAAATATTACAGAGTAAAGCTTTTCTTTTTTTCTTTCTTTCTTTTTTATTTCTTTTTTCTTTTTTTCTTTTTTGAAATGGGCTGGGTAGCAAACAACCAAACTGAGCATCTAAAGACCAAATATTAATTACTTCAGGCAAATAGCTATTAGATTTTAGTCTCACGCCCAGGAACCCTGTGAAATTATTTTTTTTAATTGATGAAGGGCCTTTTCTACATGCACCCTAAATAAAACTCAGCATAAGAAGTTTGTCGCTAATGTCCCCCATTGCATGAGTTTCCTCAGGGTTTTCTGGTTTCCTCTTACTGTCCAAAAACAGGCAGGAAGGCAGATTGTTTATGATGTAATGCTTGGATGTGTTAATGGTGTAAGTGTATCACCCCAAACTGGCACGAGCAGTTAGCTTCATCCTGGTTATTATGTTGTATACCATTAATTCTGGAGTTGACTGGAAATGTTTCTGTGGACCACATGGTTCCTCCTTCGTCGTGTTTTAAAAGAATTTCTGAATTTAAAAAAGGATGAATAAAAAGGTGTTTTTTAAGAAACTGTAATAAATATAACTTGTATATTATTTTAAATGTGATTTTTCAGGATGCTGAGATGTGGAGTGATGCTATGCGCATCTGTAAGGAGTACATACCCAACAAGCTGAGTGTTCTCCAAGAGGAGTATGAAAAGGAGATTGCAAAAAATGGCAGTCGGTAAAATATTCATAGTTATTCTATCCTTGCTCACTAGATATTTGTAATTGTGTGCCCTTATTGGCTAATTTACTCCTATGGTATGAGGTCATATCCCCTTACCTCAAATGTTAACAAAAAAAAAACTGCATATGACTGTTTCTCTTTTTGATGCTAGCAGGACTTTTTTTTAACCATTTATTCAAGATTATTTTCATTTATTATTTCCCACCTTCCAATAAACTTGTGACGTTTAGGCCTTCAGTCTTAGGTATGGACTAATGGCAATGTTATATGTTGCAATTGTATTCTGTAATTGTGTGTGTGTGTGTGTGTGTGTGTGTGTGTAGGGGAGTAGAGGGTATGATTGATCAGGCTCGGGAGTGGGAGCAGACCGGTGAATATGCTCGGGCAGTGGACTGTTACCTGAAAGTGAACGATTTGTCCAACGTGGCTCTTCTTGTGACATGTTGGGTTAAGGTAATAAAGCTCTGTACACCTACACTCAAGTGTTACTGAAGTGGGACTGGTGTTTTTATTCTAGTTTCAACTTCATTTAGAATAAAGAATAAAGAAGGCACTCTCAGCAGTTCAGCCAAATCCTTCCTGTAGAAGCAGTGTTAGTTTAGGACATTTAATTTAACTTAAATTGATGATGATGATGTACATTAAAAATGTATTTACTATTTGTGTAATTATGTGTATTCACTCTCAGTTGTTATTGAAACACTGCAGTACAGCGAGCCTCCTCTCCTCCTCTCCTCTCTATGCTCAGCATACTGAGATGGGATTTTTGTTGGTGTAATAAAAGCATATTGGAGTTACTGATGAGTGTACTTACTCTTCAGGACTCCGTTGAAGTGCAGTGGTGGCTTAGTGGTTAAGGTGATGGGTTACTGATCCGAAGGTCAGCGGTTCAATCCCCACTATCATCACTTGGGCCCTCAGTTGCTCAACTATATAAAAATTATAATTTTAAGTCGCTGTGGACTAGTGAATAAGAGCATCTGCCAAATGCTGTAAATGTGAAATGTTGATAGTAATAGTATGTAGTATTTTCTCTTCTTTCTGCATTTTAGCTTGCTTTAAATTAGTCAATCAACTTTTATTTATATAGCATTTTCAGCAGCCAAGAGGTGCTCATTTGCTATACAGTAAGGAGTAAAGACAAATGAAGCATGTAAACAGAATTAAAAGAAAAGAACCAAACATAAAGATCATAAGATCAAACTAAAATCAACATGAAAACATAAAATCTACGAAAAATCAATCAATGAAGCCAAGATCATACAGAATTGTCCTTAATAACCTGTTGTGCAACATGGGCTGCAGTGTTGGCCCTCACTACTAGGGGGAGGGGGGGTGGGGTCCTCAAGTACAGCAGGTTGTTTTGAATGGGTTTTTATGGAATTTTGAGTGCGTACTTGTGTTTATATATTTTTGGTCCCATTGTAGAGTAGCCCGCTTTGTCCTTTTGCATCATTCAATCCTCAGTGTGAGTGTGGAAGGTGTTTGTAAGCGGGTCACTTCACAGCGATGCAGCACAAGGCTATTAGAACAGTAGGAAAAGGTTCTATTGGTGAGTAAACCAGTTTAAAAAAAAATTCTGTCTTATCTTTTAGGCAGCAGAATTGGCCATAAAGTTTTTAACACGTGAGAAGGCTGTGAGTGTGGTTCAGACTGCTGGACCACGTTTGGTGCAGCACAGAAAGTACACTGCGGTATGTACCTGATACATCTCAGAATACAGACAGAGGTCTGAACGGAACAGCATAAAATAGTTTCTTTAAGGATTTAGTTTTCTTGCTTCTTTACTAGAAAAAAAAAATCTGTTTTATGTATGTTTTTAAAAAGGGAGTTAAACCCAAGCTTTACATCCACACCCATCAAAACACGCTATTAATATTTTTGCAACCTTGTGTGTGTGTGTGTGTGTGTGTGTGTGTGTGTGTGTGTGGGCATCTGATTTGTTAGTTTAATATCTGTTTACTGTTATTATTGCCGCTATCTTGCTTTCCTGGATCTGACAAGTCTACATCCTGTTCTCACAATTTCACACTCACAGAAGTGAAATGAACTCCAGATTGTGGCCTTTTAAAACAGGCTAATGCAGATTATCGAACGCATTACAGCAGATTACACCTGATGATGAAAATATACATATGTTCAGTGTAACAGGAGACTCTGGATGGTTTTCCTTGGACACAGTTCAGTGAAGTCAGATATATCAGAATAAAAACCCTCAGAGTCAAGTCACAAAACAAAATGGCCTTATCCTTCCTCAGGCTGCTGAACTATACCTCAACTTGGACCTCATTAAGGAAGCTGTAGATGTCTTCATGGAGGCAGAAGAATGGAACAAAGCCAAAAGAATAGCCAAAGAGTTGGATGCGAGGTGAGAGCCGGAACATACACAGAAAAACGACATCTGAGACTTTCACAGAGATTGTTGCAAAATATTCCTGGAGCATGTTGTAGTCTCTTAAAAGCATTTTGGTTGAGAATAAAAGGGGGTGGTGCTTACCGGGAGCCTGAAGCAATATATTCTCCTAAACACCCAAAGTTAGGAAACTAAAATAAGAAATTAGGCACTTTTCAGGGACAGGATCTTTAGAAAGAAATGTAATTTTTAAAATTATTTTATTCATTCATTCATTCATCCACTTAATCCTATAAGAGTCACGGGGAGGCTGGAGCCTATCTCCACCAACTCTTGATAAAGGTGGGGTACACCCTGAACAGCTCGCCAGACAATCACACGGAAAAGCATTCACACTCACACCTAGGGGCAATTTGGAACAGCTAATTAGCCCTCTGTGCATGTATTTGGACTGTAGGAGGAAAACGGAGGGTTTCTGTTAACCACTCATTCATTCATTTATTCATTATCTAAGCCACTTAATCCTAATTAGGGTCGCGGGGAGGCTGGAGCCCATCTCAGCCGACTCTAGTCGAGGGTGGGGTACACCCTGAACAGCTCACCAGGCCATCACAGGGCCAGAACTAAGACAACCATTCACACTCACACCCAGGGGCGATTTGGAACAGACAATTAGAATACTGTGCATGTTTTTGGATTGTGGGAGGAAACCAGAGTACACGAGGAGAACATGCAAACTCCACAGAGAAACGCCCCGAGCCCAGGAATCGATCAAGAACCTTCTTGCTGTAAGGCGGACATGCTCACCACTGTGCCACCCTCTTAGCCAATCAGAATGAAGCTATTTATATATTTAAATTTAAAACTTAAACATTTACCACCCTAAAAAATCAGCCAGTTTTTATATCATGGTATAAATATAAAGAGCTACAGTGTTTTTATATATTTATATATATTTATATATATTTCACAAGCTTTAAAACAGTGTAATAGGTGTTCTGGACTGAGACCCGGCTCACCTGTGTTAATAGGTTGGAGGGATATGTTGACCAGTGTTACAAAGAGCACCTGAAAAACAAAGGGAAGGTGGACTTAGTAAGTTTATTTTGTCTGAAGTATAATAATTTTTTTTGTTAAGAAGGATTTAATGAAAAGCTGAATAAACTCTGTATGTATAATGCTTTAATACTGGGTGAGGTTTATTTACAGGTGTATGAAATAGCTTGACGTGGTGATGTAATAAGAGTTAATTGTGTTGTTTGAGCTGAGATTTTTCTGTCGCTAGCTGGTTGGAGTGGATGTCATGGCTGCGTTAGACGTGTATGTAGAGAGAGGCCAGTGGGAGAAGTGCATTGATATCGCATCCAAACAGGTACGCTTCAGCCGAGACAAGTGCTCCAACACGGTGAACGAGTCTCGTACTGACCTTTGAACTGATCCTCTACGTGTTCTGAGGTATCGCTGGTTTCTGTACATCTCTTCCACTCTTTCTTAGTCTTTTATATTTTTATTGTTTTGCCAAACAGAATTTTAAAATCCTGCATAAATACTGTGCGCTGTACGCCACGCATCTGATCAAAGAGGGCGATGTGGAGAAAGTGCTTGACCTGTACGTACGGCATGGGATGCCGGCCAGCTCTGAGGTACGCACAGGCTATCAACCAAAGAACCTCCTGTAAGAACCTTAATGTGGCTAAAAACAGGTGAAAACAAGGGACGTAGTTAGAAAAGGTTCACTCGCACAACAGTTCACTCATCTGATTGGACAAGCCGAGTTCCCAGAGCGCTGATATTTCATACAACTTTCCTATCACTCCACTCGTCTGTGTCCTAGCAAAACCATTTCTAAACTTACTAACCCTGTGTGTTGACATGGCAACACAAAACACTCGGCAAAGGTGCAGATATTTTGGGAAAATATCTCTCTCCCAGTACCCGTCTTCACCTCCCAGTACCTGTTTTTACCTCTCAACAACCGTTTTTACCCACTTAGTACCCGTCTTTACCTCCCAGTACCCGTCTTTACCTCCCAGTACCTGTCTTTACCTCCCAGTACCTGTCTTTACCTCTCAACAACCGTTTTTACCCACTTAGTACCCGTCCCGTCTTTACCTCTCAGTACCCATCTTTACTCACTTAGTACCCGTCTTTACCTGTTTAGTACCCGTCTTTACCTCTCAGTACCTGTCTTTACCTCTCAACAACCGTTTTTACCCACTTAGTACCCGTCTTTACCTCTCAGTACCTGTCTTTACCTCTCAGTACCCATCTTTACTCACTTAGTACCCGTCTTTACCTCACAGTACCCGTCTTTACCTCCCAGTACCTGTCTTTACCTCCCAGTACCTGTTTTTACCTCTCAACAACCGTTTTTACCCACTTAGTACCCGTCTTTACCTCCCAGTACCCGT
>JAQMYF010000022.1:7578378-7588564 GCA_030014195.1 Neosilurus mollespiculum
CTGATATTCAAACATTTCCGGATAATCAGCCTCCTGCTGTATAATGAAATGCTAATGCTGTTCCATTAGACGGATTCAAGTGGACTCTCTATTTCTAATTATTTGCATATCTAAGCATGCCCTAATTAATCAATCAGCGTCTCCGTGTTTAATGGGGGAACGAATGGCTTCCTCTCCTTCTCCCCCTCTCGAGGTGAGAGCACAGCACTGAACATCCTGTAAGATATTTTATGCTCTTGCTCCAGTTTATGTTCGAATCTCTCCCTGAGCTGTCAGGTTTTCTAAACAGATGAATGTTCCAAAACTTCAGATCGTCCAACATCTTAGATCTCAAAACTGTTTTACGGCTAACACACACACACACACACACACACACACACACAGTGAACCCAGGCACTCACTCAAGGCTTTAGGCACAGCGCCATCTACTGTACTCCTTGACATTCAAAGCTGCCCGTTGCCCTTAGCAACAGCAGATGTTCCTGATTGCATTAATTGCCTGGTCAGATTCAGATCTGTCTGCCACACTAAGGCATTTCCAGGGCTGCGTCTCAACACACACACTGTCACTGATACCTAAAAGCTGGTAATCAATAATAATAATAAAATTGTTCCCAGGAAAGTCTCCGGATCTACCATGAACTTCAAGGGACCAGAATAGGAAGATTAATTGAATGAATGTTACTCAGACTGTAAACAAAACGACACCAAGTGTAGGTGGTTAATAAAAATCAAACAGTGCTCTCAGATTTCAGCCCGTATCCTTGCAATCCTCAGCACTCTTTCTCTCAGCGCTGCTTGATTAAAAGAGCTGTTCGGAGGGCAACAGCAGTGACCTTGCCTCTTGTCCCTGCACCAGGTGTGTCATACTGAATTATGGTTATGGACTGAATGGCTTTTGTCTTTTTTTTTTTTTTTTCGGGTCACCATGGAGTTTGTTACATGCTTTTTTAAAGAAGTGTATATCTCTGAATGTGAACAATGACTTAATGACGTTGCTAAAACCTGTAGTGTGTGTTGGATTGTTTTCTCATGTTTTGTTTTGTGTCGAGCATTTTAGTTCAAATCTGACTGCCATTTATGTCCTGAATGGTAGTGACCATCTCTCCATTTCGTGTCTCTTTCAGTTGCCTGTTTCCATTATGTGTCTTCCATTGTGAATTATCGTCCATTTCTAATCCCGGCTTCTGGCTGCTCTGACTCCACTGAGTCACTGGAGGTAACCCAGCCTCAAAAAAAATGTGTTTGGGCCATCCATGTTTCTGTAACTCATGAGTATTCCTAACAGCCATTCTGACCTGTCTTATGTTTTGTTTTTCAAATCTCAACTCAGGCAACTACGGTGAAAGTGGCATGGAGGCGTTTAAGGAGCTGGCAGCAGAAGAGGGTCTGTGCATCGCACACTCCGATAAGATCTACAGCAACGCAGGAGAGAAGCACTTTGATCGCCTACTGAGGAAGCTGCGTGAGCGTCTACCCAAAGCCCGCGTGGTCGTCTGTTTCTGCGAGGGCATGACAGTACGTGGCCTTTTAATGGCCATGAGACGACGGGGAGTTTCTGGAGAATTTCTGCTCATTGGGAGGTAAGGGACTTTTTTCTACCTTCTGTAGCATAAGAGTAGCACATCTCCTTTAAGGGTTTAATCAACTTCAATCCCGGTATAAATAAATAAATACATTTCCCCTGAGTTTCCTAACTATGGTCTGAAGCGAAAGAAGGAAAGCCTAACACTGAATTGTCTTTTCACTCCCTTTCACTCGCTGATTTCCGGCTTCATTTGTATCACCTGTCTTATCAGTTTAATTATCCATTTAACAAGTTCATGTTCCGTGTTACCTTTACTATTTGATGTTGTTTTGCTCAGCAAAAAGGTTTTTATTCTGCGTGAATCTGAACAGTGGTGTATGATCCTCTATTGTTGGGGTTTCAGTTTCGTATTTCATTAATGAGCTATACATAACAGCCGATCAGTATCAAGGCAGTGATGGGGTATGGACACAGGACATCTTCCATGCCTATGAGGCTCTGCTCAGAGGCTCCGATAAAATTTAGTATGGAAGAAAAGAAAGAAAAGGAAGAAAAGAAATCACACATACTTCACAAAAAAAGTTTAATAGGTAATTTTAAACCCTTCCATAACTGACACGTAACACACTCGGAGGAAAGCTCTATCCGCTCCCTAGTATGCATGAGCTCACAGATACTCATTATTGTCTAGTATCGTTTTAGGAGTGAAAAGGAAGAGAGCAAATGCCATCCCTCTCTCCCTGTGATCTTGGCCAATCAGCTCTCATGGACTCCTGCTATGTTCATCACCCGAACCTTGACTAACTCGATTCAACCTGGATAATAGGGTGAATGTTTTTTTGTTGCACCACTTGGGAGCCCCTCAGTCATCTTTTTTTCTGGTCATTTTTATGAGTTTTGCTCATGTGTGCCATCGAACCCGTGCTTGCTAATACTCATTTCTGTCAATCAAAAAACACTAGCCAACCCTGGAGAAATGTGAGTTTGTTTATGAGGGAGCGGGTGGAAAGCACTGTCCTTTTGCAGGCGTCTTCAATATCAGGCAAAATTAAATTCACTAATTACTATCAAAGTAATGACCTCTTTCCAGCTGGCACTGTGGTGCAGTGGTTAGCATGTCAGACTCACAGCAAGAAGGTCCTGGGTTTGATTCCCAGACTCGGGGGGGGTTCTGTGTGGAGTTTGCATATTCTCCCAGGTAAAACTTGGAAAAAAATGTAAAATAAAAAAAAGCACTTTAATAAATATCAGGGAATATTAATCACAATTTATTATCATTCTTTCCTGCCGTTGCTGAAGTTTTTTCACATGGCTGCTTTTCATCCTCCTCCTACGGTGTGTTCACATCATTCTTTCACACAAATTATGAAAAATGTACCACACTCTTCCTGGCCAGCAGTTTCTATTATATTACACTGCTTTTCCCATTAAAAATGAAAGATAGCTGCGAGAGCTTCCATCTGTAATTAGTAGCGTGTGCATAATAGCGGCGCCTGACTCATTTCGGAAGGATATTGCAACGTGAGAGCAATCCACTGCTTCTCATGAGCTCAGTAGTTTCACCTTTCAGAGACTAAATGGAAGAACTACTCCCTGTAGAAAAACACATCCACTCAATATCTGTAGCGCTTGATCGTTCCACAAGATCGTTCCTCCGGTCACACAGTCTTGTTATTGTAAAGAGATACAAAACCAAAACAAGATGTAGAGCAGGCGAATAAGAGATACTAAGCCTGTGAGCTGGGGTGGTTTCACCAGGAAACCTTTATATTCATCCAGAATGAACTGATGATAGAAGATAAAACACAGACCGGATCTTCACTCGTGAATGGGTAAATTTAGGGTCAATTACCAGTAATAAAAGTGAGTGTGAGATGTGCTCTCTTGGTGGGAGGGGCATAGTCACTCTCCCTTGTCAATCAAACTGACATTAACTAATCACAGGCTTCTGTAAGCTCATGTATGGGGAAGCGCACTGGTAGCATGGCTGATCCCACTGGGGAAAACAATTCTATTTTCCTGGGTAGCACAATAGTGTCGTGGTTACACATCTGCCTCACAGCAAGAAGGTCCTGGGTTCGAGCCCCAATACTGTGGTTATTAAAGCTAATATTGGTGGTCCTCTGTGGATGGGATTGCTTGTCCATCCGAGCAATATTAACCAATCACAGGATTCTGAAAAGCGTAGGTATGCAGAAGAGGACAGATAGCTCTTTCTTCTTATATGCCGACTTGTCTTTTCCGTAATATAACAGGATGTGTGTATGCAGCATGTGCATATTCTTTCCAAGCATCATGTGAATAATAATGATAATAATAATAATTATTATAATAATAATCAACTATCATCCGGGAGGAGCTCAGAGTTGAACCGCTGCTCCTCCGCATTGAGAGGAGCCAGTGGTGGCTCGGGTATCTGATTAGAATGCCTCCTGATCGCCTCCCTGTTGTGGTGTTTCGGGCAAGTCCAACCGGGAAGAGACCTCGGGGTGGAGCCAGGACACGCTGGAGGGACTATGTCTATCGGCTGGTCCGGGAACGCCTCGGTGTCCCCCTGGAGGAAGTAGCTGGGGAGCGGGACATTGCTTAGGCTGCTGCTGCACCCGACCCCAGATCTAGTGAAAGATGATGATGATGATGATGATGAATATTAATAGTTTGATATGGACAGATCAGACCTTGCATTGATGCCTGATGTCTCAGACTATGTGTGAATGTCTGATTCTGTCTATGTATTAGTTAAGAGATTAGATCCATTGGATTCCTTCCAGACCTCAAGTCTCTGCTTACTGGGGTGTTTCTGCCCTCGTGCCAAATCCCGCTTCAGATTTATTTTAGCTTGGCTGTGGTATCACTGACAGTATTGATGATGACTGCGTCTATCGGTCAAGTAGGTCACGTCTTTTTTTTAAAAACATGTTTTCTGAGCTGTTTACTGACTCTTGCTTTGAGAGTTTGCATTTCAAATTATTGACTCGTAGTGGGCTAGTCATCTTATCCTTCTTTGTTGTTGTGATTAAATTTTTTTTTATATACATATATGTGTTATCATGCAGAAATGGTTTAAAGGGCTTTACAAGGCTCTGGGGAGGCAGAGCTCACTTTCCAGATCATCATTCTTTCATTAGCTCTCCATTTTTAATACATTAAAGGCTATCCTGTTCACAAGGGCAGCGAGATAGAGAGGGTGAGCGACAGAGAGAGGAAGAGAGAGAGGGAGAGAGAGAGAGACAGTATGGGGAGGAATGATGTACAAGTGTGGGTGGATGGTTTCTAACCCCAGATGTGAGAATAATTATTATTTTGGGGGTTTTTCTTCCAGTAATTTTATATATTGTACTGCTGAGTTTCTGGTGTGTGACACTGACGTGACAGCGCTTTAAGTATTTTAGCTTAATGGATTAATATAAAAGCAGAGTTGCTTCTAAATGTGTGTGTGTGTGTGTGTGTGTGTGTGTGTGTGTGTGTGTCAGAGCAGTCAGATGCTGGTTTGTTGCTGTGATTAGCAACACTAACAGGCAGCGTTGCCAGAAGAATCCCCAGGGTCTTAGTTACAGCACAACAGTATTGCAGTGCAGAAAGCTTGTCCTTAACAGCTGTAGAACTGAAATGTTCTGGATGGTTGGATGGATGGATGGATGAATGGATGGATGAATGGATATAATAGATGCCTGCATTAAGGATAGCTCTCTGAATGATTGGATGAAATTGTCGAAAAGCAGGTGTTCAGATGTTTCCTTAGCAGGAAAGAAACAGCATGAACGCTCACGATGTGCCAGTGATGGAAGATCTTGTTTTGAGGTCGACAGATGAAAGCTGGAGGACTGTAAGCGAGCAAGAGCATCAGAGACAGCGAGAAAGAGAAAGAACGAGTGAGAGACCAGGCGTGAAAGAGGCAGTGCCAAGCTGCTCCAAACTGGAGCACCATGAATTAGTAAAAGCCTCTGGATAAGCTTTAATGGCCGTCAGCCTAATCCAGAGAAGAGCAGCCCTCATCCAAGTGTATTCAGCACAAAGGAGCTCTAGAGTGTTAAGAGAACAAGAACGAGGGAGTAAGGGGGGGGGGGGGCACTGGAGGAATAAGACTTTTTAAAAAAGTTTAAAGAAAGCCATAGTCAAAGGATGGGCTCCTGTGTTTCTGTGTGGAGTTTGCATGTGCTCCCCATGCGTGTGTGGGTTTCCTCCGGGTACTCTGGTTTCATCCTACACTCCAAAGACTAGATTAACTGTTCCAAATTGCCCCTAGGTGTGAGTGTGAGTGTGAGTGGTTGTGTGTGTCTTGGCCCTGTGATGAACTAATGATCTGTTCATAGTATACCCCGCCCTCGCCCAGAGTCGGCCGGGATAGGCTCCAGCCTCCTTGCGACACTAGAATGATTAAGCAGTTCAGCAAATGAATGAATGAATGAATAAATGCGTGAATGAATAAATAAATGGATAAATGAATGAATGAATGAATGAAGGGATGGACAGATGGGTGAATAAATAAATGGTTGGATGGATGGATGGATAAATAAATGGATCAATAAATAAATGAATGAATGGCTGGATGGATAAATGGTTGGATGGATGAATGGATGGGTGAATGAATGAATAAATGAATGGATGGATTAATGAATAAATAGTTGGATGGATGAATGAATGAATAAATGGGTGAATGAATAAATAAATGGATGAATGAATGGATGAAGGGGTGAATGGATGGACGGATGGATGGATAAATGAATAAATGAATGGACAGATGGATGAATGAATGAATGGTTGGATGGATGAATGAATGTATCAATAAATAAATGAATAAATGGCTGGATGGATAAATGGTTGGATGGATAAATGAATAAATGGTTGGATGGATAAATGGATGGATGAATGAATAAATAAATGAAGGGATGGATGAATGAATAAATGGTTGGATGGATGAATGAATGAATAAATGAATGGATGAATGAATGAATAAATGAAGAGATGGATGAATAAATGGTTGGATGGATGAATGAATGAATGAATAAATGAAGGGGTGAATGAATGAATAAATGAATAGATGGATGAATTAATAAATGGTTGGATGGATGAATGGATGGATGAATAAATGAATAAATGAATGGATGGATGGATGAATAAATAGTTGAATGGATGAATGAATGAATAAATGAAGGGATGAATGAATGAATGAATAAATGAAGGGATGAATGAATGGTTGGATGGATGGATGGATGGATGAATGAATAAATGAATGGATGGATGAATGAATAAATGGTTGGATGGATGAATGAATGAATAAATGAAGGGATGAATGAATGAATGAATAAATGAAGGGATGAATGAATAAATGAATGGCAACACGATGATTAAAAACTCACGGTTTGTGATGGTTACTGATTCTGAAATCTTAGAAATGTAGGAAAATCCTCTCCCGAAAAAATAGGAAAATAATTACACAATATGGCCTTTGTGGTTTTTCAAGGTAAAACAAATAAACAAACAAACAAACACTTTATTTAAACTTTGAGGTGATAATTCTACATGCCCTGTGCTGATGCTAACGTAAACGTAGATGTTAGCAATGATAAAGCCGACCCTGATCAGGTGTTGATTGCGATACTAATGCGGTTGATGGGATCATAAATATAAAGCCATTCTTTTGTAAATAAAGTGATATTTAGGTTCATTATGGTGCCTCAGTTTCTCAGGAAATTTGCGCCAGTCCTCTTTTTATTGTTTCTTCTCTACTCCAGCCTTGATTCCATTCTTCATCGGAGTAAGAGAACTCTGTAGATCTACACTCTCGTTTCTCAATCTCATTTCATTTCTCAGTTATACCCGGCATAAATAAAGAGACGAGTCACTCGAGCTCTGTCATACATCCCACACGGAGGGATCCGACGCCACAAAATCACACGTCTACAAACGTGTGACTAAAAAAGAGAGTAATATGAGGACAAGAGAACAAAGGAGCTTCAAGGCGATCGAGACTCCTACACCAAACCAAGCAAATAAAATAGAGACGGAGTATCCATTAAAAAAAAAAATTTAAAAAACACGTCTTGGAGTAGATTAATAGCATGAACTGCAAATCATCCTAAAATATGCATATTTAATTACATAATACAGTATCTGTACCCCACAGATAAGATGGGATGCTGGGTAAAATGTAAATTAAAACAGAACGCAAGATTTCACTCACAGTAGAAGATAGAAAACATCTCATATGACGAAAATGAAATAATTGTATTATTTCAGGAAAAATATTCACTCATTCTGAATTTGATGGCAGCAGCAGGTCTCAAAAAATTGGGACGGGGCAACAAAAGGCTGGAAAAGTAAGTGGTACTGAAAAGAAACAGCTGGAGGAACATTTTGTAGTTTTCCTTAAGACGCTCTGGATAAGAACGTCTGCCAAATGCTGTAAATGTTTACGGTTTGTATATTTTGTTATGCAGCTCTAGAATTAAAGATTTAGCTCACTAACATAGCTACTAGCTACTTCCATTTAGGGTATTTGGTGCCCTTATCCAGAGCGTCTTACATTTCATCTCCTTTATACAACCGAGCAGACGAGGGCAAAGGGCTTTGCTCAAGGGCCCAACAGTGGCAGATTGATGGGACTGGGGCTTGAACTATCAACCTTCTGACTAGGAACCCGTAACCAATGAGACTCCACTGCCTTTAACCCCACTGCCACGCTGCTCAATAACTAGGTAACCATAGCTAACTAGCTAGTCGATTGGTGCATTAGCTAGTGAGCAAGCTAGCTCATTTTAACAATTTTAAACACAGGCTTTGATAAACAAATAAATCCTTGTTTGTCTATGAACATAAATATAACCTCCATCTTAAAACTGTAGAAGTTCTGCTCAGATGTGGTGGTAGTGACACATATACAGTACCTTATACACACTTTCTACTTACTCTGATGATGCTACGCTTTCAGTGTTCCTTTTATCAGGCTATATTTGATATACCTGGAGAAATTTATTAATGTTTTTTTTCATGTATCCATCCTCATATCACCTGTTCATGTACCCCTGTGTATAATATCTGTGCAGTACAGCACAGTAGAACTCCCGTAAAAGCCCCTAAAAGCCTTCTTTCCTCTGTTTGTCAGTGATGGATGGGCGGATCGTGACGAGGTGGTGGAGGGATACGAGCAGGAAGCGGACGGTGGTATCACTATGAAGCTGCAGTCAGAGGAAGTGAAGTCCTTTAACGAATATTTCCTGAAGCTACGCCTGGACACTAATAACAGGAATCCGTGGTTCGCTGAGTTCTGGCAGTACCGCTTTCAGTGCCGGATACCTGGCCATCCTCAGGAGAACGCTAACTACCAAAAAATCTGTACAGGTAATAAAACAAAGATTTATAGGGCAGCACGGTGGTGCAGTGGTTAGCATGTCCGCCTCAAAGCAGGAAGGTCCTGGGTTTGATTCCCGGGCTCGAGGTGTTTCTGTGCGCAATTTGCATGTTCTCCTTATGAGTGAGTGGCTTTCCTCTGGGCACTCGGGTTTCCTCCCACAGTCCAAACACATGCACACAAGGCTAATTGTTTGCTCCAAATCGCCCCTAGGTGTGAATGGTTGTGTGTGTGTTGGCCCTGCAGTGGTCTGGCGAGCTGTTTAGGGTGTACCCCGCCCTCGCCCAGAATCAGCTGAGATGGGCGCCAGCCTCCCCGCAACTCTAATTAGGATTAAGCAGCTTCGAAAATGAATGTTTTATAATGATAATATCATAATGACATTAAAAAAGTCAATATTTGTGTTTTAAGGATGTAAAAGATGATTGCAACACCCCCCCCCCCAAAAAAATACAATTAAATAAAATTCTTTACTATAAATGTTGTGAAATACAGCAGTCTTATTATATAAAGCAAGCTACTTGATTTATTTATTTATTATTTTCTCATTGCAATAATTGGTTGCTTACGGAGAATTTATTTCTTCCAGGGTGATTCCGGTGCAAACATACTGTACATACATCACAAATCCTAGCAGACGACGCATTGTTTGCTAACGTTTATGGTTTAAATAAGGCTACGAAAGTTCTTGAATCAAAGCTTTAGCTGGCTAACTAAGCTACTAACCTGATAACTAGATAACCGTAGTGAACCAGCTGGCTGAACTGTTGCATTAGATAGCTGATTTAAAAGATTTTAATCTCAAGTTTTGGTAAATAAATAAATAAATCCTTATTTATTCCTGTATTAGAATTCTTTGTGATAAATGAATCGATTTAAAGTATTTATTTCACCCTGAAAAAAGCAACATCATTCATAGTTCATTTGAAAAGACCGGAGAAGAGAAGCGTGGTGCATGTGTGTGTGTGTGTGTGTGTGTGTGTGCGTGTGTGTATGTGTGGGTATGTGTGTGTGCGTGTGTGTGTGTGTGTGTGTGTGTGTGTGTTTGTGTGTGTGTGTGTGTGTGTGCGTGTGTATGTGTGGGTATGTGTGTGTGCGTGTGTGTGTGTGTGTGTAAATGTGTGAACATGTCCACAGTGCTCACAGCATGTGTGAAAGCCATGCTCGCAGCTGGGAGTCTGTACGTGTGTGTGATTGTATGATCCCCCCACCCCCGTGTGTGTGTGTGTGTGTGTGTGTGTGTGTGTGTGTGTGTGTGTGTGTGTGTGTGTGTGAGCATGTGTGTGTGTGCGTGTGTGTGTGTGTAT
>JAQMYF010000022.1:7730848-7741321 GCA_030014195.1 Neosilurus mollespiculum
TTTCTTTCTTCCATTCTTTCATTCTTTATTTCTTTCTTTTTTCCTCCTTCCTTTCCTTCTTCCTTTCTTTCCTTCTTCCTTTCTTTCTCTTTCTTCCTTCCTTCCTTCCTTCTTTCTTTTTTTCTTTCTCTTTCTTCCTTTCCTTCTTTCTTTCTTTCTTTCTTTCTTCCATTCTTTCCTTCTTCCTTCCTTTCCTTCTTTCTTTCTTCCTTTCTTTCTCTTTCTTCCTTTCCTTCTTCCTTCCTTTCCTTCTTTCTTTCTTTCTTTCTTCCATTCTTTCATTCTTTATTTCTTTCTTTTTTCCTCCTTCCTTTCCTTCTTCCTTTCTTTCCTTCTTTCTTTCTTTCTCTTTCTTCCTTTCCTTCTTTCTTTCTTTCTTTCTTTCTTCCATTCTTTCTTTCTTTCTTTCTTTCTCTTACTTCCTTTCCTTCTTTCTTTCTTTCTTTCTTTCTTTCATTCTTTATTTCTTTTTTCCTCCTTCCTTTCCTTTCTTTCTTTCTTTCTTTCTTTCTTTCCTTCTTCCTTTCTTCCTTCCTTTCTTTCCTTCTTCCTTTTTTCTTTCTTTCTTTCTTGCTTCCTTCCTTTCGTTCTTTCTTTCTGATATTCAGAGATGAGTTGACACAGCTGTTTCCCATCCATTTTTCTCTCCGTCTTCTTCTCCAGTATTTTAAAATGAGTTTGTTTGTCTCTTCTTTAGGTCCTCCAAGGCCCACCCTGGCCCTGTCGTCCACATAAGTGATAACCCAATGGATGAAGGCAAGGTAAAGGTTTCTCTTCTCTGAGACAGAACCGGCAGTGATGCCGTTGTAATATCCATTGCCAGTACAGTAGCATGAACAGGAGCATAAATGATGTCATCGTGAAAAGGTAAAAATCTGTCATTAAATGAAAGGCAGCAAATATAAAATAAATAAATAAATAAAACCCCGACACATTTGTTCCGTGTAGGTCGACGGGTTAAAGAGTCTTGATGAGTTTCTTCTCCTGAACTTTTTTGCTGCCATGGCAACAAGTAGCAGCGCAATCAGAGGTGTCTTCTACTGTTAAAGCGTCGTCCTTCATTTTTAGACAGCTTGATCGTCTGAACCTGCTTTTAGCTTCTTACATGATCAGCGACTGGAACTCTTACAGGAAAGACAAATAAAAAAAGAAAACCAGGTCCTGTAATGATGTGTGAGGAGTGAGGGATGAGTGACAAAATGAAAAGCAAAAACAAAACAAAAACGCAGGTTCTTTAAGGAATGAGACGTCAGGGACTGTGGAATGTCTCCAGATCTGAACACAGCACATGCAGGGAGGATTTAATTCTCATATTAATTATTACGTTTCAGACGGATCTCCAGGAAGAGGAAGGTCCCACTTTTGCATATTTTTGATCTTACACTTAAAGTGAAATGAAAGGGAAGCCTTCCAAACTCTCCTGTTACACATAAACATCAGTATATTTTCATTATCAGGTGGTTTTTACTTACATTTTCTATCTCAGACAACTCTGAGCTCATCCCGAATGGCTTGCTAATCTGTCGCAGGGCCAACACACACTTAACCACTCACACTTACACCTAGGGGCTGAGCCCTGGACTCAAACCCAGGACCTTCTTGCCTTGAGGCGGACGTGCTAACCACTATGCCACCCAACTCTCAGTTAAAAAATTTCAATTAAAGGCAATGGGTCATGAAATTGAAAAATACCATATATGGAAGGCAGACTGATATCTCCGATGTTACATGTTATATTAAGGCGTGGTTTATGTGTTCAGCGCGTGTGCAAGGTTAAGGAGAATGATTATGTTCAAGTCCACTTCAATGTCAGGCTCCAACCCTAGAAATAGTAGGAAAGTTCTAAAGATGATTAATATGTAAAGTACATTATCTTAACAGAGGTGTAGCGGTGTGCACGTCCGCCTCACAGCAAGAAGGTCCTGAGTTCGATTCCCGGGCTCGGCGAGGGCGTTTCTGTGTGGAGTTTGCATGTTATCTTCATGCTTGCTTAGGTTTATTCCGGGTACTTTGGTTTCCTTCCACAGTCCAAAAACATGCAGATTAAGCTAATTAATTAACTGTTCTAATTTGCGCCTAGCTGTTCAGGGTGTACCCCGCATTTGGGTGGTGTTGGCTATAGTAGGATTAAGTGGTTCAGCAAATGATAATACTATAAACAGGATGGGGGGGGGGCTTTAATTCACTTCTTATCCTGGTTCTTTCAGATCTGTAATCTGCCATCTGGGTATCTGCCAGAATTGTGCTGATTGCCACTGATTCTCTCTCTCTCTCTCTCTCTCTCTCTCTCTATGTGTGTATATATATATATATATATATATCTCACTCTTTCTATTTCAGCTCATAATAGGATTTGAGTCTGGCATCGTGGTGCTGTGGGACTTGAAGTCAAAGAAGGCCGACTACCGTTACACTTATGACGAGGTTGGTACGAGTTTCCGCCTCCTCATGCTCTCTTTCACAGGCCTGCGACTGCGGTGGTGTTACTGAAAATGGAAAACAAAGATCAAATATTAATAAAGGATTTTGATAGAAATATCTGAGAGCGGCTGCCGATGGCTTTGGAAGGTTTTTCTTTAGGAGATGGCATCAAAAAAAGCCCTGTCTGTGGAGACGTAGTGTGAGGAAAAGTGCCTCCGGGGAGGTGGATACTGCTGAATAATAATCCTGGGGACGATTCAGCGACATCTACCTCGCCTTCCGCAAATATGTAGATACATAGAAGTGTTTTATTCTATACTCTGGAATGTAAGAAATATAGCATTTTTATTATTGTATTCAAATAACTAAAATGAAAATATATAACATGGATATAGATATATATATATATATACACGTTGATGCCAAAAAATACTTTACAGCAGAGCTTGCTAGCTTGCTAGCATGAAGCCAGATGATTAGCTGAAGCTCTGCTCCTTTAACAGTCCAATAAAGTCACATATATTGTAGAAAACGGGTTAATTCCTAAAAATAAACCCTCACTCTGTATGAGTGACTGGCCATATTTAATGACTCTGATTACGCAGTATTACTTGTGAATTACCTTCTCTACGTACGGAGCTATCTCTGTATGACGATAACAGCTTTTTGTTTCGACCGGTTTGTTAGTGGTCTTGTTTGACCCTGTTCCTAGTGTAACCTGTTTGTGTATTACCTCTGCCGCTCTGCGTGTCTCTGTTTATGGATCCGCCCTAAATGAGTCATCTTCCTGTACATCTGCCAGATGTTTATATTGTTCAAGCCGTTAAGTACAGCTCTGTAATCCTCGCTTCGCCTCGTGACAGCGTAAGAAACTATTACCATGTCTTTCAGAAAGACCCCCAAGAGTCCAAAGCGCTGCTTCATTTTAAACAGATTTAATGACCTTTGTCAACAGCAGCAGTCAGTTTACATCAATCGTTACATGCTACATGTTGAGCCCGGGGCAGAACACAGCACAGGGGAATGTAACACTCACACAAAGAGTCAAATCTCATCCATCTTTCTCTCGCTGGTGTCTCTCTTCCTCTCTCTCTCTCTCTCTCTCTCTCTCTCTCTCTCTCGCTCTCTTTCACTGACTCTTGCTCTCACACTCTCTCATGCGCATGTCCTGTACCGTCTATTTGTGTGTGTTATTCTGCGACTGTTCAAGTCCGTGTGTATGTTTGTCTTCATTTTATCCATAGCTCATTCGTATTGTTATGAATGTCAGCCCACTCCCTGAAGGCCACTGAGGCGACTTTCCGTTACTGTTTGGCTATTATTTTCCATCTCCTGATTCTTCCTCACTTCTTTTGTAGTCTGTGGATGTTGGCTTGGTGTGGATCAGGCACACTGGCGTAGTGGTTAGCAATTCTACCTCACAGCAAGAAGGTCCTGGGTTTGAGTCCCTGCTCGCCGAGTGTGTTTTTGTATGTAGTTTGCATGTTTTACCCATGCTCGTGTGGGTTTCCTCCAGGTACTCCTGTTTCCTCAGGGAGGCTTCAGCCTCCCTGTAACCTTTATTGGATTACATGGTTCAGCAATAATAAATATAATAAATAATATAGTAAATAAATTAATTTTTGTAATGATGGTGGTGCTGATGGTGTTTATATTGGGGTAGTTTGTTTTTATGGTGTTTGCAGTGGTAGTGGTGTTTGATGATGGTGTACTCTGTGTGCATGGTGTTTGAAATGGTGGTGGTGATGTTCATGGTGCTTATACCAGGTTGTTTGAATCCTACACCATGTAGACAAACTACACCATAGAAATTTAATTGAATTAATGGTAATGGTGTTTGTGGTGTTTATACTAGTGTAGTTTCTGTGTATGGTGTTTGTAATGGTGGTGGTGTTAATGGTGTTTATACGGGTGTAGTTTGTGTGTATACTGTTTGCAGTGGTGGTGGTTGTGTTCATGGTATTGATGATGGTGTAGTTTGTATGTATGTTGTTTGTAATGGTGTTCATTGTTCATGTTGTAGTTGATGTGTATGGTGTTTGTAATGGTGCTGGAGGTGTTGATGGTGTTTATACTGGTGTAGTTTGTGTGTATATTGTTTGCAGTGGTGGTGGTTCTTGATGATGGTGTAGTTTGTGTGTATACTGTTTGCAGTGGTGGTTGTTGATGATGGTGTAGTTTGTGTGTATAGTGTTTATAATGGTGTTCATTGTGCTTATGGTATTGATGTTGTAGTTTATGTGTATGGTGTTTGTAATGGTGCTGGAGGTGTTGATGGTGTTTATACTGGTGTAGTTTGTTTGTATACTGTTTGCAGTGGTGGTGGTTGTTGATGATGGTGTAGTTTGTGTGTATGGTGTTTGTGATGGTAATGGTGGTGTTTATGGTGTTTATATTGGTGTAGTCTGTGTATGTGTGTGTGTGTTTTTTTTATGGTAGCTATGATGTTGATGGTATTGATGATGGTATAGTTTGTGTGTATGGTATGTGTTGGTGGTGATGGTGTTGATGGTGCTCATACTGATAGTCTTAATGTTGATGTGGTTAATATTCATCCCAGTGGTATTTATATTGGTGTGGGTTGATGCATAGCGTTGATGTTGATGTGGGTGGCGATCATGTTGATGCAGCCGGTGTTAGTGTTGTAGATCCTCCTGTTGGTCTGCATGTTGGTGTAGTTGGGGTTACTACAGGGTTTGGTGTAGGGGGGGTTAGTGGTGTTGCTCTTATTGGGCTGCTTGGTGGGTGTGTGTGGGAGGGGGGGGGTCCTGGAGGTGTTGTAGTTATCACGCTGTAGGTGATCCTCATCTCTAATATTGAAAGGGAGATTTAGTTTGATGTGTGGATTAATGTTGCGAGATGATGGACGAGAGAGCGTCTGAGGAGGAGGATGGCAGGAATAGTCAAGGACTTTTAGACAGATGGAGGAGGACTCTCTTGGTGGCATTAGAGTGTGTGTGTGTGTGTGTGTGTGTGTGTGTGTGTGTGTGTGTGTGATGGGGGGTGATAAATATGGGGTAACTGAGTGTTGCCCTGATCACTGCACCGCACTGATGGAAGGACTTAAAGCCACGTAATGATAGCCTTTTCCAAGAATGATTCATGGTGCTGTTTCCTGTCCAGCCAGCCTCCACCATCTGCTGCTATTAAGTACAAAGTGTTGCATTAATCACAAATTAAGAGCCACTCTGGATGGATTTTGTTTCAGTTACTAATATAAATCTTTTGTTACTCATCTGTTTGGGGTAATGACTAGCAGTAATAAGATTTTCATTTGTTTCTGTCACTTAACCTCTTACAGCTGACGTTACCATGACTACGCAGTACTCACAGCACTATATACTTTTTCTTTTCTGATACACATTTCTATTTCCAAATCTAATAATAATGTTTTTTAGGACATGAGCTCGTACCTGTTCTGCTTGTTCAATCAATAGTTAGCTGGATAGTCTATACAGGAATGGCGTGATCTGATTGGTCGACTCACAGTTTGAGCAGGTGGTGTCACAGTCTTGCTTTAAAATAGAAAAAGAGACCATAGAAATCTCATTTTACCTTCTTTTTATCATGGTTCTGAGTAGTACCTACTTTAGCCGACTCTGGGCGAGGGCGGGGTACACCCTGAACAGCTCGCCACACCATTGCAGGGCCAACACACATACAACCATTCACACACACTCACGCCTAGGGACAACTAGGAACAGCCAATCAGCTTACTGTGCATGTTTTTGGACTGTGGGAGGAAACCAGAGTACCCGGAGGAAACCCACTCAAGCCCGGGGAGAAAACACGAACTTCACACAGAAACACCCCGAGCTCGGGAATTGAACCCAGGACCCCCTTGCTGTGTGGCAGACGTGCTAACCACTGTTTAGATCAATATTCGGTGTCAGATGATTCCATTATGCAGTTGCCATGTGATAAGTAGCCAGATGTGGACTTTGAAGTGAGACCTGTGACTTGACCTTGAGTGACCTTGAAAGGTCAAATCCCAGCTATGTTGTAAACACTACAAACAGTTCCACATACTCTAAAACATATCATAAGATGAGCTCATTGTTCTTCAAAACCTGAACCCATATAAGGCCCATTTGTTACGTTACCCATACTGCGGCGCGGAGCTTCCAGACCCTCCATTCAGTGTGTTATAATGCTGTACCAGTAACATTGCCTTATTTTATGATCTCTGTATTTATTATAATAATTGCAGTTTTATTCGCATGGATCTCGGGCTACGCTCCGCCCAGCAGACGGCTTCAGTACAACAAATCAATTAGAATGTTCGTGTAACTCTTAATACAGAACATTGCTACAGTTCTGTTGTTTATTTCTGGCTCTCCCTGGAGACCATCGACTTCCCTGAACATGAACAGCCCAGCTTTAATTGGTGTGTGTGTGTGTGTGTGTGTGTGTAGATGGTAAACAGAGCCCCCTGTCTAGGTCCCATAACTCCAGAGAAAGACAACAGAAGAGCAAAGCAATCATATCTTCCAGTCATTCATGGATGTTTTTTCCATAAACGAGTGCCGAGACGTCCTGCAGTCGCGGCTTGTGTTTCTTGTGCACCGACCCCCCACCCACTTGTCCCTCCTGTTTGCTGTGTGTGGTGAGAGTTGTTTTATTCGGTGGAAGCTGGTATTACAGAGGTATAAACCCGCCTCGGTCCCTGATGGCGCTCTGTAAGGATGTTGCAGCTGTTTCATTGATTAGTTTGTGTAGTTCTGTGTAGCTCCAGAAATAAAGTCTGAACGTGATTAAGATCCGCAGGAGGAGATTCACTTTAATTAGGATATAATAAGCACTGAGTTTCACCTTGCTGTCTTCTGTGGAATCCTCCGTTTTTCTCTCTCTCTCTCTCTCTCTCTCTCTCTCTAACTCTCTCTCTCTCTCTCTAACTCTCTCTCTATCTCTCTCTCTCTATAAATCTCTCTCTTTAACTTTCTCTCTAACTCTCTCTCTGTGGGTCTTTCTCTCTCTCTCTCTATCTCTGTCTCTTTCTTTGTCTCTATGTTTATCTCTCTCTCTCTCTCTCTCTAACTGTCTCTCTCTCTCTCTCTCTCTCTAACTCTCTCTCTCTCTGTCTCTGTGTTTCTCTCTTTCTTCCCTTCTTTCTCTCTCTATCTTTCTTACTTTTTTTCTTTATCTTTCTGTCTCTCTTGGTCTGTCAATTTCTCTGTCACTTTCTATACCTCTGTCTCTCTTTCTCTCTTTGTTTCCCTCTGTCTCTCTATATCTATCCCTCTTTTGCGCTCTCTCTCTCTCTCTCTCTCTCTCTCTCTCTCTCTCTCTCTGTCTCTCTGCAATCACAGCGGTCTGCGTTCTTTTCACCAGGATTTGATAGATTCTGAAATGCTCTTCAGAAGGCGATGACACGTTTTTATTTTTTATTTTTTTAGTTAAGTGGTCAATCGAGTGCAGGGCTTTGACAGGATGCATCTGCAATTAACATTTGGTCCTGCAAAGTAGCTGCAGCGAGAGGTGGATAAATAATACACTTCTGTAGAAATGGAGTCCTTAGTTGTTGAGACCAGCTTTCTCACTCTCTCTCTCTCTCTCTCTCTATTAATATTTGAAAAGGCTCTGAGTGGATTTTACTCAAGATGTGAGTTACTCTCGTATTAGTAATTCAATATATTGAAGGTAGAAAAAAAAACATAACAAAAATGCATGCATGCCTTCATGTTTATTGAGTGTATCAATACACACAAGTACCTCGTCTGAGTATTTCTACTCGTGTACATCCGTCACCGCTCTACAACTTTCCGATTGTGTTTCTTTTTTTCCCCTTCAACCCGAGAGAAGTGATTTCTCTGTGACTCACGGCTCTATCGCTGACTGCAAACATCAAGCTGAGACTTTAATCAAAAGCCATTTCGGTAAACAAAACAGCAGCTCGGCCCTGCACACAACAGACAGGAATCAAGTACTCGAGGGGGGAGGGGTGGACACCCCACACACACACACACACACACGCGCACACACACACACACACACACACACACACACACACACACAGTGTTCTGATCTTTTTTATATCAGGTGTCATACAAATTTCACAAATAAAGCTCTCTGTGATAAATTGTCATTTTTTAAATTGAGATTTAAAAAAAAATATTTATACCACACCAGGGTGCAAAAATATATCTGACGTCTGCTCATCCGTTAAACAATTACACTTTAATTTTTTACCCTGCAGTCCACTCTCTGGATGTCATTTACGGCGATACAGACTGAAAACAAACCTGTATAAATAAATCAAAAAATTTAAATTAAAAGACAAGATTTGACAAGACTGTAATGCTCACAAGATTCCACAAAACACGTACAACAGATTAGATGGGATCTGACCAGCGAGAACAGGGGAGACAAGACCAGACAAGACAACAAGACAAGGCTAGATTACATTAAACTGTAGACTTTGGACAGGGTGACAAGAAAACTCAAGAATGGACATCAGTACTGATGACACGAGACAGGAAGTGGGTAGAACCCACAAAATACCAGAAAGGCTAAAAGGACAAGACTGACAAGACAAACAAGAGGTGCAGCCATAAAGTGTGGGGCGGCTCTGACCCACTACATTATCCATACTGTGGGGCAGAGCTTTCTTACCTTAGCGGTGGTTCAGTGGTTAAGGCTCTGGGTTACTGATCATAAGGTCAGCGGTTCAAGCCCCAGTACTACCAAGTTGCCACTGTTGGACCTCTGAGCACGGCCCTTAACCCTCAACTGCTCTGTTGTATAAAATGAGATAAAAAAAAAAGTAAGATGTTCTGGATGCGGGCGTCTGCCAAATGCCGTAAATATAAATGGGATAAATATTCCCTGGTGTTTCTGGTTCAAATTACCCAGTAACTCGTCTTACAATAAGCTCTATAGTACATCGACGTGACCAAATTAGCGACATAACCTCTCTTGTTTGAAGGATTCACAAAGACTGGGGTTTGACCTTTCAAGGTCATATAAGGTCAAAGGTTACTGTCTCATTTTGAAAGTCCATATATGGTTTCATATCAGTGTTCAGTAGTAACAGCATGTCTTTCAGCACTCGTTTCCAAGTAATAAGCGCCCCCATCTCCGAAAACCTGTGACCTTGTTTGACCTTCACCTTTGACCTTGACTTTCCAAAATCAACTCGTCTGTGGGACTCAGGTAGGGCAGTGGTTCAACCAAGTTTGGTGAAAATCTGTGCATGGGTGTGGTCAGGATTTTGTTCACAGGCAAGCAAGGCAAGGGCGTTTCGGTTTCCAAGTTTCCTCCGGGTACTCCGGTTTCCTCCCTCAGTCCAAAGACATAAACATTAGGCTAACTGGTTCTCCCAAATTGCCTCTAGGTGTGAGTGTGAAAGGTTGTTTGTGTGTTGGCCCTGCACTGGTTTGGCGAGCTGTTCAGGATGTACCCCACCTTTGCTCAGTGTCGGCTGAGATGGGCGCCAGCCTCTCTCATAAGATTAAGCAGTTCAGCAAATGAGTGAGCATTTCCTGTGCTTGTCTTTTCTAAACTTGATCATCGTATCGTATTCTACAAGACTACACTGTGTGCACAATTATTAGGCAAGTTGTATTTTTGAGAATTAATTGTTATTGTACTATACGGTGCTCTTGCTGAATCCAAAATGTTAACAAACCGTCAAACCTGAATATTTAAGTAGTAAAAGTGAAGTTTTGGCTTTAAGAGAATATCTATATGTGCACCATTATTAGGTAACTATTGGTGTGCAGAATTATTATGTAACTAAATGAAAAACAAAGATTTTCCATCTCACTTGTTTATTACAAATAAACATTTCTGAAAAAAAAAAAAAACCCTCAGTGACCACTATCGCCCCCTTCTTTTGATAACAGTCACAAGCCTTCCATTCACGGAGTCAGTCACTTTCTTCATCTGGTCAGAATCAACCGCAGCCTCCCAGACCCTGTTCAGAGAGGTGCACTGTTTACCTTCACTGTACATTTCCTGCTTAAGAAGAGCCCAGAAGTTCTCAATAGGGTTTAATTCAGGTGAAGAAGGGGGCGTGTCATTAGTTTTTCATCTTTAAGGCCTTTACTGGCA
>JAQMYF010000022.1:7756029-7776668 GCA_030014195.1 Neosilurus mollespiculum
TTATTATTATTGTTATTATTATCATTATTATTATTATTATCATCATCATCATCATCATTATTATTATTATTATCATTGTTATTATTATTATTATTATTATTGTTATTATTATCATTATTATTATTATTATCATCATCATCATCATCATTATTATTATTATTATCATTATTATTATTATCATTATCATTATTAATATTATCATCATCATCATTATTATTATTATTATTATTATTATTATCATTATCATTATTATTATTATTATTATTTTTATCATATTATTACCATTATTATCATTATTATTATTATCATTATCATTATTAATGTTATTATTATTATTATCATTATCATTATTATTATTATCATTATTATTATTATTATCATTATCATTATTATTGTTAATATTATTATCATTATTATCATTATTATCATTTATTATTATTATTATTATTTTCATTATTATTATCATTATTATCATTATTAATATCATTATTATTATCATTATTATTATCATTATTATTATTATCATTATTATTAATATTATCATTATTATCATTATTATTATCATTATTATTATTATCATTATTATTATTATTATTATTATTATTATTATTACCCTTGTTGTTGTTTCCCTTCCTATAGTGTGGTCTTTGGCAATACTAATGGCCTGGTTGTGGTAGATTACCTCCAGAAGACTGTTCTATTGAATTTGAGCACGGTAGAGCTGTATGGATCCAGCGATCCCTACCAGAGACAACCTCGATCTCCTCGCAAGAGCAGGCAGCTTTCTGGAGGTGAGACAGTGAGAGAACATCTTTTATCTGTTCACTGAGATACAGAATACTCTGCTGTATACGGCTACAGTCAAGACAAAATGATTTTTTTTTACCCGATAACCAATATAATGTCCGATATCATTTCATATGCTCGACTCAGTGACTGTAATAAATAATATAATGTTATGTTAAAATGACATGATGAATTAAAAATGGTTTGGAACATTACTATGTGCTGCAGCCTGTTTAATGAGTTCAGACGGACGCAGCATGTTACAGTAGAGAGAGAGAGAGAGAGAGAGAGAGAGAGAGTGGTGTGACCTTCAGTGGTGAAAAACAGAACTGGAGCTCCACTGATCTGAACGCGTCCTGCCCGGTAATGAATATCCGGAACTGGGGGAAAGTTGGTAGTGCAATGGATTCTCATTTATGACAGACAATCATCGTGATAATTAAATTTAAAGTAATTTTAATAAATCTGTTTTTTAAGGATTATATCATTACATATACATGCTATATACAGTTTAATTATTTTATATTATTAGTGGTTAGCATTGTCCTCCTCAAAGCAAGAAGGTCCTGGGTTCGAGTCCTGGGCTCAGCACGGGTCTTTATGTGAGGACTTTGCTTCCAGAGGAAATCCATGCATGTGTGGGTTTCCTCTGGGTACACTGGTCTCCTCCCACACTTCAAATACCTGCACATTAAGCTAAATGGCTGTTCTAAATTGCTCCGAGTGCGAGTGGTTGTGAGTGCGAGTGGTTGTGAGTGTCAGTGTGTGAGTGGTTGTGAGTGCGAGTGGTTGTGAGTGTCAGTGTGCGAGTGGTTGTGAGTGTCAGTGTGTAAGTGGTTGTGAGTGTGTTGCCCTGTAATTGACTGGTGAGCTGTTTAAGGTGTACCCCGCCTTCACCCACAGTCAACTGATAGGCTTTAGTCTCCCCCGCAACCCTAATAGGATTAACGAGTGAGTGTGTGAGAGAGTGAATGTGTGAGAGAGAGAGTGAGTGAATGAGTGAGTGTTCCCCAAAATGTTTTTGTTTTGATAGTTTGAAGGTTGGTGTGAAACCCCTGTAAGATAAAAGCAGGTGGTTTTGAGATTGTATCTTTAAATTGAAAGTCAGCGCTGTGAGAAAGTGGAGATCAGAACCGGGTGAAGTCTTTTTCAGTTTTTTGAAATACAATTAGTTTCTGTTTCTGTCTAAAGGGTTGTGTGACATCAGCGAAGTTTCAGCGACGTCAGAGGACCGCTGCAAATCCCCCACCTCAGGTAATATGACCTTCAGTGCATGCCATGGATCAATCTTCAGACCTAGACCTGTTACACCACACTCACAACCCCCTTACTCGACCTGTTTCATTCCTTTTTTTTATTTCTCCCCCCCCCCCCCCTTTTTAACCTTTGTTCTGAATTATCCAATCAGATTTATCGCTTTGACACTGAAGGGTGGGAGAACTGCACGAAGGTTTTCATTTTTTTTTTTTAACAATTTCACTGTAAGATCTTATAATGGACTGTTGTGGCAGTAGTAGTTAGGTCCTTGTGTGTGGTTTTTATTTGTGATAGTTGTGTTTGGGGTAGCTGTAGCTGAGGTAGATTTTTTCATTGTTTGTTTCATCTGATAGTCATTTTTGTGATAGTTGTGGTAGTTTTGTTTGTAGTAGTTATTTTTGGGTTGTTGTGTTTGGGGTAGTTCTTGTTTTGGTAGTTATTTTTGGGGTACATGTGTTTGGGGTAGTTGTTTTCGGGGCATGTAGATGGGGTAGTTGTTGTTTTGGTAGTTGTGTGTGGTGGGTAGTTATTTTTGTGGTGATTGTGTTTGGGGTAGTTGTTTTTGTGGTAGTTGTTTTGTGGTGAATGTGTTTGGGGTAGTTGTGTCTGGGATGGTATTTTTTCTGGTGGTTGTGTTTGGGATACTTATTTTTCTGGTGGCTGTGTTTGGGGCAGTTGTGTTTTGAGTATTTATCACTGTGGTGGATGTGGTCGGGGTAGGTATGTTCATGCAGGTTGTGATTATGGTAATTGTGGTGGTTGTGTTGTGAGTGGTTATTTCTGTGGTGTTTGGGGTAGTTATTTTTGTGGTGGTTTAGGTGTTGGTGTCTGTGGTTGTGGTGGGGTAGTTATTTTGTGGTGATTGACGTGTTTGTGTCTGTTTTAGTTGTGTTTGTGTTTTTGGTAGTTGTGGTTGTGGTGGTTGGAGTGGTATTATTTGGGGTAGGTTGGGGGAGTTGAAATGAAACAGCGTCTTTTTGTTATTCCTGTTCAACACCTTTGAACCAGAGTTAATTTGGCGATGGTGAGATATTGCTTTAGTGTTTGTGGATTTCTTCCTACTGGAACCTAACAGAGAGGGATCAGGGAACGACCTGGATCTCGGTGTTTATCCTGGGTGGACGCAAACATTTTGCCTCAATGTCTACGACCATCCGGGAAGGAAGATACATATCATGCAATTTTAATTATTTATTTTCTCATCAGGTTCTTTTACATTGCTAAAATATACACCTCAGTGACCTTAACACTCAGAATATCATAGAGCACAAGGTACCTCCAGCAGGCACAAATGGATTACTGTGACATGTGCACTGATTAACCTAAAAAATCTGTTTAGGACTGCAGGCTCCATTATTATAACTTAGCGTCGGTATAATGAAATGTCTCCCCCTAGTGGAAGTCTGATGAACATTTATTTACGCATTATTTGCACCTATTCACCTTAATTTTTTTTCAACATGATCCCATGCACAGATCACCTCGAAAATCTAATGATTTGTTCCTGTACCCCACCCTACTTTGGAAAATAACTTTGTGAGTTCTACTGTACATGGACAAACAAATAGTCAAACAGACAAACCTACACATGCTGCACTTTGGTGGAATAAAAATTAGTACACAGTTTTTAAATTACTTTGTGATTTATTAACATACAAACTCCCACCAACACCTGTAACACCTGTGTGAAAAAGTATTTGCCCCCAAACTCAGAACTTAGTTGTGCCTCCTTCAGACTGTTCCACTTTACTACAGACAAAAATGAGATAAATGAATATTATTAGACTCCATTTTAGTGTATGCATTTAGTCGTAGCTTCACTGCAAATTAGACAGAGAGAGAGAGAGAGAGAGAGAGAGAGAGAGAGAGAGAGAACGGGCATTACTAACTGCAAAATGCTTTACTTCCTCCCCAAAAAAAGTCTTGACGTCTAACCATCAACAGTTCTACAATGGAGCCGGTAGAGGAGGTAAGATGGACAGAGTGAGGAACAGAACCCCACCCTTTGTGTGCAACCACTGTCTCTGTCTGAAAATACGGGGGGGGGGCAAGACACCTTACTGGTTGGGTCACATGATCTTACGTTTACATTTTTATCTAATAAATAGGACAGTTTTGTTTTTAAGTATGGAAGGTAATGGGATGGTGGGATGCTTAATTTTGTTAAAAATTAAAGTTTGTCGGAGATTTTATTGTGCTGAGCCGATCAGTTGTAAATGCGTGTTGGGGGCAGCACGGTGGTGTAGTGGTTAGCACATCTGCCTCACAGTCAGTTCGAGTCCTGGTCTCGGCAAGGGTGTTTGTGAGGTCTGCATGTTTTCCCCCGTACTTACATGGGCTCTCTCTGGGTACGTCGGTTTCCTCCCACAGTCCAAAGATGCATGTTAGGTGAAGATAGGCCTCCTCACGACCCTAGTAGGATTAAGCAGTTTTGCCAATGAATGATTAGTGTTTAGGTTTATCCATAGAATATATAAGAAGATAGAATATATCTTAAGTAATTTCTTCATTTTTAATAAAATCCTGTAGCTTTGTCCTTCAATCCGGATTTAACAGAGTACCGATTAATTCCCTTCGACCTCCATCAGTCCCTGGTTTTGCTCTTCTGTTTGGTGCATGCTTGTGGCATGGGTTCCTGGTAGTTTCATCCTTCGTGGGCATCATGAGACCCAACGTCCTTTACCCAGTTATGTCTGTCCAGCATGCAGCATTTAATACCACGTTTGTTTTGTCTCTGAGTCCCATTACGGATATATTCAGCCGTGGTGTCTCCCATTTCCCCGGTGTGCATGACTTGTATCCTCGGCCGTTCTTGAAAGTTTTGTAAAGAGAAGTGTTTTCTTTCTTCCAGCAAAGATGTCACGGAAATTAAGCTTGCCTACTGAGCTAAAGCCAGACTTGGGTAAGCTTTGACTTGTTCATATTTCATAGATTTTTTTTTTTTCTTTTATTGGAAAATGCGGCTCATCATCATCATCACATTTTCCTGGAGTCGGGAGAATCATCGTTTTAGTCTCATGTCAGTGAATGAGGTACAAACAGCTCCTGGGAGACACTTTATATTAACATAGTCCCCATACAAAGGCTTTCTATCAGACCGACTCATATTATTTCCTTTCTTCTAAGTCATTTCTCTTTATTCTTCGAAGCTGGACCCACTGTTCCCGATGCTCAGTCAAACCTTTCATAATGTTCATCGCTCCTTCTTTAAATCTATTGTTCAGAAATTCGGAGGTGGAATTCAGTTGGTCCAGCTCATTAAACACTTCTGTATATAAAAATTAATCAATCAACCTGGACGTTCACAGAATAAGTGTCATGATTTTTTTATTATTATTCATGCAAACTATTTTCTCATTTCTGATTGGTGGAAATTCACCAGCTAATTCTTGGTATTCCTCAACAAGCCGACGTAGTCCATCACTGAGGTCGAATAAGTTGAACGATTATGGCGTGGTAACGTCAATCGTGCAAATATTCCTCCTCATGGATATCATATTAGATAGATACTCTACGCCCTGCAGTAAATGGCGCCGCCTGTCTGCCATCTTGGTTAGTTAGTTAGTACCGTTTACAGTGACGCACTGCGAACCAGAGCTGACAAAACGTCATTATATTTTTTAAGTATTTATGCTGTTGTAAGTTATATCTGAGAGTGAGTAACAATGACCAAGATGGCGGTGCAAAGTTCCTTCACCCAACAGCACTGATAGTCGGGTGTAGACTGTCTATCTTATTTGCTATCTATGTTCCTCCTCCCAGAGAAACTTAGCGAATAAATGGCGGCCCACTCTTAAGACTAGAGGTGTTCTCCTTGCAACCCGCAGATAAAGTTACATTTGATGGGAAAATTACTTCTTTACCCTCAGATACTTTCATTCCATATATTGTTTCTTATTTTCATGGAATTTGTCCCGAATTAATCAGAAATAGCATTAGCTTGGACTAGCATGCTAACTACGACGGAGTATTAGGGCCACATTAAGAAAAATGTTTTTTGACAGTTATTTGCTGGTGGATTCTCTGTGTTAGGATGTCTTACTTTAACAAATGTTTAGATTATTATTATTAAGTCCCATAATTCTCTTTAATGCCACATTAAATGGTCAGAACAGACAGTGAATTTTGTAAGAGTAGAATTCAACTGAAATTCATCGCAGGTCACCTGGATTTTATCCTGACACGCGTTTAAATTCCCGGTGCTTAACTCTCTGGAGCCCAGTAGGGTTAAATCAACACTCCACGACAGGGGTGTCAAACTAATTTTCCCAGAAGGCCACATCATTACATTTTTAGATCATCCCGAGCCAAATAATCACTGAACATCTGTTCAAAAAAACTCACTACAAAATCTGCATGGCGAAATTAGTTGAGGTATTTTTCCCTTTTGCTTTATTGACTTTGCTTCCCTGACAACGCATGACAGCGATAAGTTAGCTTTTAATCTTTCTTGATTCATCAAAGACTAGCTGTTCATTCGAAATAGGTTTGCTGCCAACTAGTGGATGGAGGATGAATCACATTTCATGATAATGGTTGATGCAGAAAATGTACGATAATCATATTCTTTTATTGTTTTGATGTTTTATATTCCAGTAGACGTTGGAACAATGTTCTGCAAGCAAGACTATGGGTCCAAAATGTTTTAGAGACATTCCTATCATGTGTTTATCCAATGCATTTGCTTTCAATGAGGATACACACATCAACGCATGACATCATCACAGTCACAGGATGCTATTTATTCCTCATCCGGTTTCCTGCATAAACATATTTAGCTTAATAAAGCATTTGTTTGGAAAGGGAGCTTTACCTTGTCTTGTTTTTCTGTCTACTGTCTTACTCTCTGTATGTCCACCACGGGGTGCCATACCGCTAGACAACAGGGACAACTCGTTCAGCCGCTCACGCAGCTCAAGCGTGACCAGCATCGACAAGGAAGCACGTGAAGCCATAACGTCATTTTACTTCTCCCAGACGTACACACGTAAAATGGACAGCTCCTTAAGCCCTGCCCTGTGGGTGGGCACCTCCCTCGGGGCAGTCCTTGCTATCTCCCTAAACATGCCCCCTCCAGGAGAGCAACGGTTACTGCAGCCGGTCATTGTTTCACCCAGTGGTGAGTTTCTTTTGCTTTTGCTTTTCCTGTCCTTGTTTGTACAGATGTAATCAAGTTCTTCACACTGCAGAAAGCATTGGTGTTCTCCTTTGAAATGAATTCAGACTCCTACCAATCATAACACACATTTCTTTTAGGCACTTTCATTAGACTAAAGGGAAGCATTATCCGGATGGCGTTTTTGGATGGATCAGGCTCGCTGCTCCCACCCGCCTCAGAGCCGTGGTATGAACCGAACGCTGACAGTGAGGAGAAGGAGAGAGCGAGGAAGAGAAGGCCGGTGTCTGTCTCGCCCTCTACCTCACAAGACCTGAACGAGAGCCAGTATATGGTGGTATGCTCAGAGAAGCAAGCCAAAGTGATTTCACTACCCTCGCAAACCTGCATCTTCAAGCACAACATTACAGAGACGTCGTTTGTGCTGAGGGCAGATGTAGTGCACGCCGGCCCAGGTATCTGTGTCACATGCTTCTGTGCCAACGGACACATCATGACCCTCAGGTACGCCGTGCTGGGGAAATTCTGGGTTTTTTTTTAAAGAAGTGTATACGCTATTCAGGTGTCTTCTGAACTATTTCAGTCATGACTTCTCTGTTTAACATAAAGATTTACATGAGTCGCTTTATAGAGTTTATAGAAAGTCCTAGCCACCAGCACAGCCTCTGTGTTCCTTGGAATAGATTTTGAAGGCATCTGGATCTGTGCACCATTTTTCCAAAAGATCTTCCCTCACGAAAATTCATATCAAGACATTCAGTGACCCCTTCTATGTCCCTGGAAGGGGGCGGCATCATTCTGGAAGAGACCACTCCCATCCATCCATCCATTTTCTGTACTTGGTACGACTACTAGGGTCGCGGGAAGCCTATCTCAGCCGAGTCTGGGCGAAGACAGGGTGCACCCTGAATAGCTCGCGAGCCCATTACAGGACCAACATATTTACAACCATAAACACTCGCACCTAGGGGCAAGCCGGAATATCCAGTTAGCCTAATATGCATGTCTTTGGACTGTGGGAGGAAACCAGAAGACCCAGTGGAAACCCAGGCAAGCATGAGTAGAACATTCAAACTTGAAACAGAAATGCCATCGCCCAGCTCGGGCCTTGATCTCAGGGCCTTTTTGCTGTAAGGCTGGCATGTTAACCGCTTCGGCACCGAGTCACCTACTAACTGGTTGTTTTCGAATGTGAATATCAGGAAGATTTGCACTGAAATTCAGTCACGTGATTTTTCCTTGTTGTTTTTTAAATAAGAGATGTCGGTGTTGATGCATGTATGGATTTTATTGTTTCACTGTATTCTACAGCAGCATTATATGGATTATGAAGGGTTGTTTGTAGGTGAATATTTAGAGTATGTATGCTTGGATTCTCGTATTTTCCTCTCGTTGTCTTGTTTGACAGTCGGTGCCTGCAAAGCCCCTGGGTACCGCAGATGGGAGGAGACATGACGCATCACGCAGACGCACTGTCTGGACTTTGTCTACTGATCTCCCAGCAACTCATAAATCTTTAGCAAGGACACAGAGATCAGGGTGGCATCTGTGCATCAATATTTTCAGTTTTTAGTCACAGAAAAGGACAAAATCTACTCATGTTAGCAGTTACTTTAGATCTCGAGTTCTAGTGTGCTAAAATAATTAGTAATATGTTTGTATATTAAAACTTGCAGGAATAGCTAGAGGGTCACTGTCTGAGTGTATTGTTCCTCCCCAAGGCACAAGTAGATTATTATAACTCGGCATAGCTGTAATGAAATGTCTCCCCCTAGTGGGTGTCTCATTTTGGTGCGTAATAAAGAATATGCATTTGGGGGTTTTTTTTGTTTGTTTTTTTTTGCATGATACTATGCACGGATCACTAATCAAAATTTAATGCGCTCTTTCCAGACCTATACCCTATCCCTCCTCAAGTTTGATGAAAATCTGTTCAGTACATTTTTTTTAATAGTGCTAACAGAAAAAAAAAACTTTAATTAATTATTGGATATGAATGATTCAGATCTCCTCCAAAATCTTATGGGTTCTTTCCAGGCCCATACCCTTTTCCTCCACCAAGTTTGGTGAAATCATTTCAGTAGTTTTTGTGTAATTCTGCTATCAGTCATACAAACAAACAAACAAATAGATGCTGATGAACACATAATCTCCTCCACCAAGCAGCAGAGGTAAAAAAAAACAAAGTCCAAATCTAGAGCACTCTCTGTTCTCTTCTGCCTCCAGTTTGCCCGGGCTCAGACCACTGCTGGATGTAAACTACCTGCCTCTGACAGACATGAGGATAGCCAGGACTTTCTGCTTTACTAACCTGGGCCAGGCCATGTACTTGACCTCCCCCACTGAGATCCAGAGGATAACCTACAGCCAGGATGTCTGTGAGAACTTACAGGTTTGTTAATGTGATGCGTTCCAAAAGGCTTTGAGTAGAGACTTCGGAACCATATTAAAAGTAAGAAGAATAAAATTCATGTGTAATGTTCTAGGAGATGCTCAGTGAGCTATTCACTCCGGTGGAGACACCAGAGGCTCCAAATAGGGGATTCTTTAAAGGTCTTTTTGGAGGAGGGGCACAGTCGTTGGATCGAGAAGAACTTTGTAAGAATGCCTTCCCTTTCTTCTGCGCTTACTGTATGAGGTTCAGCTATAAAGTCCCAGGTGTATCATGGGTGTGCAGCAAGTCCAAACACAAGTCCCGATGTTATTGTGATGCTGACACTTGAGCGTTTGTAATTTTACTGTAGACCAGAGATAAAACATCGAGCAGATACTTTGCTCATTTCAGGAAATCAGCAGTGGAGGTCCTTGAAATGCTCCACAACACCTAAAGCAATGACGCAATGAGCCAGACGAGGTGTTTTGGGTGGCATTTGCTTTACAAGACTTCTCATAAAACTACAGACATACACGTCTCATTGCAGTAGCCCTCCCTCTCATTACTGGCCACTCTCCTGCAAACACACCAGAAACAAACATAAATAGTTTGCTGGTAAATAGACACAGGTGAAACTCATCAATATGTTACCTGCTGGCTGTAGTAGGCTCTTCTCCGTCTGCAGAGGACGCTCGATGATGTCGCTGCTGCTTCAAAGCATTACTTTTTGCACATCGCAAATGTGCACATGTGAAACATAGGTCCCAATGTAACTGTACCGTTCCACAAGAGGTAACCCGCATCCCCACAGGAAGCGATGAGCGACACGTGAGTCACGTTGCTGCTGAACTGCATGTGAAATCGCCTACTATGGAAGCGAATCAGAAAAGGATTGGGGGATTTCTGTGTGGCAGCACCTGTTAGTCAAAGGTATCTAAGCTCTGATTGGTTATCGCTAAAATGACACCACCCGCCCACCTTGCGTCGCTTGAGAAAATTTCATCTCTTGTTGCTCACTTTGCTGCTGTTCACTGACTTTGCATGGTCGCTTGTCACTCGTCACTTCCTGTGTGGATGCAGATTTAGAGATGGCTCCTGCTGCAGGTGCATGACCGGACCATTCATTCACTACAGGTGCAGTCCTGAAAAAATCATTCTCACACCTTATTCACAGATTTATGACCCTGAATGGGACTGAAACAAACACATAAACAAGGAGTACATGTGGATTTATTTATTTATTTATTTATTTAGTCATCAGGCCACATGGTGCTTAGAAGCTTTACGTTTATCACTGCTGACATATCACTTTTTCCATGTCCATAGTTGGGGAGTCTGGAGCAGGTAAGGCTTCCCGGAGCCTTGCTCAGCACATCCCTGGACCAGGGGGTATTGAGGGCATGAAGGGGGCAGCAGCAGGTATTGTGGGTGACCTGGCTCGTGCAAGGATAGCGCTGGATGAGAGGGGCCAAAAACTGAGCGAGGTAGAAGAGCGGACGGCGGCCATGATGGCTAGCGCTGACTCGTTTTCCAAACATGCCCACGAGGTACACGCCTGGTTTTACCTTACAGCTTCTTGCTTTACTTTGGTGGGGTTCCAATCCATGAATACAATTTTGGTTATGCTATGTACCTTATTTTTATATACCACTTTTGTATACCACTTTTTAAAATTATTTTTTTTATTAACCAAAGTTTCTCTGTTATTTTTTGGATTCATTATTGGGATTCATATTGCTGCTTGTTGTCATTTTTGTGCCCTGCAGATGATGCTGAAATGTAAAGATAAGAAATGGTACCAGTTCTAATCCACAGAGCTGTCCTCGAATACAAAGGAACTCAAGAACCACTTTCCAAGAGAACGTCATCTTTTCTCTCATCCTTCCCTCCCTCTTGTCCTGCATAGCTTTTATTCTGGACCACTGGGAGCTTTCTTTATTTTTTTGGCACAATGTTAAATACTGTGTGGACTGCAGTCCTGCTCCTTGAACTGGTGTGTGTGTGTGTGTGTGTGTGTGTGTGTGTGTGTTAGCCAAACCATACATCAAACCATGACAAGATATCCACTATGCCAGTGTCTGCTTTTTTTTTTTTGTTGCCTGCTCCCGTTCGTAGCGAATATCTCAGAGCCTTGGATTTGCATTTCCTCATATTCATACTGTTCATTGTTCTTCATTCATCTCTGTCTTTCTCAGAAGGAAAAGTAGAAGCTTAACAACACAATTTAAGAGAAAAAATGAATAAACAGCCATTATAAAAGAAAAAATAAGACGGAGAGAATAATATATATCCATAATTCTATTTTAATCTCTATGCGAAACTACTTCACTGATCAAAACGGGATTCATTCGGAGTCTAGTCAAGAGCAGCTTGTTGGTTTTTTTTGTTTTGACGAAGTTTCACCTCTCATCCAACCTACATAAAGGAGAGACTTAAACAACCACCCTACAGGCGTATGGTATCAGAGATTCAGCACATCAGGACAAGACGCAGAGAAGATATGGTTTCAAAGAGGAGTAACGGAGGTCATCCATATTCATCTGGAAAGACCATCACTGAACAGGTGCTGGCTTAAGCTTAAGACACAAGTTTTCAGCCACTTATAAAGCTGGTGTTAGGACCCATCCTAATCTTCCCGATCTTAAACACCGATACGGATATGCACAGAGCCTTCTATCTGTTCTATGTATTCATTTTAACTGTACTTGTGAAAATTTTTGGAACAGAACGGAGTTACAATCTCCTCCACGGTCACTGTGTTGCTTGATGTATTGCGTAACATTGCCAATGTAAATGATGTACGGAAGTATGTGGACGGTTACGTCTGAAATGCATGAAAGAGACGTCTTTTTTAAAACAACAATTTTCTATGCATCATTGTTACGCAAATAAATCGATCCCAGTATAACATGTCGCCAGGAACAATTTTTCAGTCCTGGCGACATTTTGTGAAATTTTGACTTGGATTCAAAGCACACAACACAAGATGATGAACTCTCAGTGCAAAAAAAGTATAATTAAGGCAGTGTTACAAGTGTCAACTCTCAACGACGATTATGAAGCGATGTTGAGGGGAACTTTACTGTAAGTTGACCTTGTAACATGAGCCTAACATGGTCTTGAGTTCCCGTCCCAGGTGGTTTAATCCCCATGCCCACCTTGACCCAGGTGTCATTAGCAACTCACCTGAACCAAGGGTAAAATAGTGACTTGCATCTGAGTCATACCTTTGCTGATGTAACCCAAACAACTCAAACGAAACCGGAGATGTTAACGATTCTCAGCTTCATCTCTGTGGTGTCAACCCCACTAAAGGTGAAATACCTTGGACTCCCCATCAGCTCTTTGAACTGAAGAAGCCTTTTGGATGAGAGGTGAAACGTCCAGTCCGTTTGCTTTCAACTCTTGACCTGGATGACTGAGAACCTACAGACATCTTCATTCGGACTGTCAGGTGAAGCAGATGTCTAAAGGATGGAAGAGTGGAGGGGTGAAGATTAGCCATTTGCAGGAAATGATGCCATTGTCATGAAGGATGTGAACCTAATGACCAGAGAGTTGGCCTCCCCGCTCCTTTGCCTTTCTAAAGCCATCCCTGATTATTTGTCTTTATTAAAGCGAAATGGAAGGGAAGCCTCCAAACTGTCCTGTTACACATGAACATATGTATAGTTTCATTATCAGGTGGTTTTTGCTTACATTTGCGAAGTGGAAATCTGCTAAAATTCATTTGATTGTTTGCATTAGTTAGTTTTAAAAGGCCACCATCTGGAGTCCATTTCACTCTCTCAATAGTGAGAACCTGCAAGAATAGGACATGAATTCATCAGTTCATATAAGGCAAGATAACAGCAAAAATAACAGTATACAGATATTAAACTAACGAATCACATATAAACTATTGAACTTCTGAGTTAAATAAAACTAGTCACGTCTGCACATGATACGATCTGACGTTTACTTACATCAGACAGGCATCTGCTCGTTCATAGGATCACGTGCGACTTTTTGCAGTACAATGTCACCTCCCTGTGTGAAGATTTTTACGTTTTTGTTTTTTTTTTTCTTTACGAAGGAGCTTGCAATAACAATAGTGTATATTGATGTGCAAAGATGTACATGGTGTATGCAAGCTTTTATTAAGTTTGGGTTTAGTCATCCAGATTATCTTTAATAACTTTATTTTATTTTATTTTTTTACATTGATTTTTTTAATATACATTTGAGAATTGTTTAATATTTATATTGGTGCAATTATACTATACATTAAATTCCCATCCCTAAGAGGTTTATTATTAAACATTCATCCAGGTATAAACACACAAAGAATAAAACTGATTTACAGAAATTGTGTTTTGATTAATTATATTCTTAATCTAATGATGGTGATGATGATGATGATTATTTCAGATGTTATTTTTTTCCAGACATCCAGTGCAGAAACAGATCAGGGTGATGGGTGCTGCTGCTTTGTGAAATTAGGACATTGGAAAAAATTAAATTAATAAGTTACAGTGTATTTGGAAATGTGTTATATACCGTTTCACTTCACAGTGGGTTAAATAATCACAACTCGTTTTTTTTCTTTTTTTTTTTTTTTTGCCATAACTCTAATCAGTGGGATTATTTTATATATTATTTAAATGTATCTATATATTTTTATTTCATAGTTCTGGAGCACTGAGCTCTGTATATTTTCTTAATCCTGATTTAGGAAGTATTGACCTTTCATTTAAAATACGTACTGAAATAAAAGATACAGTACTGGAGGTCTGAGTATTACAGTTTCCCATTCTCCTTCCAGGTAAATTAAATAAGGGTGAAGTGCAGTGGAATCTCTTGGAAATAAAATGGAATCGGATCCACAATGTCCTTCCGAAAATATTTATTTCTTCCTCGTGACCCCTGCACCGGCCGCCATGATATTAATAACATCACCATCTTTTTTATTTCTCTTGAAATCGTTTCCCTTCTTCTGTTTCCTAACACTCGATCTCAGACCTCAAGTTATCACGCATGCGCTAGATCGTTCCCCCGGCCACGCCGTCTCGTTATTGTTATTGTAAACATACAGAATCTAAACAGGATGTAGAGCAGGTGAATAAGAGATACTAAGCCCGTGAACTGAAGTGATTTCACCAGGAAACCTCTATATTCATCCAGAACGAACCGATTATTGTTATATTGATGAATTGATTTGATACAGCGGATATTCACTAGTGAATGGGGAACTTTAAGTGGAAAATGGTACTACATGCTCTTGCAGTTCTTTGTTTTTCTTAAAGTGGAACAGGTTAATGGGGTACTGGCCTTGAGAAGGTACATAAATTCAATGTAATGTGTTTGTCTTCTCGATAGACAAACTCCAAGCTAGAGTTAAGGTGGCATTGGGGTAACGAAGTGTTATTATTAATAAATAATGCTGTCTAGATTTGTTCATGCACGATTTTCATTTATTTATTTGTTTTATTTGTTTGTTTGTTTGTTTGTTTGTTTGTTTATTTATTTGTTTATTTATTTATGGTAAGGTATTTATTAAAAATAAGAAGAAAAAGTAAAGGAAAATGAAAAGCAATTGAATCAGACGCTGTGTTTAAACTGTACTTGTTTTCTTTCTTCAGAGCATTTCGTCTCCCTCTCGTCTGTCTTCTTCTGAATTTTGCCATTGTGTAAATAAATTAATCTGACAATCTGGGACCATAAATTGAAGAGCAAGAGGGGACGAATTGGTGTCAGGACAGTCGCCATATTTTGTTAAATGCCAAAGATTTTTTTTCACTGTTTATTCTGCCAGTTGTGCCGAACATCAGTGGGTTGTGCGTGTTGTATTAGTGAGGTCTTACCTGTGGTTCTTGGTCCTGTATGGATAACACAAATACAAAAATATAGAGATAAATATATTACACAGTATTCAATGGTGCCATGTCCAAATGTTTTGAAATATACGTTTTAGATTCCTCCCACTTGATTTACACTTTTTTTTAGTTCGTTAAACTGTTAAACCTGATGTTTATTTAAGTTGATGGTATTTTCTATGAACATAGATTAACATAGATGAACATCTAAGATCCTTATAAAAATGTTTTTTGATGTGTAAGCTCGGACAGACTGATCGAGCGATACGTTTTTGTCATCAAATTTTCTGTTTATGATCTGTGTTTTTAGTAAATAGTTTTTAAAGGTTTGTTGTTATCATTGTACAAGACAGCGTACACATCTGTACACATCTGTACACATTTCATTCAGACTAAACCAACGATTTTAACTCAAAACTTATCAAGTCCCATATGGAAAAAAAGCAGGGCGACTGATATTTTCGGAAGCTTTGTGTCTAATGTTCTAATGTTAATAAGAACTTTGCAGAGAACTCTTGATGTTCTAGGTTCCTGCTATGGTGAGCAGACAGTAATGTGATGTGTGTTAAAACATTCAGTAGCACTAAGTGCAGTGTGTGAGCCACTCTCAGGCTGTCTACCCTCTTTTAAACCAGTTTTCAGGCGCTCAATTAGTTCCTGATGCTGTCCATGTGGATGTTGGTTGTTTGTTCTTTGTAATTTTTCAAGAAAGAAAAAAACCCCTCCTTAAAATGAGATGTCTAATATACTAATGTCATTTTTTTCCCCCTACCAACTAATTGTATCTTAAAATATTATCCTTCTGTTCTGATATGAAGTTGGTCTTCTCTGGGGCTCCGTTTCCTTGTCCTCGATATCACCGCTATCGCAGTATTTTTCTCATGGTAGCCACCTTTCATGTACAGTTTTATGCAAATTTCACATGGATGTTTGTGAATATCTGCTGCCACAAATGACTTAGAATTTCTGTAGATAGAGAATACTGTGCAATGGAAAATAAAAAAATGAATTAAACTCGTGCTGTTGTATGTTGTGTTGAAAAGTTATCAGTATAGCTAAAATATCAACCCCCAGGCAGATATATCTGGGTATAACCAAGAAAACGTGAATGAAGGAAACTCTGGGCGAAAGCAGGGTACACCCTGAACAGCTCGCCAATCCATCCTAGGGCCAACACACACAAACAAAAACATTCGCATCTAGGGGCAATTTATAGCAGCCACTTAGCCCACCGTGCATGTCTTTGGGAACCGGCGTACCGAGAGGAAGCCCACAGTAGCATAGGGAGAACATATCACAGGGAGAAAATGGCCTCCCCTAGCCCTGGACTCGAACTCTGCTGTCCTATATTCCAATATACTTTATTCTATGCTGCGCTTTATGATATTTATTAAAATATATTCTGAGATTTTATCATATCCATGAAATTAAAAATGGAATTGGCATCACAACGCTGTAGGTTTGAGAAGGCATTAGTACTATTAGTAGGACATAAATTCATCCAAAAATATCAAGCAAATTAAATTAACAAGAAAATAATACATTTTAACACTCAAGAAACTATTATTACTGTGATATAATAATTTTTTTTTAATTATTATTAAAAAATATAATAATAATACTATTATTATTATTATTATTATTATTATTATTATTATTCATCTTCATTAGTTTCATCTTACAGTGGTGATTTGTTTTTTTGTTTGTTAGTTTTTTTTTTAGTGCCTAGTTATTGAGTCCACTCCGAGGTCTAAGAATAAAGAGTTTTCTGTTCGTTTATTTGCTTGGCTTTAAACTGACTTTAAATGGAGCAGTGTTTAAGAAGAATATGTGCAGTTCCACAATGTTATTTTTTTTTTTTTGCAGCTCCGAAGTTCCCATTTTGATCATACCAAGTGCTCCTATTACAACAGGAATGACAGTAGTTTCCAGTTTCCACATTCCTTTCATTTTTATCATCTTTCATCTTCCTCTGCTTCTTCTGGGGTCGGGTCGCGGGGGCAGCTGCCTAAGCAGTGAGGTCCAGACGTCCCTCTCCCCAGCCACTTCCTCCAGCTCTTCCGGGGGGGGCGCCAAAGCGTTCCCAGGCCAGCCGAGAGACGTAGTCCCTCCGGCATGTTCTGGGTCTCTTCCCGGTCGGACATGCCTGAAACATCGCACCAGGGAGGCGTTCGGGAGGCATTCTAATCAGATGCCCGAGCCACCTCAAATGGCTCCTCTCAATGCAAAGGAGCAGTGGTTCTACTCTGAGCTCCTCCTGGATGATAGAACTTTTCTGAGGGAGAGCCCCGCCACCCTGCGAAGGAAGCTCATTTCAGCTGCTTGTATTCGCAATCTTGTTCTTTCAGTCACTACCCAAAGCTTGTGACCGTAGGTGAGGGTAGGAATGTAAATCGACTGGTACATTGAGAGCTTTGCCTTCCAGCTCAGCTCCCTTTTCACCTCGAAGGACCGGAAAAAGCTCCGCATTACAGCAGAGGCTGCACCGATCCACCTGTCAATCTCCCGCTCCATCCTTTCCTTACTCGTGCACAAGACCCTGAGATACTTGAACTCCCCCACTTGGGGCAGGACCTCATTCAAGACCCAGAGGCTGCATTCCACCCTTTCCTGGCTAAGAACCATGGCCTCGGACTTGGAGGTGCTGATTCTCATCCCGGTCGCTTCACACTCAGCTGCAAATCGCTCCAGCAAGAGCTGAAGGTCCTGGCTTGATGAAGCCAAAAGGACAACATCATCTGCAAAAAAGCAGAGACGAGATCACATGGCCACCAAACCAGAATCCCTCAACACCTTGACTGCACCTAGAAATTCTATCCATAAAAAATATGCACAGAACCGGTGACAAAGGGCAGCCTTGGCGGAGTCCAACCCCCACCGGAAACGAATTTGACATGTTGTTACCAATGCGGACCAAGCTCTGGCTCCGGCAATACCGAGAGCGAACCACCCCAGAGCTGTGGCCGGAAGGTATTTCTCTGAGTACAGTAATGTACAGGAGTGTCCACACTGGGGTGATCTGCACTATCATTTTATCAAGTCTTACTCCTCCTTCAAAATCCTTAAATCCTAATGATAAAAGTTCTACTTCCATGTCGTTTCCTTCTATTTTTTTGTTTTAAGAGAAGTTTATACGTACACATATATTTGTATCTGCAAAATTCATCTTTTTGTACAAAGAACACAAAGAATAAACTGTATTAAATCTGTGTTTTCGTATTCACATTCATACTTTAATATGACAGCATTTATTAAAGAGCCACTGTTTAATTCAAACTATTTAGAGAAAGTTTTGTAACCTTTTAGTTCAGTTTTTGACAGATCACTTACACATGAATGTCATCCAACTGATCGAAAACAACTGAGTCTAATTTCCCCTTCATTGGGGTTCATTGGGGTTCCTTGGAAGTTCATTGGGGTTCATTGGGGTTCCTTGGGAGTTCATTAGCTTGGAGACATTAATCTTCTTTGTCGCCTGAGCTTGGGGTTTCCTCACAGGATGTAAACTGCGAACTTGGACACAATAAGATGATAAACAGTCCAGCAGATGGCACCATACATGGCCTTTGTAACTTTCACGTCTTGCCTGTCCCTCTTTCTGGTGATGCTAATACTACTAATAACATGGCATTATGGCATTACTAACTCTGTTATTAGTGGTGAAATTCAAATTTAAAATCTTTCCTCTTCTTTCCACTAATTTCCTTTTCTTCATCCAACTTGTAGACAAAGTTGAACTTCGAATGATCTAATTAGATCCTGGCGTTAGACCTATTGGAAAGTTCCTGTCTATGTAAATGTAATAACTATCGTAATATTACTTTAGTATAATTTCCATGAGCTCTCAAATGTCTAGAAATAATAACATGAACAATATATAGCTCACACGGAAGGTAATTACTTACTAAGTCCGAGCGCGCACTCAATTCAGTTCAGTTCAATTCAGTTCAGTTCAGTTCAATTCAATTCAGTTTTAATTGTACAGCACTTTATATTATTGACATTTTCACAAAGCAGCTTTACATAGTAAAACAAATTAAAAAAATTATTTATACATTTAAACATTTCTTCCCCAAAACCTACACATTCCTAATGAACAAGCACGTGGTGATGTTGGCAAGGGAAAACTCCCTCAGTTGACATGAGAAAGAAACCTTGAGAGAGACCAGACTCAAAGGGAAACCCATCCTCATTTGGGTGAAACTATAGTTTCACTATAATTTAACATAGTGGTGGTTTAGTGGTTAAAGCGAAGGGTTACTGATCTGAAGGTTAGCGGTTCAATCCCCACTATCACCACTGTTGGGCCCTTGAGCAAGGCCCTTAACCCTCAATTGCTCAGTTGAAACCAGATAAAAATAAGTAGATAAGAGTATCTGCCAAAAGTAAGTCCTAAAGCGAAGCGAGGACTCCAACCAGCAGCAGCACAACACAATGGACCACAGGACTCAGAAATCAGAAGGATCAGGAGGATCAGGAGGATCAGGCTCGCCGGCATTCCAGAAGCAGCATGTGTACCTCAGCAAAAAGAGTCTTAAAAACAGAGACTGTGTCTGAGTCCCGAACGTTAAATTGAAGGTTATTCCATAATTGTGGGGCTTTGTAAGAGAAAGCTCTGCCCCCTGCAGTTGTCCTCAGTGTTCGAGGTATCACTAAGCAGCCTGCACCTTTCAATCTAAGTGGGCGAGCTGGATCATAAACGACAAGAAGTTCACTAAGATAATGTAGCAGTGCAGTGTAAATAATATAGGGGTGATGTATTCTGGACTCACTGGAGCTTATTAGAACATCCAGAAAGTAATGCATTACAGTAATCTAATATTGAGGCAACAAAAGCATGAACACACTCATGGACTGCAAACAGACAAAAACACACAAGGTTCAAGCCCCAGGCTCAAGTGTTTCTCTGTGGAGTTTGCATATTCATATTCCCCCTGTGCTTGTGCGGGTTTCCTCAGGATACTCTGGTTTTCTCGGATTGCCCTTCAGTGAAAGTGTGAATGTTTGTGTGTGTTGGCCCTGCGATGGTCTGGCGAGCTGTTCAGGGTGCACCCCTGATTCGTCCAGTGTCCGTTGATATCGGCTTCAGCCTCTCCGTGACCTTAATAGTAGGATTAAGCAGTTCAGTAAATGATCAGGGCGAGTGAGTGGTGGTAGGATTAAATGGATGACTAAGTGAGTGAGTATATGAACACTGCAGGGTTTGAGTTTTGTTCTATTTAACCCCTTCTGTACTGCCAAGGGCGGAGTA
>JAQMYF010000022.1:7793299-7806946 GCA_030014195.1 Neosilurus mollespiculum
TAAACAAGGTTTTATGGATAAAAGTTGCAGGAACAGGAGATTTATTAACTCTTAATGTTACTGTGTTTAGGATTGTATTGATCCAGAAAATCTTCATTTCAGCTCCTTTCATCATCTGATTCTCAAACATTTTTAAATATCAAACTTTATTTTTAATCATTTAATTACAACACAGAACTATTTAGTGCCATTATATTATAAACTTTATACCTCATTTAAATAAAGAAAGAAACAGAATTCTGTGTCCTGTCATTTATTACGAATTTATCAACTTCATGAATATTTAACCTGAACGATAAAGAAACTGCAGTTCATATTTTTAAAAAGAAGAAAATAAAGAAAGGATGGAGAAATGTCTAGTTTCAGATAAAAAATTCCCAAAGTTCACTGATCCGAACAGTAAGCAGGGCTGCATACAACTCAAGATTATTGGTGTATATTGAAGATATACTGGTGTATATACTTCTGTTTTGGTTAATTTATGTGCAAGCAGAACAGATTTACTGTGTCTTTCTCTTCTTTCTTTGTAGATAATAATTTCTTTTCAGAGGTCAGCTTCGCATAGCAGTGAATCATAAAATGGCTTTTTTTTTTATCTGCAAGAAAATAGAAACCATACTAAAATAATATTCATATTAATTATTTTCTTTAATTCCTTTTTAATGGAAGATGAATACATAAATAAACAAGACATACTTCCAAAAAAATAGAATTTTCCATATTAAATTTAAATTGCCACCAAATTCACATCAGAATCGTATGAAACCTGGTTGGTCATTAAAAGCTTCTGATCCTGAAAATACAATAGAAATTTCATTTAAATCAGATGAGTTTTCACAGGGATTTTCACCGTTTGTAAGAGAAGGATTTGTTGAAATTCTGATCATTTTTTTTTTTTTATGAAATCTTCAACGGGTGGATCCTTATTTACCAAAATTTCATGGAAACTTTCATTGGGTGATCACCTACCCATCATAAAAAATTTCAGATTGATCTGTAAAAACTGTGGACAGTAAGTTGCTAACAGACAGACAGACAGACATAAAACAAGCAAACCAATAAACCCATACTGGAGAAAACATAACCTTTTTGGTGGAAATAAACATTCATGAGTAATATATATTAGTATATAATACATGGGAATGACATGTTCTGATTGGTCCGCTATCCCGGGATTACAAATCATTACTCCGGGTGGATAATGCTTCAGTCAAAACAATGAAAATTCACAGTTTCTCATCGTCACTTGGAGTAGGTGGCAGCTTCACTATCACACTTTAATAATAAGCAATAATTAATAAGCAAAGCATAGAAATCTTGTTTTAGTTTATTTTTCTTGCACTTTCATGTAGTATATACTAAAACATTTAATTATTGTAAAAATACTCCCTTACAGATCTGTTTTTCTTATGTTTCCAGGTGGTATGTACTTATCTTCGAACGTGTATAAAGTTACCTGGTAATGTTCATATTATTAACTGAACAAGTGAGGGTCGATTCCCACCCAATTCATTGATAAACAAACATTTTAGGTTTTACATGGACTACAAGCCGAATACTATTACATACAGATATGCACATGACTACTGATATTTAATTTGATATTCAGTGATAATAAGATCCATTTTCCTTCCGCTTGTGGCAGCAGCCTATTTTAAGGAATCAGCTTGTTATTTATGACTCAAGAAAGATTGCATGCTGGCTTGTTGCTGTTGACTAATGTCAGAGAATGTAGGTGGATAAAGGAAAAGAGGACAAATACCTAAACAAAACATTTTACCCTTTTAGAATAGATGTTCAGTGATTATTCGGCCCTCGATCACCTTTAAATTTAGTGATGTGGCCCTCAGTGAACATGAGTTTGACACCCCTGTAGCCTATCTATTCTATATGATTTCCATGGATGATCCAGGCTTCTACATTTGCCCAGCAGGTGGTGATATAAGATTAAATGTTTTCATGGAGTTGAAGTTAAGAATGATGATGATGATGATGATGATGATGATGATGATGATTAGATGTCCATCCGTATTGTGATCTGTACTCAGCAATGATCTTTATGAAGAGGTTTTTTTTTTTCTTTATGAAGAGTTTAATGAAGTGACTGTTTAATTTCTAAATAGAAATTACAGCTTGTTCTGAAAGGGGGAGGGAACACGTGGCACTGCGGGGGAGGGGGGCACCGTCCACGTGATCTGTAAAGCAGGAAGTGAATGTGCCTTAACATTCAGCCTTCCAAACTGTACAAGTCTGTGCCATTTCAGCAATTAGTGATTAAGTCTCAGCCATCAGAATCATCAAGATGTTTTGGAGGATTCTCTTTGTGACAGTTGTGCTGTCGGTTTTAGGCGTTTCTATGGGTAAGTAATATAATTAAGCTTGTAGTAAAAATAATAATAATAATAATAATAATAATAATAATAATAATAATAAATAAGCGTTTTTTTTTTAACTAACCTAATCCTATTGCATCCGAATTCCGTTTATAAGTGCACTTTATAAAGAAAATATGAACTATTTGCACTTTAAAACCTGAGTAGTGATTTATTTAAACGTCCAAAATAAAGAAGCTGTTTGTAGCAGTAGCATTAGGTGGCTAAGTACATTAGTTGTTGTTGTTGTTAAACTTCCTAGATATTAGAATGACACACGATTATAGACAAAACTTCCATTCGAAATGTTATAATCACTAAACAACCAGGCTGAATCATTTGCTAGTTAGCTTAAAATGCTAACTTCCGGCCTGCTCTTTTCCAGAGCAGCACTTTGTGTTTGCTAACGCTAACAGCTAGCTAGCCCATTAGCCTCTTCAGAGTTGCTCCTTAAGCGATGTCGGTTTTTATCCGACAGAAAACGTTTGGGTTATTTCCAGGTCTGTGAAAGGTTTTGAGATAAAATGTGAACATTTTAAAACTTTTCACGTGTTGTTTCTTTATGTATACGTGTGTACAGGATACACTGGTTGTTCTCTGAGGTAAAAGGTGCTGCGTTGATGGCCGACTCTGTCGAGTTAAGGAGGAAAACAAGATACAATTACAATAATTATAACAGAACTATAAAAATAATTGCATGAATACGAATAAATGGAATGTTATTTTAATAAAGGAGACGTGAGAGACCTTGTTGGGGTTAATTCGGAGGAGAATGAAGCCCTGTTTGGAGTAATTAGCTGCATGTGAGTGTAATTGTGTTATTTAAAGACGTGAGATGGACATGTTTCACTCCTCACCTGGGATCCAGTCTGTCCTGTTTCTCTCTGAGGAAACATTTCGATCTGTCAGGGATCAGTTACAAGATGTCTCCTGTCCCGGAGGAACATTCTGGCCTCTGGTTGGCATGAATCTTTCAGCCGTAACAGCTTGTGTCACCAGGAATGTTTTTGTTTATGGAGAAGAACCTTCTCAAACCTTCACAAGAGGGTCATCATCTTATCTGTTAACTGAGTAGAGATTTGTGTGTGTGTGTGTGTGTGTGTGTGTGTCCTCACATGTAAATCAACAAAAAAAAAATAGATTTTGCCTCAAACCTTCTTTTATTTTATGTATTAATTTTAGAAATAATGCTGAGGTGATTGAATCAAAGCTCAAGTAATTTATTATTGAGTCATTTCCAAGTTTATTGAGTGCAAATGTTGTTTGCTTTTTTTTCAAAGCATTCAAAATTTTCATATTGTCATCAGAAAACAAACAAAAGAAACATTTCCGTGTCGATGTTGCAGCTGGACGTCTCTCTTGGTGTTTGAAGAAGTGTCCGTGTTTCGATCTGCACAGACATCACAATCCTCTTCAAGTCCCCATTAAATTACTCGAGTCAGCTCCGTAACTCGATCACCGATAACCCGTGTGAGCCGATCGCTGCTAATTCCCAACGCTAATTAGAAATATTCTGAAATAAAAACATTTCGCATCAACCTCATGTAGCTTTGTGTCTGAAATCACCTGATTGTGTTATTCTTCAGCGTCAGCGTTGACCTGTTTTCCTACAGCAAGTGTTTGAATTTTAAATATAAATCACCTTCAGCCGTACCGAATTATCAGTTTTTGTACCAGATTTTTAAATGTAAGGTCAGTTTTGAGAAACGGTTCTTGACCACAGCAGAAAGGTTTCAAGAGTGAACAATAGCCGCTGTCGCACTATCGCGGCAGAGCGAGAGCAGGTTATGTCAAGGCCACTCAAAGTTTGCAGCCTGGGCCTTTATGCCTCGAGCCAAGAACCTGTTTGCATTTCTAATATCACGTATACATTCGTGTAGTTGCCTCGCTCATAACTCACTGCCTTGCTATAAACCGACCCACCCCACCGAATACATAACAGCACGGTTGCTGTGAGAGCATCAACGGCGTGAGTGGATGCAGATTTTTTTTTTTTTTTTTTATATATATATATAAAGTTAATCTATTTGCAATTTCTCCGAGATAACGGTAGACTGAATAAAATACAAGGAAAACATTCTTGTACTGCTGAATGTGTCTTTATTTACATCAATAATGGATCATGATTAGCTTAATGGCAAGATTGGGTCAGCTAGCTTTGCTGGTTTAATGGCTAGTTTTGTTTGCATACTAGCTTTATTAAAAATGAATATTTGGGCATAAATTTTACAGACACCACGGAGTAAGTTGTTTAAATCAGTGTCTAATGAACATGGGGATAAACCCTCCCATCCACTTTGACACCGCTGTGCACTCTGTTTGGTGTCGTCGGGCTAAAATTCTTGACCTTCTGGCCTAATAGTAGCCCACACACAGGTCTATCAGCCAAAACCAAAATGCACAAAACTCCAGTTGGATTCCTGCCTCGTCACCCTTCCAAATGAAGCCGTACCGAGTGAGAGAACGCCTCAGGATTGAATTCAAATACAGTGCTGTATAATGTGTCCACACAGAATTAATCCCAGCCTTAGTAAACAGCTTGCATACATAGTACATGTCCATAAATCCCTGCACAGGGAGCACCACTGAACTGTAAAAAGTGGGGTGGGAGTGATGACGAATAAACAGTTGCCGCCGAAGTGTAGTGCACTACATGTACTGGTTTGTATCCTGTATGTTCACGTATTTGAGCATAAGCCTTTGTGATGTATGTAAATGTAATGTAGTATAATGCGCAGATGTTCCAAACTTTATTTTATTCAGAAGATGCATCCTGTTTTCTCAATATTGCGTTCTCGCAAGAGTGAAACGGACTACAAATGGCAGCCATTTCAGACAGGCTAATGCAAACTATTGAACATATTTTAGCAGAGTGCAACTTGCCAGGTGTAAGTAAAAACCACCAGATGATGAAATTATACATGTTTTTACTATAACTGGAGAGTTCGTAAGGCTCTCCTTTAATTCTGCTTTAAAGTCTCTCATACAAACCAACACATCAAAATGGTCCTTTGACATAATATTAAAGAATTAAAAAATAAAAAGTTCTGTATCTATAATTTGATCCGGAACTACTCCAAAATCTAAAAGAGGCTTCCTTGTCTAAAGCCCCGCCTCTGGTATAAATTTAATGGTATAAAAGTCTGTACATATCATACAAACAAACACTCATACTGCAGGTAAAACACAATCTTTTTGGTTTATATTTCTATTTAATTATTATTATTATTATTATTTAGTATTACTATTTATTATTTTTTTTATTGTACTTTTTTTCAGGTGCGGATGTGAACTGCACAGAAATTACCACCTGTGACAAATGCACAAATGAAACTGCATGTTTGTGGATGAAATGCTCAGGTGAGTGCTGTGAAGTGAGAAAAAAAAAAAAAAAAAACATTTTTCACATTCAACATAACTTGTGAACTCATCCATTTTGGACCATGGAGTGACGCCGAACGGTACACAGGACTCCACAAAGCAGAACAGTGAGGGTTAAAGAAACCAGCACAAATAATAATGTGTAAACTGGAGCCTGTCCAGTATCCTGAAGATGGGTAGAAAAAGAAAAGATGAAACAGATTGTGAGGGGAAAAATGGTCTCATTGCGGCAAATAGGAAGTCTGGAACGATGACTAAGAATTGTGATATAATAATAACTGTTTGTCAGAGTAGAACAGGGGTTTTTTTCCCTCAAAAGTTTCGTCAGGAAGTTTTATCAGGTACGTTAGTTCTTCCTCCAGCTTCTGCTCCATGTCAGGTTCGAACACCTTAAATGCCATCTGATTTGAAAGTTGAAAGAGGTTTTAACAAACCTAGACTAGTATTTTGGATATTTATTGCATATTTATACTTCTGGGTGACTGAATTTAGGTAAAAGTTGTGGTATAGCTTCTATGATTTGATTATAATGAGATTATGAAACACTGAAGGATGAATCAGAGACAGCAGGCCGCCGTATTTCTCTCGCCTGTGAAATCGGAGAATATCGACTCTTTGTTTCAGTGAGGTCGCATTTCCTGCTACAGCTTGATGCTGGAACTGTAGGTCGGTACTTATTCACCGTCTGATGATATACAGCCATCTGTCAAGGATTCTAGTGTTATATTTGTGATGTACGTGTTCCCTGATGAACAAACAACAATTTCGTAATTGTTGTTTATGGTACAGTATTTATAGCTTCCAAGGTGACTAGCTAGCTAGTGTGAATAAACTAAGTAGAAATAAGTAGCAGTTTGTTAATGTGTCCAGAAGCGTAGGTGTATTATGGTAAAGTTGGCCATTTCTCTTCCGGATAAAACTGTCAATCATTTTTACTTAATCAAACAATATTGTTTAAAAACGTTCTGATGAAAGCTGAACATATCAGTGTAGCGATATCGACAGCTGGTTTTACATGGGCACTTGCACCTGGAACAAATTGCCGTGGTGCAACTTCATGTGTAAAAACGATTTGTTCCAGAATCCTTGGTCCACTTTTCAAGGTAGTGCAAGTTCCAGAACATCTTGTTCCAGCTGTAACCTGCCGTCTGAACACAGTCGTTTCAATTGTGTGTGTATGTGTGTGTATGTATATACATATATATGTACATACATACATATGTGTGTGTGACTCTGGCTGATACAAAGCAGTGCAAACAGACTTTGTCCCCTAAGTCAGAGCAGCAGGAAATTATTTGCAAACCCGCAGTGTGTTTCTTTGTGTTTGAAAAAGGCTTTTGGAAGCAGTATGGGGTGGAGTGGAATAGTGGAAGTGGTCTGACTGGATCGGGTGGGTCTGCAACGGAGCCCTGACTTATTATGACGAAGTACAGGGCAGATCTGAATATTTATTGATGTCTTTTGTGGCTTTTTATGCCTCATATCGAACAGTTCTAAGTTTAAATCTGGCCTGGTTCCTTGTAACAGCGTTAGTTATTAATCTAAAGCGTAGCTTCTGATTTTCTGTTTAATAAGCTACGTGGCCGTGGGTGAGGCCGAGAAGTAAAGTCAGAGCGAGGTCAGAAAATGCGACTCTGGCCGCCAAGCCTGAACGTGTGGTAAAAAGACACGACTGGCACGAGTGCAGCCTCAACACAAATGAGTCAAACATCTGGGGTGGGGTGTGGGGGGGGCTGTCAAGACGCATCAAAGCCAAAAATTCTTGCTGATCCGTTTCAATCTAATTAGATGAGACCAAGCCTTAAAAGTGTTGATCAGTAAATTTTCGCGTGTTGCCACATCCAGGAAGTGATCTAGTGTGTGAGGGCTGTTGAAACCTGACTCCAGCTTTCTTCTTTTGAATAAATCTTTTGTGTGTGTGTGTGTGTGTGTGTGTGTGTGTGTGTGTGTGTGTGTGTGTGTGTGTGTATGTGTTTACATTTATTTACTTTTTTAGTCACAGAGTGGGCAGCTGCATTAGGGGAACATTTTCTAGGAAAGCACAGACAAAACTTTCCTTTCTGGTTGATTAAAAATAGTAATAACGCAAGTTATTTCACTGTAATGTGTTAAAACTGGTAGCTAGTTGATGCTATGTGTACTGGCTTGTGTGATGGCTGACATCATAATAAGGAAAGGGGGTGGGTGTGAGAATTGTATTTCACGAGTGAGTCCTAGGTGCATGTGGTGTTAAAGGTTAAAACAAAAGCAGACCTTAACTTGCTGCATAAGTATTCACACACTGTGTCTCTCTCTCATGACATGCCTAAAAGTATGTGTACCCCTGACCATCAGACCCACCCCTCCAGGTTTCATCTCCTGGTCTTTGCTTTCATAATAAGCTCAAATCTTTTATGAAGGTTTTCTGGCTGTCCCCTAGATTCTAGGGCGTGGCTCTGGGGATTTGTGTTCATTCAGCTGTAGGAGTATCAATAATATCCGGGGTGCAACCGGTCTTCCAGTTCATCCCAAAGGTATTCAGTGGGGTTGAGGTTGGCGCTTCTGTGCAGAACCCTTGAGTTCTCCTACTTTTTAAATTTTTATAAATTTTTTTATTTCCCTGTCTGTGATCTGTTCTCTCATCCCTGCTGATGAGTCATCCATCCCCACACCGTGATGATACCACCACCATGCTTCAGTGTGTAGATGGTGTTTGGGATTGTACAGCAGACTTCTGTTTTCAGTTTCTCTGTTTGAAACAGGTTTGTTTATATTAAAAAACGTGAGGGGTTTTTTTTTTGGTTTGTTTTGGGTTTTTTTTGCATAATTTTTTTTTTTTTTAAGTGTAGTTGGCTAAGGGGTCCTGAGTGAAGCATCAACAAGGTGAGCAACTATCAACCTCGAGATCACAAGTTCGAATCCAGTTTGATGCCGCAGTTGTCTGGAGCCAGTGGTTTATGGGAGCTAATTGGCCAAGCTCTCAATCACTCCACTATAACCAGCCAAATATGGGCGTATATGAGCTCATGTGTGCAAGGGGGCGGATAGTGCTTCCCCTTCCAGTGTGTTAGGCCGCCCCTGAATGCGCATGCACAGGCAGTTCGATAAGATCTTGGTGGCAGCGTCCCTTGTCACGGAGGAGCATGTGCTGGCTTGCGCTTCTCCCTGGTTGGTTGATCTGGAGTCAATGCTTGAGAGGTGAGAATTTGCTATGACTAAGTTAGGGAAGGGAAATGGGGTGGGTGTGGTATCAGACTGGACGACAAGGTGAACTTCTCGACATGGCTGGGGCTATATGGTCACTATCTATCTATCTATCTATTTCAGTGGATCTCGATGTATCGTGATATAAATCGAATCACTGTTTCTGTTAAGATTAAAGGTCACGTTGTACTTCAGATTGGAATGTGAGGATATCGTAAGGTTACTTTTGGTTTAAATTAGGGTTTATCGGCTGGGCGATGTGACCTACAATACTCGTAATATTTAGTTATCTGACGATATGAAAGATCGTATCGTGGTACGATGATCTGTCGATATATCGCCCAGCCCTGTTTCACAGTGTTGTAATGGTTATGTAGGAGGATCTTCTGAATCTGAATGAGAAACCAGTATTTATCTTCTCCCTCTCGTCTCTCAGATCGCTCTTCTTTTCTTTCTTTTCTCGTTTTATAGATGAGAGTTTTGGATGTTATAGTGTCAATGCTACAAATAACTGCAACATGACCAACTGCTCAAGTAAGTAACTCTTCAAGAATTAGTACTCAGCAGCAGGTGCGTGTGCGTGTGTGTGTGTGTGTGTGTGTGTGTGTGTGGAGACCTGAAACTCGTGTAGTTTTAACAGTACTGTATGTTCTCATGCAGCTGAGTTCATTTCAATATTCTGCTTAGAATTTGTCTCTGGACAGAACTCGCACTCCTTTAACCCATTTCCTTCTTTCAGTTCCAACATCATCTCCCCCAGAGCCCACCACTGCAACGCCCGCCAACGCCACTACAACCACCGCCAACACCACTTCAACCACCGCCAACGCCACTTCAACACCAGAAACCTCGAATGCTACATGTAATGTTCTTCTACTTTATGTGCATCACTGCAGCCCTCGCACAGTTTTACACAAATAGTGGCTTATATATGCGCACACACACACACACACACACACACACACACACACACACACAACTAAAGCTGCTGCTTTACTTCCTCTTTTTTTTTTTTTTTTTTTTTTTTTTTTTTTTTTTAATCCTCAAACCGGACATGTAGACGGGAATTTTTTTCCCCTCCTCCTGAAGTCTTGGTTGATATCAAGAAGAACGTTCAATTTCAATAAACTCCTCATTATGACAATCAGTTTCTGGAACCTTCCAGACTGTTTAAAGTTTCCCAGTCATGGGTCTCCCGAGTGGCGCATCGACACAGTGTGGGAGTATAAACCTGCCGATCGTGAGATGATGCCACATGGGAGCTAACTGGCTGAGCTCTCACAGGAGGGAGGGATGGCATACGCTCACTTCCCTGTCACTCACAGCGGTCACCAGCCAATCCACGGGCGTCTGTGAGGTCATTCATGCAAAAGGGGCGGATAGCGCTTTCCCTCCGAGTGTGTTAGTCCATCTCCAAGTGCGCATGCGCAGCAGTTCGTAAAGGGGCGGGTGGCAGCACCGCGTGTCACGCGGGGGCGTGTGCATGTTTGTGGTCTTAGGTGATAGGGAGGCAGCATTTGACGGGTGGTAATTGGATACGACTTAATTAGTGGAGAAAATACAGTAGGGTGTGGGGGGGTTTCCCATCCCAGATATATTAAATAAACCCAAGATGGTTCCTCCGGTCCTATTGTAAACAGATCCAGAACCAAAACAGGATGTAGAACAGGTGAATAAGTGATACCAAGCCCGTGTGCTGGGGTGGTTTCACCAGGAAACCTTTATATTCGTCCAGAATGAACTGAGAATGGAAGATATTGCATCTCCACATTGGATCTTCACGAGTGAATGGAGAACTTTAAAGAGCTGATCCTCTGCTATAATAAATCGAAACTGAAATAAATCCGTCTCGTTGCTGATGGTTTAAATTCACCCTGATGCGAATCTGAGTAAAAGCACCTCACCGAAATGTAACGACGCTGCCTAGAAATGTGTAAAAATCTCTTCAGCCTTCGTTCATGCACGCCGATTTATGTTTGACGTCAGCTGCTGTTCTCATCTTTGTATTTTAGCTGCGTCGACCTCGTCCGCCACGAGCACCCCCACCACCTCAAGTGAGTCCTGATGCTGCTCCTAAACCGTAAATGCCGTATGATCTTTTTTCTTTCCTAATAAAGTACAATTTTGATTTATTTTTGATATTTTTTTTTTCCTCTCTTGTAGACACCACCGTAACATCATCGCCGCCCATTCCTCATAAGACCTCCACCTTCGACGCGGCCAGTTTCATCGGCGGTATCGTCCTGGTACTCGGCCTTCAAGCTGTCGTCTTCTTCCTCTACAAGTTTTGCAAGTCCAAGGACCGCAACTACCACACCCTGTAAAACACAGAACATCCATCTCGCACACGCACACACAGGCGCTCTTCGATCTTCCTCCATCCTCTTGTGCCACATGATTATTTGATGAGCTTTACATTTAAATGAAATGAGGATGTGAGTGTGCGCGCTCACACACACACACACACACACACACACACACACACACACACAACCATAAAGTGTCCCTCTGAAGCAGTGCTATTGTCATTTTTCCCATTTGCACTTTCCCCCTCTTCCCTTTTCTTATTCAGAGCTCTGATTGAACGTACCCCCCACCCCTCACCCCACTATAAATATTATTATTATTATTATTATTATGCCGCCATTTAGTTCACCTTCATCTCCGTCAGTACCTGTTTCCTCGGTACTCTTGGTGTTATCTGAGCTGAGATTGTTCTTGACATGCACGAAGGTTTCAGCAAAGTCGTTCCGCCGTGTTTGTGTTTCGTTCACGGAGACTTGAGGCAGACGGGCGAATACACACATGATCCTCCACCCACATGATCCCACGCTCACCAAAGCCATAGACGCATTTCGAGGGGGAAAAACATTTAGTCGTATTTAATTTTTTGCTTGAAGTGTTGCCTTTAAAAAAAAAAAACCGAGAGAAAGTGAAAAAATCAGTTTGGTCGTATTTTTGGAGGTTTTGTTTGTTTTTCTTTTGTAGCATTTTCAAACAAAGCATGACAAAACGCATTTGCGATAAATGCTAATACCTAGCCTGGTCTGTGGTGGTTTAAAGGCTACGTTGCCAGAATTAGTGACTAAAAATCCCCTCACCGAATCCTTTACTAGAAAGAATCATCACACAGGTGGGTTTTGTTTGGTTTTTTTGTTTGTTTTTTTGTTTTTTTTTAAATAAATAAAAGAGTGTTGGAGACAGTGAAAGACTTCAGCGGGGGTTTGGTTTGAGTTGCCGTGAGATTTGTCTCCTCGCTCTTCTTTGAGCCTTAAACATGGGAATGAATGAGTGTAGACTCTGGTCTGCAACTTCCTGCTGGAGCAGGCTGTGTGTGTGTGTACGTGTGTGTGTGTACGTGTGTGTGTACGTGTGTGTGTACGTGTGTGTACGCTCTATATAATCAGTAAAGATGGTTAAAGGCTGCCAGCTGGACTGTTTGCTATATTATAAAGAATAAATTAGTTAGCGGTTAGTAGTTCAGTTTTGCGTGAAGCTTCGTGGAATTATTCGGAAGTCTCGGCTCTCGAACCCGCCTTACGCTTTCCTGCTACGTGGTCTGCCTTTCATCTCGAAGGGTGAGAGTGCGTTCTGAAGGATCAAAAGGAAGTAATTGCTGGTGTGAAAATCATAAGGTACTTTTATTATTGTTTTTTTTGTTTGTTTTGTTTTTTTGTTGTTTTTTTTTTTGTGGCCCCTGCAGCTGTATGTTCTTGTTGTCAGATGGGTTTTTTTTAATAGAAAGTAGGAAGACTGTAGTCATCTGTGCTTTCAGGTCAGAAGTTCGAGGGCATTTACATCCTGTTTTTCGTTCTTTCCCTCTTTTGTTTGGTCTCCGAAAAGCACAGAGAAAGTGTTGAGAAAATTCAATCTGACCTCCATGGATTGTTTTCTCGGTAGTTTTACCGTAACTAATGATTCAAGAAGCCGTTTTTGCGGACGTGATGATTACATATATATATAAATTTTTCTAAATCGAACATAATAGTAATCTGTATCGTGCCTGAAAAGAAGAAACGACTGTAAAAAAAAAAAAAAGTAGAAAACGAAGGGCAGTTGAAGATCCGCGCTATCGTGATTAGCTTGCTGCTAATATGTGATGTCGTCTGTTTGGATAATTTTCTTGTCGCTCCTTTTTGGCTCAACCCAGTTTCGGTTCTGTTTTTATTAAAGCTGGTTGTTTTTGTGCTGTGATTATTTTATTTCATTAATCCTTTTTTTCGCAGCTTTAATTCTTGCTGTCAGGAGTTTTTTTAAAAACTTGATCGATTCAGCGTCTGCTTTCGTAGCCTGAGATCTTTCACTAAAACCACTTAATGTAGGTTATTTGATTGTTTTTGATGCCAAAGCTGTCCATGTGAGGACACTAAAAATTCAATTCACCCTTTTTATTTATTTTCGGGTGGGCTTTAACACCCCCCCCCCCCCCCCCCCCTTCCCAGTCATTTTAAATATATTAATACAAAACTCCACATGCTCTGATTTGCTTGAAACGTAGAACAAACTTTAGAGTTTGTCTTGTGAGGCATGTAATTGTTTTATTTGAATTTTTTTCGGGGGGGGGGGTTGCGTGAGTGATTATCATAGCTACAAAGAATAACTGAAATTGTATCAAGGTGAAAGATCTTCTGCTGCTCCCGGGGGGGGGGGGGGGGGGGGGGGGGGGGGGGGGGGGGGGGGGGGGGGGGGGGGGGGGGGGGGGGGGGGGGGG
>JAQMYF010000022.1:7809193-7819700 GCA_030014195.1 Neosilurus mollespiculum
CGGCTGGTCTGGGAACGCCTTGGCGTCCCCCCGGAAGAGCTGGAGGAAGTGGCTGAGGAAAGGGACGTCTGGGAGTCGATGCTTAGACTGCTGCCCCCGCGACCCGACTCCGGAACAAGCGGAAGAAGATGAATGAATGAAAGGCTGACTGGCTGTTTCAAATTGCCCCTGTGAAAGTGAGTGTGTGTGTGTGTGTGTGTGTTGGCGCTGGACTGTCCAGGGTGTATCCCGCCTTCGCCCAGAGTCGACTGAGATGGGTGACCCAGTTAGGATTAAGCTGCTGATGACATCAATGATAAATCACGTCATGTAGTAAGTTCTGCAATCGGAGTTCACCGAATGATATCTATAATTATGGCACACTCACAATTGCCCATGAACGGCGTGCGTGTTGGCACCGTGCTTGCTTTATTATTCCCCGCCTCTGTGCACAAGTAATCATTGACTGCTGGGTGTGTTATGATTGTACTGTATCAGGTTTCACCCTGTAAAAAAACGACCATAGAATGCCCTGTTTTCTCCCTTCCCTCCTTTCAGCCCTGGTTTGCATTCAGCATTTCGCTCCCTGAGCGACTCTCGCGCGGGTTTTTTTCACCTTTCATCAGTCGTGCGATGTGTTATCATGAAATATCGCTGAACATTCCGTCCTGTTCACTCCTCTTTCTTTTATTTATTTTTTTTCCTTTGGAAGGTTGACAGGATGTGTCTCTAGAATTCTTGATGATCCAGGACAAAATAATCAGCATGTTGGGATGAATTACGCAAAACGAAATGAGTGTAGCGGTGTGGACACACAGATGTCGGTTGTTCAGGCAGGGATTATGTTCCAGTTTGCTCTTTCTTTAACCTTGTAATACACTGCAGTTGGTCTGGTTGGAAACTCGCGAGGCGTCTTGAGATGATTAACTCAAGGTCACGTGTGTAACTCTGATTCTACCGAGCAAAGCTGACCTTGTGTCGCTAGTTTATGGAGGCCTCGGATACAATATTCTTGTCCTGTGGCTGTTTTTGTGAATCCGTGTGACCCGTCAAATTAAAAAATAAAAATGATAAGCTTTTAATGGAACTAAGAAGAAATGACCGGTCAGAAAACGACTGATGGACCCAACACGCGTTCTCCGACCTGAGCCTGTCGCAGGAAACGGTGAAATCCACTTACTGTACGTGGAAATCTTGTAAAGCTTTGAATGTTTGATACGTGACTTAAAATAACGTGCAAAAAAATCTTTTCGGGCCTTGCACATCCGCCTCGCAGCAAGAGGGCGTTTCCGTATGGAGTTTGCGTGTCCTTCCTGTGCTTACATGGATATCCTTTGAGTTTTAGCTTATTCATTCGTTTGCCGAACCGCTTAATCCTGTTAGGGTCGCGGGGAGGCTGGAGCCTGTCTCAGCCGAGATTGGGTGATGGCAGGGTACACCCCGAACAGCTCGAAAGACCATTGCAGGTCTAACACACAACCGTTCGTGCTCACACTCACACCTAGGGGCAATTTGGAACAGTTAGTGTAATGTCATGTCTTCAGACCGGGTGAGGAAACTGGAGTTCCCGGAGGAAACCCACGCAAGTGGGGGTACTAGACACGGAAATGTCCTCGCCGAGCCTGGGACTCGAACCCAGTACCTTCTTGCTGTGAGGCAGATGTGCTAACCACTACGCCAACCGGTCGCCCCTACACACAGTTATACGTTCATAAAAATTAACCCTTACCGGAGCGTGGTGGCGGCAACCTCAGAACACAATTCATTTCAAACGTTTTCCTGGTGAATATGATTGAGTGTGAAAGCTGCAGGAAAAGTCCCGGGAATCTCTTCGGATTTGTCGAGTGTCGTTCTGTGAGGATAATCCAGTTTCTAATCCAAGAACACTGACTGACTTACAGACTCGGCGGTCTCCTGGGTCCTTGCATTTGGGTGGAAATAAGCAGCGGTTTGGTGGTGTCCTCGATTTCATGAAGGGGGGGGGAAAGACTAGAAAATGTCTACCGGTCTGAATTTCTACATCTTTGATTGGTCCGTTCCCCGTCTCACCGCAGCCATGTCACAGTGGTTGGATAAGTACAACTTGGAGACAACCGGTGCAGCATCTGCATGAGTGTCTTTTTTTTTATTTCTTGTTATTTAGAGCTTAAGATGATGCTCATCAGTGTTTCGTCATGTTTCCATGACCCACTATTAACGTCCTGGACTCTGGGATTTTCCAAAAGAAGGAATATACTGTCCAACAGCCACATGTTCACCGAGCAGCTGTGTCTTCTGCCTGCTGGCTCACACACTGATCCATGTGCTGGTTAGGATGTTTTGTTTCCAAGTTTTAACCCCCGAAATAACCATAAAGCCTGATTTCTAACCTGAAGAGAAGTATTAAGTGTAAAACCGAGCCTTGGTAGACTCCTACTTCTTATTTTAGGGGTATCAGTGTAACTAAGTGATTAGAAAACAGCCTGGCATTTACACACCGTGTGTGAATCAACCGCCGTGACACATTCGTGGCTCTTTAACTCGCCTCACAGTCCTCATTTACGGCTGACGAGCAGAAGGAGGAATCCGAAGAGAGAGGTGTACACGAGGATAATCATGTAATCTTTATTATACCGTGTAATCTGAGATAAGAAGAGTAAACCCAATTTCCAGGGATGTGTGTGTGTGTGTGTGTGTTGGAGACGAATGACTGCCAGGCCAAAAAAAGGGATCAGTATCATGTTACAACCTGTAAACTTTTTTTTTTTTTTTTTTTTTTTTTTTTTTTTTTCATCATCATAAATACACTTACTATTCACAATGCCTTTAAAAAAGGACTCAAAACGCCACCTAGTGGTTAAAAGGTTAAAATCATCTTGAACTGTTGAGTCAATTGTTTGTTAAATTTCAGGATGTTGAGACGAACCAATGTTCGTGCCCTCTCGGGCACCACGGTATCGTAGTGTTGGTCCTGAGTTTGAGTCCCAGGCTCGGGGCGTTTCTGTGTGGAGTTTGCATGTTCTCCCCGTGTTTGTGTGGGTTTCCTCCGGGTACTCCAGTTTCCTTCAACATCCCAAAGCCATGCACGGTAGGCTAATTGGCTGTTCCAAATTGTCCCTAGGTGAGAGTGTGAATGGCTGTACGTGTGTTTGCCCTGTGATGGTCTGGCGAGCTGTTCAAGGTGTACCTCCGCCTTCAACCAGTGTTGGCTGAGACTCTAATAGTGGAAAATGAGCCTTTCGGAAAATGATTGAATGAGAAATGCCCTCTGATCAAAGGTGTATGGCCCCGCCTCCTCTCCTACGCCGATCGAGACTCATCATTCTACGCTCTGCCTCCTTCTCAGCCCTAAACCTTAGCACCCAAGTCTAAGAAGCACTAAATCCTTTTCTATTGCATACGCCTACAATCCAAAACCTATCAACAGGTTATCTGTTCTGTTACCATGGTGATATAACCAAGTAAATACTAACTGTGATGACAAGACAAAAGCTTCCGGCTACACGGTACTAAACCCTTGATTACCTCCACTGCTTCATGGGGGGGGGGTGTTTTCACCAGCGACTGTTTGTTTGTTATCAGAACTATGAAAAATCTACTGCACGGTGAGGTAGGGGACTGGGAAGAACCTGTTAATTTCTGGAAAAAGTTCTGGGGGGAAAAAAATGCCTATTCTGTAAAAAACTGAAACACCCACTAGAGGGAGACATTTCATTATAAGCATGCCAAGTTCTAATAATCCGTCTGTGCCCGGCGAAGGAACCTCACACTCCGTGTTCCTCTAGTATTTTACTGTGACGGCGAGTTGATCTGGTCTCCGTGACGCACCGTCACTTATCCAAGTAGAGACAGATAAAGATAAGAAGATAAAAATGTCCATGAAGGTGTTTTATTAAAATGTATAAATATTTATACAATACAAATATATAAAATAAAATAAAAAGCATGACAATAAAAAATGATAAATTTCATAAACTGACATTAAAAAACATGAACAATAAAAAAAGACACATGCTTCACATTTACATTTCTGCGTACTTCCTGTTCCTGGCTCAGGCTCCGAAAGGACTCTCGGGATTTACGTTTCCCAGCGGAAGTCTTGTTCCCGGAGAGTCGACTGGATTTTCTGGGCGTCTCTCAGCAGCTGTAGCGACTCAGGGCCGGGTGTTTGAAGCTTCTGTGGTCTGGAGGGTGAGCCTTTACCTACGGCCGGAGGTACGACCTGGACCCTGTTGAAACACCGACCGTCAGCAATAGCTGGCGTCGGTTTCTGTTTCGGGCTGCACTGGGACAGCTTTTGGACCTGGACACGGAAACAGAGCTGATTAAATTCAAACACTGACAAAGAGCTTTACGTAACATTAACACATGGATACAGACATCATCATCATCATCATCATCAGAGTTCAGTGTAGGACGTAAATAAGAGCTCAGGTGTTTCCTGATGTCCTTCTTGGATTTCCGGCGGTTCAGACCCAACATTCGGTGAAGCACCTCTTTGGCTGACCCGGTCACACGGACACAAAGCGGTCGCTTGTCATGGGTTTCCTCAGAACACATGATGATCATAGTCATGTGATCAGGGCTCCTGATTTCAGCAAATACGTTTCCGTACAACAATTTCTCTCTCATGCTCTCTCTCTCTCTCTCTCTCTCTCTCTCTCACACACACACACACTAATCTGTTCCTAACTGCTGAACTAGTCTCAGGAACCTCGACCATGTGATCTGGACAGGAGGACTAGAGGACAGGAAGAGACGCTTACGGCGTGCTGGTGCTTGCGTAGCTTGGTGATCTGAGCTGCCTTCTCCTCCATCCTCCTTACTAAGCCGTCCAGCTCTCGCTCCAGATCCTCCCTGAGCGCGCGGTTCTCCGTCTCGTCTATCTGTCTGACCAGCTCCTGATGTTCACTGCAACACACACACACACACACACGCAGCTTTATTACAGCATTTTTTCCTACAACTTTGTTTGTCAAACATCGCTCTCCGTCGAGTCAAGTTACCTACAAGCTCATGTGGCCCAGTTCATCCTGCAGGGCGAGCAGCAGGTCAGAGAGGCTGCCCAGAGCTGCAGCTCCCTCACTGGAGGATTGCGAAGCTCGCTGAGAGCCACCGCCACCACCACATTTTTTAAGCACGGAGCCAGGCGGAGACCGCGCCCTCTCACACATCCGAGGCTGCCTGGTCTTCAGCAGATGCAGCACGGCCTGAAGGTTGGCGTTAACCGAGTGACTCGGGCTTGTTGACTGGCATATAGAGTTCTTATGGCATTACATCATCACAAGCAACCTTTCTTATAAGTCTTAAGTTTCTCTTAAGGATGGATACTCACTGTTCCAGCGACGAACGGAATTCGCTTGGCCTTAGCGGCGCACCGAGGAACGGCTTTCTGAAATTAGAATCATCACAGAAACGGATCCGGTTAGAACCAGAACAAAGCTCGCCAACTGGACGGCAGAGACTCCATTAACGCTGTGGAGTACAGTGCCATCTAGTGGAGGTAGTAATTAGTGCATTATACTTCTATAAGTAGCGAACCTTCTCTAAAAGCTCCTCTTTGGTCTTCTTCTTCCTCTTGGGTTTCTCTTCAGCAGCTGAAAAGAGCACGTTAGCCTCCAGCTCTCTCTGTAACTGAATTCAGAACACAGGAAGTTAGAGAAACGTCTGTGGGACGCAGTGCTGGTGAAAAGTCGGCTCTGCTCTGATTTTTGGTAGCTCGGGACCGGTTCTGTACCTCCTCAGCTTTCTCCTGCACGAGTTTGCGCTCGTGTTCTTCTTCGAGTAACTTCCGCTCCAAGAGTTTAATCTTCCTCTAGAGAAAAACACACGAGCACGATATGAACGTCTGTAAATCATAACACCACAGCACAACTGCTTAATATTTATACTGCACGCAGTGGTTCCGTCCCAACACAACATTTTCAGCCTCACAAAACTTTCAGATAAACAACAAAGAAATACGTTGTTTCCATGACTGCGGAATAATTCTTCCAACATGATTGTATTAGAAAGGAGAGGGTACTCACTGCATCAGTTATTCTTAATTAACACATTACAGCCGAAACATTATTTAACAGTAATTGTCCAATCAAATGCTCTGAAAGATCAGATACTATCCCTGCATTTTGGACCCTAGTGGAGCACCAGAATATGATTCCTAATCCAAAACACTCCACACTTCTTCAGGAAGCTGCTTCCCCACGCACCTCCCCCTGAAACACTGATTTTGAACGCATTCCTGGACGTCCTGTTTGGCTTCCTCCCATTAATGGTCTTTCCGCTCTCCGTGCCTCCTCTGCTCTGATTGGTCGCCTTTCTGAAGTGGGTCACTTTTCCTTTTAGTGCACTGAGAGGCAGACCGGGATAGACGGACATACCACTGTGTGGGGGAGGTAGCTAAGGTCCAGCAGATCCAGCAAGGCATGGTGCACTAGTGTGCCCCCACCCAAAAAAAAAAAAAAAAAATTGTGGAAGCACCTTAAACAGCTCAGCTGGAAGATTTACATCCACTATTCAAATCTCATTATTAGACACTCTGGCGTCGTCTAACAATACTATAACATTTATGGGTCAAAAAAGTGGAAAAAGTATCGTATCTCCTCTTTAAGTATTTACATATTTAAATCCAGGAGGCAGGTCTTTTTTTTCTTTGGCGGATTGTGTACATTAAAAACAGCCTTTACGCGTGTGTAAGGAACGTGTGTTCATACCTCTGCTTCAGACTGGGTGTTGGTGAGTTTAATACACTCTTCCTCCAGTTTCTGTAACTGAGCCTGGATCTGGGGCTCCGTGGGTCTGTTTTTCTTCTGCTGCACACAATCCTACAGATTAGACTGATGGCGTAGATTTTACTCTTTAAAACAGTCTTAATTTTCATTTCATCAGATCACCTCACTGTCCACTGAAGCGGTTTTCTCTCTCTGTCTGCTCTCCACCATCTTCCGCATGTATTCCAGTTGTTTTTCCAACAGAGAGCACCGAGCTTCTGCTGAGTGCAACTGAGATATCAGTTCTACACCAACAGACAAAAAAAGGAAGAAAGAAAGTGTGTATCAGGGTGAGAACGGGGGTCTCAATCACACACACATTATATTTATATATATATATAAGGCGGCACAGTGTAGGCATAATGGTTAGCACGTCTTCGTCACACCAAGAAGGTCCTGGGTTTGAGTCCCGTGCTTGGTGAGGGGTGTTTCTGTGTGGAGTTTGCATGTTTTCCCCATGCTTGCATGGGTTTCCTCCAGGCACTCTGGTTTCTTCCCACAGTAAGACATTTCATCACAAGATATGCACATTAGGCAAATTGGCTGTTTCAAATTGCCCCTAGGTGTGAGTTGTTGTGTGTGTGTGTGTGTGTGTGTGTGTATATACACATATATATTTAAGGGTTGGGAATCACCAGGGACGACCTGATAAGACATTATCATGACACCTAGACACAGTCTGGATTTGTATTTCATCGCTGTAAGTATTGCAATCCTATAAATATCTAGGTTTGATGTTTCATCTTTTCCAAAGAGCAAGACCTTTTCTCTTTGAGGATTCTGTCTGTCGGCTCTGCAGCCGCTCACTGCTTTGGTTTCCGGAGCTGGAACTCGGCCGAGCCGCCTGAGCGAACCTCTCCACGTTCTTCTCAGCCTGCAGACGCTCCAGCTCCAACCTCCTCATCTTCTCCTGCAGAGTTTTCAGCGCTGCGACCACTGCTATGTAAACACACACACACACACACACACACACACTCCAACCTGTTATTAATCCAACCGGTAGTGTTGTGTTTAAAAACAACAAAACTATTTTTATACTTTAACTGAAAACAAACGATTGAAGATATAAAAATTATCCACAATGAGATCCAGAAGAAGTGAACTGCGCTATAATTCATGAAAATATTGGTTTCACGTCACTTTAATAAAGACTGATTATGACTTGGATTAAAGTACTTAAATGAGAGGATAGAGGGAGAGAGGGAGGGAGGGGTAAAGAGACAGATAGCAAGGATGGATAGATAAATGGAGAGTGGGTGGATGGGTGGATAGAAAGGATGGATGGATGGACAGATAGATAGCACGGAGGGAAAGATTGTGTGGATGCACAGACAGATGGAGAGGACGGATGGATGGATGGATGGATGGATGAATATACTGGATGGGTAGAAGGTAGGATGCGAGCCACATATAAACACAGAAATGAAGATGAAGTTGGCGTCAGACAGTTAAGTTTCAGGTGTTTTTAGCCTCACACACCTGAAGAGGTAGAGAACTGCTAGAAAAAAACTAGAATTTAAGTTTTAACCGAATGCATCAGTCCAGTTTATTCACCTCTGCTCCCGGTATCAGGCTCTGTGTGATGAAGTGTGGGTCTCCTGGCTTTTATCAAGTCGTTGCTGGACTTGTCCTGGTTCGGGTCCATCAGCTGGGTGGAAATCTGATCCGGAGGAGCATAATAACTCCCAATATAACTGTGTTTAGAAGGAGAGTCCAGACACAAGGACTAAAACAGAAGGAGGGAGAAACTTCATTTGTGACAGAGTTCCAGCATTAACGGTGATTAAAATAAAAAACCAGTACTGAGTAAATTTACCTCAGTGTAAAACAAATCATGCTTTAATTTCAGCCGCTAACAATTAGCAATTTAGCTATTAACATAACAGTGAGTCTGTGAAGAGCTTGTGGTAAAGTCATGAAATAAATTATGAAATATATTAATTATTATGAAATATATTAATCATTATGAAAAATGAAATATGTTACCATGGACATAATATCCATTTAATATTGATAAATGTAATTATTTACGTTCTGAGCTCATTAGCATAAAGCTATGCTATGCTAGCTAACTACTAACTATGCTAATTATAGCTAACCGCCTTTCAGCCGTTGCTATCACAACCAATAGAAATGCAGTTTCAATAAGCATTTCAGAGCTTTTAATCTGTTTTAACTATTTACCGAATCTCGTAAACGGTCCATTGCGGATTACTGACGCCGTGTATTAACTACATTACACTGCAGTAACCTCCAGGGTGAGGTGTCTTCCTCCCATAGCGATTACACTGGCTGAAATACAAATGGCGTCCTACTTCTGATAAGTGCACTAGATAGGGTAAGACAACCAGCCGCCTCTGAAGGCTATGTAGTGTACGGGTACAGGAAGCACTGGACGATTTGGGATTGTATTACTAACAGCTGTTGTTGACATTGAACAGTGCCTACAGTTTTAAATTTCCCTCTTCCTGTATCGCCCCAGAAAGCAGTGTCGCCTCATAGGGACTTTGAATCTTCTTTATGAGTCGGATCATTTGACTCAACTCACCAGACAGAGCCGACTCTTTCTACCCCCATCATGCATCATTGTAAAGCGTGTGTGTAATTCATCCATTCATTCATTTTCTGAAGCACTTAAACCTCATTAGGGTCACGGAGAGGCTGGCGCCCATCTCAGCCGACTTTGGGCGAGGGCGGGGTACACCCTGGACAGCTCGCCACGCCATCGCAGGGCAGAAACACGCAGACAGCAACTCAGTGGTCTACTCTTTACAAACGACAGCAATGGTTCTTTTACATGCCTCTCACGGGGCAGTGGCGGCCCGGTGGTACGGTGCTGGATTACTGATCCGAAGGTCAGGGGTTCAAGCCCAACTATCAATGGGTTGTCACTGTCGTCCCAACTGGGTTATCAAATGCAGGCCATGTCTCTCACTGTCTCTGTGTGTATATGTTTACATGTAGCATGTAAAAGAACCAATGCTGACTTTCGTAAAGAGTCGGCTGCACTGCCACTGCAACGGTGTTTCTGCCCTGCGATGGCCTGGCAAGCTGTCCAGGGTGTACTCTGCCCTCGCCCAGAGTCGGCTGAGATGGGCGCCAGCCTTCCCGCTTAAGCGACTCAGAAAATGAATAAAAATGAACGATAAACACATAGACAGGCTCCGTCGATTTTCAGTGTGCTGTGCGGTGTCAGCTTTATGCGATCTTGGACAATGTTCCTTCGGCATCAACAGCATGGAAGGAGATAGAAAAAGAAGGGTTTAGGGTCAGAATGCTTTGTGGTAAACTTTAAAAATAAGTATGTGATAAAAAGTACTTTAAAAAAAAGGATGTGATAATGACATGCATTAGAAAGCCATATAAACCCACGTTAGAAGAGTGTGTACTCACGTAAGTGTGAGGATGGTACTGGTGTTTTTCACTGTATGCATCATGTGCATGTGGGAGATTATAGTCAGAACTTACATCTACATGTATTAAGCAAATGTAAACTCATTATTCAAATATATGGGTTTATGATTGAGAACATGATCTTATGAGTATGAAAAGTACTCCTGCAACAATGCAAACTACATTGTATTATATTATATATATTTATTATATTAAAGCAGTATTACATTTACGTGTGCATGTATATTGTAATGATACCACACGGAGACAGAAGAAATAAACTTATACAAGTTTATTGTGACCAAGGATTTGGGCTCGGAGAGCCACACACACGTAAATGAAACGGAACGGAAATCAAACCTGCCACGAGGGGCGAACACAAACCG
>JAQMYF010000022.1:7849715-7861391 GCA_030014195.1 Neosilurus mollespiculum
CCATCAGCAGAACTTCCTGATCTCAGCATGGACACACACACACACACACACACACACACACACAGCGCTCGTCTCCCTCACACTCCTGAGTTGCTGTTTATCTGAGAGTGAAATGCAGTCAATAATAAATAATATGTTGATAAAATAAAATTGGCTCCGCGATGGAGAAACACCATAACAGAGCAATAGCGCCACCACCTCTGCACAGCTGCAGTGTGTGTGTGTGTGTGTGTGTGTGTGGTTACATAACCCGTGTACATTCCCCGTAGCTCCTGCTAATACCACATATATGATGGCTTCTTTTTGTCATGTGACCCCACACGCACCTTACACGCCCCTTCTTGTCCTCCACATTGCCTTTTATACCCCCGCTGTGGGCTTTTGGGTGTGTTTGTGTTTGGCAGTCCCTCTCCCTGGGGCTGTTTCTGTCCTCTGACACCAATGTGAGACATTCTGAATGATGGAGACTATAAATTGTTGTCTGGACCATGACAGAGCTGCAGAGTCCAGAAAAGACGAGAGTAATAACTTCAGCACTCTCTCTCTCTCCCTGTGTGTGTGTGTGTGTGTGTGTGTGTGTGTTTGGCTGCCTTGCTCCTGATTTAATGCTTTGTTAAAAATTCCCTCAGAACCCTGTGCTCGTTTTATTATGATGCTTTCGAAGATAAGGGCGCTGTGTTCGAAGAAACACGCTAACACACACACACACACACACACACACACACACACACACACACACACACGCATGCACACACAGATCAGGAAAATTTGCAACTGGAGGCCTGGCCTGGAGAATGGGTGTAGTTGTTTTTCAAGGAGAAATGAAATAATAGAGTGAAATAAAGTTCGAGCTCCAGAGGAGGAACCAACATGTGATAAAAGTGAATAGTTTACAAAACGCATTCTTTCACAATTTAATAAAAAAACACCTGGAGTGTACACACATACACACACACACACACACACACACACACACAATCAGGTACACTCACAACTAGGGGCAATTTGGAACCGCCACTTAGCCTAATGTGCATGTCTTTGGACTGTGGGAGGAAACCGGAGTACCTGAAGGAAACCCACACAAGCACAAGGAGAACATGCAAACTCCACACAGAAATGCCTTCGCTGAGCCCGGGAATCGAACCCAGGACCTTCTTGCTGTGAGGCAGACGTGCTGACCACTACGCCACCGTGCCGCCCACTATGATAAGATGTCATGCTGTAATCTCTGTTCTGATCATCATCATACCGGTGGCCCGGTGGCGTAGAACTTAGTACGTCTGCCTTGCAGCAAGAAGGTTCTGGGTTCGAGTCTCGGGGTCAGTGATCCTGCATATTTGTAATGTTACCATGGACCAGAATGCGAGCGTGCGAAATCAGCAGCTTAAAATGCTTCAGCACACCTACGGCAATGAAGTCAAGAGTGAGTGGGGTGTTTCAAGTGCCATTTATGTATCAAGAGGGGCAGAACATCATCCTCCTGTGACATTTTGCCCCCTTTGAAGTGCGAATGCTACACAAAACAATCCGCCCACTCATGTCACTTTCTCACTCATCGTGCCAGAGGCTTGTAACGTCTGCAGCACAGGTCCTGATATGGACAGTGCGACATCGCGCATTACTGTTAGCTCCTGCTACGTGTACATCACCGCTCCGGTTTCCTCCCACAGGCCAAAGACATGCACAGTAAGCTGACTGGCTGTTCCAAATCGACCCTAGGTGTGAGTGTGAGTGGTTGTGTGTGTGTGTGTGTTGGCCCTGCGATGGTCTGGCGAGCTGTTCTGAGTGTACCCTGTCTTCGCCCAGAGTCGACTGAGATGGGCTCCAGCGTTTTGTGTCAGGAAGGGTGTGAGAATGAGACCGGACAAGTTACCATCACTGGACAACAGAAAGTAGGAGACGGGTGGGACACAGTCTGGGAGTCACCTGAGCCCAAAACCGAGCAGCTGGTACGATGATGTCATGATGTCAGCTGCTGCTGTGTGTCGCCTTTCTCTTTTGGAGATCCCCATCTCTTCCTTCCATCCTTTCTTCCTTCAGTGTGTCTAAAGGATTTTGCTAACTTGATTTAGCGTCTTATTAAGATCCCCTGCTAAGAGTTTGGTTCTCACACACAAACCCGAACACACACGCGATGATGTCATTCAGCTCATCATCTGACTTGGCGTGTGATTTGTGTGTGTGTGTGTGTTTGTTTGCAGGTTTCGCTTTGTGTGAAAAGTGAATCGTGCACCACATGTAGTCGGCGCCGCTGGCATTTCTTCTCCTTCCCGTCAGCCAGCAGGTTATCGAGGAACGTTTGCAGATGACATCATTGAAACCTTGTGTCTGTGTTTTCAGTGATTTGGTCGTGATCGTTACCTTGACGACTTTTAAAAAAACAACAACCTGTGTAAACACACATATCAGAAGGTGATTAGATCACGACGACTGCTTTTGGATAGCACTTCGACTCACAGGCGGGTGAAATCGGGCGAGGAAAAAAAAATCACAAATATAAGACCATTTCAACCGTTTTATAAACATATTTACTCGTTTTAATTTTCTCTGTTCTTATTCCTCTACCAGATCTCTCTCTCTCTCTCTCTCTCTCTCTCTCTCTCTCTCTTTCACTCTCTCTCTCTTGCTCTCTACTCTGTTAATCACAGTGACACTAGCCAGTAATGGACGTTTATGAGTTCATGTATGTAGAAGAGGGCGGATAGCGCTTTGCTCTCGGAGTCTTACGCTGCCCTGTGATGCTGCGTCCTATTTGCGGCAGCAAATATTCAATGGAATTATTTAATTTAGTGCTTAGTACTTCATACATGCAGGTTTCCTGATTAAAACATCCACCTTACAGCAAGAAGGTCCTGGGTTCAAGCCCCGTCCCCTCAAGGTCATTTCTGCGTGCAGTTTGCGTGTTCTCCCCGTGCTTGCGTAGGGTTTCCTTCGGGTACGTTGGTTTCCTCCAACAGTCGAAAGACATGCATGCACGTTAGGTTAACTGGCTGTTCCAAACCTGCCCCTCTGTGTAAATGTGCACGTGACCCACCGACTTAACGTAATCCCGAAGACAGTTATGGAGCAGAGAGGAAGGATCCATGATCCCGACTGGATCCACATATACGAAGTGCACTCAGGACTGGAACTTTTCCTGAAGCGAAATGAACGCAGCACATCATCAATCTGTGGGCCCTATGCCTTGGCTAGGGGGGGTTGCCCCTGGGCCCTTCGCTCTGGCCGCCCTGGATGGCCGGGACCTGGCGGGGTCGGTTGGCATGGTCACTGGGTTGTCTGCTGGGTTTGTACACCAAGAGGTTTTTTTTTAATTTTTTTTTTTATATATATATATGTGTGTGTATTTATGTACAAATGTAGCAGTTTGATGTCTTGTGATAGTTTGGTTTGAAGGGTCGTTCTTTATTTCTATAGTGTTTTTGTCTCCTCTTTCTTCTTTCTGCTTTCCTTTTTGCTTCTGTTTGCTGTCTTCCTTCTTTTTCTGTCCCCTCCAGTCACGTTCAGCAAGATTCCATAGATTCCATAACACTAATCAACAGTAAATAAATGAATAAATGAATCAGATTATCAAGAGGAGCTTTATACCCATAAACCTCCCCTTGGAAAAGCAAATTCGTTCGGCACAACACAGCAACCAGACTGCCATTCGGCTTGCTATGATGCTGGACAGGACGGCTTTTTAAAAATAATAAATAAATAAATAAAATTCAATCTGTGTTTCGCACGCTTTCGTACCAGTGTGCATTTGAGATCGTCAGTGGAGACCCTTGAAATGCTTCACCAGGTCTGCGGCAATGATGCGGCGAGCCGGGTGAGGTGTTCCGCGTGGCATTCACATATCGAGAGGGACGGATGCTACTGGAAAATTAGATTAAGACTCAGACACCTCGCCTGGATCACCGCTTCATTGCCATAGAAGCAGATTAAGGGTCTCGACAGACAGTTTCCTCGGTCCGACCGAGAATTTGATGTTGGTAGGGTTGTTACAACACCGTGTCGCTCTTGGTTAAAAGTAAATGCAAAAAAAAAAAAGGTCACAGAAACGTGTGTGTAGCACAGGTCTTGATGTTGGCAGCTCGATGTCACATGACACACTGACTCATGACAGGTACTGCTCGCTTCCGCTGTACGTACATAACCGTAACGCACTCCGTTTGTTCGCTACAGGAACCTTTTACAACTGCAACCTCATGTGTATCTATTATATATTCTACATGCGTTGATTAAAAGGCTGGAAAAATATGATTTGTACAGTAACATGGTGTCATTTTATTCTATTTTTTGGTGATATTTGGTGTAAAGAAAGTCCACATGTCAGCGTTTAACACAAACACCGCTCGAGAGACGGACAGAAAGGGAAGGAGATGATAATGTAGTGTATATATGGGTTACCCCTCCTCCAGCGCCTGGTGTGTTATTCACACACGATGTGTGACGGCGAGTCTGAGTGAGAGCTAACAGTCTTGTGTGCTTGTCCATCTGCGAGTGTACTGAGTGTTAACTAGACAACCACAAACACACACAGGAACATGGTTCCTAAGAGCCATCTATACACGATTCTCTACAAGCCTGTTTTATAGATATATATAGAAGTGCGTGTATACAGTAAGCAGTTTCCCCTCGAGGCTGCTGAATCTTCCTGCTGAAGACAGACATGTTTTCTCCCGTTTTCTTAGAAAGAGGGAGGGGGAGAAAAATGGAATAACACGGAGGACCACAGTCTAAGTTTTGCATTCTGTCCTGCGAGGGGAAAACAAGCAGCACCAACCTTTCAAAACCTCCAAAGATACAAAACATGCTTTTGTCATGAGGAAGCTCATAATTAAAGGGATACACACTGCCTCCATTCATCCTGGGTGTGAATGCGAGCATGTTTATTTTAGCGATGTGGTTATATTTCTGGTTCTTGGACATTTAGAGAAATCTTTTCACTGGAATTAGGTCACGTATGCTGGTGTGTGTGTGTGTGTGTGTGTGTGAGTGAGAGACAGAGAGAGAGAGAGAGAGAGGTATAAACCCTATTTGTGGGATTTTACTTCAGTAGACACTCCGAAGCTTTACTTTAACACTCTTAATCCTTCAGCTTGTCAACAGGAAATGAATCGTTCTCGTTCTATTCGCTTTTACTGCGTTGTCTTCAGTGGGTCTGTGTTACTGTTTTCACAGAAAACATTTAATGATACAAAGCCTCAGAGCAGTGCACTTCTGGTGACTTCTGATTCTGTATGAATAACTTTGTGTAAACTGAGTAAAGTGACTTGAATTGAGTAGAGTGACTTGAGCTGAGTGACTTGAATTGAGTTGAGTGACTTGAATTGAGTTGAGTGACTTGAATTGAGTTGAGTGACTTGAATTGAACTGAGTGACTTGAATTGAGTTGAGTAACTTGAATTGAGTGACTGGAAATGAGCTGAGTGACTTGAATTGAGTTGAGTGACTTGGATTGAGTGACTTGAATTGAGTGACTTCAATTGAGTGACTTTAGTTGAGGTGAGCTGAGTGAAGTGACTTGAATTGAGTGAAGTGACTTGAGTTAGTTTCAGTGGTTTCAGTTGAGTGAAGTGACTTGATTTAAGTTGAGTGACTTGAGCCAAGTTGTGACTTGAATTGAGTTGAGTGACTTGAATTGAGTTGAGTGACTTTAGTTGAGGTGAGCTGAGTGAAGTGACTTGAGTTTGTTTGAGTGGCTTCAGTTAAGTGACTTGATTTAATTTGAGTGACTTGAGCTAGGTTGTGACTTGAATTGAGTCGAGTGCCTTGAATTGAGTTGTGACTTGAATTGAGTTGAGTGCCTTGAATTGAGTTGAGTGACTTTAGTTGAGGTGAGCTGAGTGAAGTGACTTGAGTTTGTTTGGCTTCAGTTGAGTTAAGTGACTTGATTTAAGTTGAGTGACTTGAATTGAGCTGAATGACTTGAGTTAACTGTACACCACACAGTGTCTCAGAACCTCTGACCCTTTCCCACTGCACGACTGGGTTGGAGGCTTGGTGGGTGTAAGGATACCGAAGTGCACCTGATCCCCAAATCCGGTTCTCTCATAAAAATAAATGGAAGAGCTGTCAGTCATGTCACTGTTGTCACTATGTATGAAAATGTTGTATTTTCTAAAGAGAGCTGGAGGTGTACTTACTTATTCACTAGTCAGTAGTTTGTAGGCCAGCCCTCCTGACCACCCGACCTTTCTCACCTATTTCAGACAGGCTGAGGAGTGAAATCAGCCGCTGAACCTTTTACCTATACAAGCAGTCAGCAAGTTGGGGAAGGAGTGGGTACTGAAATGAGCCCCGAAATCTGTTTCTGACTCAGAAATCAGGGTTGAAATCGTCTAGCGTGGACTAGGCTTTGTACAGCAGGAACCTAAAGAGGCGGTGCGACTCGGCTGAAGGGAAGACAACCATCTGTTGCCCCAGTTGTCCAGCCTGGATGGCCGCCTCTACTGTGTGTTCAGATCATGGTCAGTGTGTGTGTGTTTATTGTGTGGGTTGTGGGTGTGTGAGCATGGCGTTGGTTCATTGTGACTGGAGAGAGAGAGAGAGAGAGAGTTTCATTGTCTGAGTGTTTCCTCTCGCAGTCCCAGAGGAGACTCTTAACTTTAGACGGTACAGAATCCTGACCTCAGAAATTAAGGTTATAAAACACACTCGGAGTTCAGCTCCAGACATTCAGAGAGCAGCAAGACTGCACAGTGCTCTGTATTTCTCCTTTAACCTCAACTCTGGAACTCTGAACCCTCACTTTCTTTCCCATCACTTAGGATTTTATTGTTTACTTTATGCATCGTAACAGTTTCTGTATTTTCCCTCAAGCTACAGCGGGTATAGACACCCCCACCCCCCACCCCTTTTGTGGCTTTGTGGCCGAAAGGGAATTTCATTTCATGAGAGATTTCTACCTGATATTATTCTCTGCGTCTGGTTCGTGATGTTATGGCCAAACACAGTTTATGTTTATATTAAAGGCATGATGATCATTTTTCCTGTTTCCCTTCGTCTGTTTTGTAACATGTTCAGAAACCGAAAGCCTGCACAACCTGTTCTTCTTCTTGTATTTTTATTTTTTGCGCTGCTGAAGATTAATGGATAACAGGCAAAGAAGGGAGGGATAACTGGCATGTTTTCCTAATTTGTTTTCATGAATCAATTTAACCTTCAGTCACCTTCACTGCTGACACTATATACAGTATATATATATATGTGTGTGTGTGTGTGTGTGTGTGTGTGTGTGTATTTTATTGACGATATACTTATTGAACTTAAAGGTAAAGTCTGTTGCGGAGCCGACTGACTCCTCCTGGATGGGACGCCAGTCCATCGCATGTTACCTTCCCAGTATTTTTACTGGTACCCATTTATACTGCTGGGTGGAAAGAAGCACCCTTGTGGTTAAGACCTTGCCCAGGGTTCTTAGCACGGTGGGGGTCTGACAGGGATTCAAACTCACACCCTCACCCGGCCCCTTTAGCATGTAGCCGTATCATATTGAAGCTGAAGTGAGCGAGATTATGGACTGATTTGAAATGTTTGATGAAGAACAAGTTCTCCTTAAAGCAGTAAATTACACAAACAGGAGCTGAGAAGGTGAGCGGCGGCTCGGTAGTTAAGACTCTGGGTTGCTAATCTGAAGGTCGGCGGTTCAAGCTCCAGTATCACCAAGCTGCCACTGTTGGGCCCTCGAGCAAGGCCCTGAACCTTCAATCGCTCTGTTGCATAAAAAGTGTAAGTCACTCTGGATAAGGGTGTCTCCCAAATGCATAAATGTAAATGTGAGAAATGTTTTTGCAGGGGATTTTTTTTTATTTTTACTTTTATATCTTGGTAAACGTCGATACTGCCTGGTTTTTTATCCTCAGACGCAGTGCTGAGACTACAATCAGAGAAATACATCATACTTTCTTTTGAAAGCTTTTAACCATTTAATCCTACTAATAGGAAGCCTGATGCCTATCTCAGCCATCTCTGGGCGAAGGCGGGGTACACCCTGAACAACCCAGCAGTCCATCACAGAGGAACACACACACACACACAAACTATTCACACTCACATCCACATCTAGGGGCAAATTGGAACAGCCAGTAAGCCTAACGTGCATGTCTACGGACGGTGGGAAGAAACCCACGCAAGCTATTTAATAGATAATAATTCAACAAGCTGTTTATTTTTATTTGTAATTCTTTTTGAATGATGGGGACACATAAAAAAAATGCTGAGTTTGTTTTTGGTCGAAATGTTTGAATACATCTGGCGCAGAGTCACGTACTGGGCTCTTCACCCCCTCCGCCAAACAGATTAAAAGTATTTACAGTAACAGCATACACAGTCTTTATCTTATTTCCACAAATGCAGTCGATCCACTGAAACCAGACATCTATATCTCATGTATATAAAAATATATAACACCATCATCCAATTACATCCAGAGAAAATAGGACATTCGTCAGTAGGGGGGTATGACAGACGTGACAGGTCGCCCTGTTGCTCCCTTATGTGTGGTTAGTGGTTTCGTCTGACAAGTGTGACTCATAAATCAGAACCAATATCCAAACCACGTCTATCAACCACCAGTTACCATTTTTACGTAATATCCTCACACATACTACACAATCCGTACCCAGTCCCAACCTTAGCACTGAAGGTTTCAAATCGCCCCTAGGTGTGAGTGTGAATGGTTGTGTGTGTGTGTGTTGGTCCTGCGATGGCCTGGTGAGCTGTCCAGGGTGTACCCCGTCCTCGCCCAGAGTCGGCCGAGATGGGCGCCTGCCTCCCCGCCACCCTAATTAGGATTAAGCGACTTAGAGAATGAATGAATGATTGAATGATAATAAAAATCATCAGTCTCTTTATACTAGTTTTGATATTTCTTCTTCTTAAACTGCTGCTCTCCACATGAGCGCCCTGGAAAGAAAACTCACATCACCACATGAATGACCTGATACACTCGATCTGCCTGCAGCGTCAGACAGACAGATGAACTCCGTCACCCGCGTTTTAACTCTGCTTGCGATGACGCGTTTTCCTGAAGACGACACCCGACACAAGATACAGAACTGCTATAAAAAAAAAGAATCTTTTTCGATGAACCGTGAGAAAGCTAAGAAGGAAATGAATATGAATAAGTAATATATTGAAATAAAAAAATCCGGAAAGTATCAGGCTAGGTCTGATTATCCTCCGTCTCGCTCACTTTCCCACTCTGTTACAGCTCTGTTATTAATCAACCGCTAGACAAACACGCTCGCGGTAGAGAGTATATTTGGAGGGCTGCTAGTCTGGCTCCTAAAGCTTACGTAGCATGGAACAGTTTCTCTGCGACACACAAGTGGCGTAAATTTGCACGCGCCTTTTTTGCACTTAGTCAAACACACACACACTTAAAGTCCTTTTTTTTTGTTTAAACACATGCTGTAGACTGTAATACCACAGTTTATCCACCTAACATAAATATTAGCAAATATAAATATACAGACGCAGGTTCTTAGAGGTGGCGTTTTCGTGGAAATGTTGTCTTCTGTTTGGGGCTGTACACACACACACACACACACACACACACACACATATACACACATACATACATACATACATGGACTGTATGACCTTTCAAAACCTATAACACATCTGAGTACACAAAATACACACACACACACACTCGGAGCAGTGAGCACTACACTGCGGCAGTCGGAGGGCAGTCGGGGGATCAGGTGCATCGCTCAAGGGCACTTCAGCCGTGAAAATGGAGGAAGGGGAGGTGCTGCTCACTTCCTACACCACCACACATTTTTCCTACTGGTTCAGGTATCGAACCAGTGACAGGTTTCTGTGTGGATTTCTTCCCGTGCTTGCATGGTTTCCTCCGGGTACTCCGGTTTCCTTCCACAGTCAAAGAAAACCATGCACATTAGACTAACAGGCTGTTCCAAATTGCCCCTAGTTGTGTGTGTGTGTGTGTGTGTGTGTGTGTGTGAGTCTGTCTTCTCCCAGTGTTGGCTGAGGTAGGCTCCACCCTCCCCATGAACCTACTAGGATTAAGCAGGTTGGCAGTAATGGTACACCTTGGAATGTGTTTTGATATGGATATGACAGATTATTATTATTATTATTATTATTTTTATTATTATTATTGTCATGTTAGGGAAAAAATGGTAACTGGCCCAAGTTAAATTGGGTTGAGCTTCAGGGTTAAGGGCCTTGCCCAAGGGCCCGACAGTGACAGGTTGCTGGAGCTAGGGTTCAGATGCCCCCCAACCCCCAACCCTCTGATCAATAACCCAGAGTTTTAACCCACGGAGCCACGTTCACATTCATACAGATGGATTAAGCTGAATCAGCCTTCCCGAACTGACAGCGTCTCTCCAGACCTCTATAAAAGCACGTTAGTGACGTCACCGTGCCTTTCTGCACCCTCTGACTTGTCAGGATTATCAGATATAGCTCACGGAATCACGGCGGTTTATTTAAGCCACGAGTATTAACTGAGATTTAGTTATGAGAATTAGAATATCAACACTCCGCCCATTAGAACGTACGGCTGAAACGTACACGTGTGCACCGTAACGTCTGTGGGGTCCTGGGTTGAAGTTCGAGGTGAGGGCGTTTCTGTGTGGAGTTTGCATGCGTGGGTTTTCTCCAGGTACTCTGGTTTCCTCCCATAGTCAGAAGACATGCACGTTAGGCGGATCGTCTGCTCCATATTGCCCCTAGGTGTGAGTGTGAATGGTTGCGTGTTGGCCCTGCAGTAGTCTGCCTTCACCACGTGCCGGCTAAGATAGGCTCCACACCGCCACATGAATTTAAATAAATGAGTTTTGTGATTTTTACGGCTAAAATCTTGGAGCTGTAAATCTGCAGGACGTGATGAGCGACTGTACCGTATGCGTAATGATGACCACGTTGAGACGTGAAGGGAACGAAAGGCTGTTGAACTGCTGGACCTTATCACAAAGAACAGAGTAGTGAGGAGTGATTAGTGTCGTTCAGGCTGTTGAGTTGCTGTCACACGGAGGATTTGCGGAGCTCAGCACGTTCCAGCTCGTCATATCTGTAGCACGGGAACAAGAAGAGTCCAGACTGATAAAGGAGAGAGCGTACAGGATAAACGGACTCTCGATGGCTTATCAGATTCAAACTTTTTAAACAGAAGCTTCTGAACTGTGGTAACGCTGAATGCTGGTGTACTCCTGTGCCAGCTTATGTAAAGGCCCCACCTGCTTTTTTTATTCACTGGCTGAACAAAAAAAAGTCACACTGACTAATATTTTGTCCTTTATATATATATATATATATATATGTGTGTGTGTGTGTGTCCGCCTCACAGCTAGAAGATCCCTGGTTCGATTCCCAGGCTCGGGGCATTTCTGTGTGGGGTTTTGCAGGTTTCCCTTCTGTGATTGCATGGGTTTCCTCCAGGTACTCCAGTTTCCTCCCTTAGTCCAAAAAAAAACCATGCCCAGTAGGCTAATTTGTTGTTCCCAATCACCCCTAGGTGTGAGTGTGAGTGTGAGTGTGAATGGTCGTATGTGTGTGTTCGCCCTGCGATGGTCTGGCGAGCTGTCCAGGGTGTACCCTGCCCTCGCCCAAAGTTGGCTAAGAAAGGCACCAGCCTCCCCGCGACCCTAATTAGGATTAAGCATCTTAGAAAATGAATGAATGAATGAAAATGTAGGTGTGTGTGTATATATATAT
>JAQMYF010000022.1:7913034-7926373 GCA_030014195.1 Neosilurus mollespiculum
TGGAGTTTGCATGCTCTCTCTGTGCATGTGTGGGTTTCCTCTGGATACTCCAGTTTTCTCCAACAGTCCGAAGACATGCATGTCAGGCTATATTTCTGTTCCAAATTGCCCCTAGGTGTGAGTGTGAGTGTGAATGGTTGTGTGTGTAAGTCTTGAAGAAATAAACGGAAGGCTATGTATTGTACCCTGGAGTTATGGAAAGAAGACTGGCTGTGTGTGTGTGTGTGTGTGTGTGTGTGGGTGTGGGTGTATGTGTTAACATTTGTAAAACAACTTCAGACAGACACATACAGCTCAATCAAGCTTTATTTACATGCGCACCATTTTTTTTTTATACAAACTCGATTGCAATTCAAAATGGAGTATACAGGGAAAAAAATACCCACTAACATCAAGAAGAGAAGTTATTACTACAGGATCAAGGGGCAAAGATGACAGGTGGGAAACCTGGAAATGGGGATGAAGTCCCCGAATAGTGGTACTCAGTTCAGATTCTCAGCACGGACTTCGATATCGTAGAAAACCTTTTGACTTGGGAGGAGATTACAGCTGAGTGGAAACAGGAAGTAGAACCCCCCTTCATTCCCATGGAACGTTGTGACGAGGTTTATATCTCCATTACATTCATCCCACATGTAATAATCATAACAAGAAGGAGGAGGAGAAGAACCACATGCAAGGTTGTTCTAAAGAGCAGGGGCCAATAAAAATATCCATAAAATATCGATTCTGAATTTTACACGTGGATGTTTAGTGTGTGATTTTCCAGACAATGGGCCTCATTTATCAATCAGGGTATAAATGGATGATTTCCTGCGGGAATACATCTCTCTCTCTCTCTCTCTCTCTCTCTCTCTATATATATATATATATATATATATATATCTACACACACACATACCTACAACACAGTGTATTCCACTGTCAGGTTTATATAGTTTTTAATTCAGTATTTCTGTTGTGGTGAGCACGTCCGTCTTACAGCAGGAAGGTCCTGGGTTCGATTCCCATGCTGAGGTGGTTCTTTGTAGTTTGCGTGTACTCCCGGTGTTTGCATGGGTTTCCTCTGGGTACTCTGGTTTCCTCCTACAGTCCAAAAACATGCACATTAGGCTAACTGGCTGTACTAAATCACCCCTAGGAGTGAGTGTGAATGGATGCGTGTGTGTGTGTTGGCCTTTGATGGACTGGCGAGCTGTTCCGGGTGTGCCTCGCCCTCGCAAAGAGTCGGCTAAGATAGGATTAATAGGATTAAACGGTTTGAAAAATGAACAAGTTTTCCCACTGCATTAATTAAAAACAAACAAGCAAAACTTGAACTTATTAATCTTATTAGGGTCGCGGGGAGGCTGGTGCCCATCTCAGCCGACTCCGGGCGAGGGCGGGGTACACCCTGAACAGCTCGCCAGTCCATTGCACGGCCAACACACACAAGCATTCACACTCACACTCTCACCCAGGGACGATTTGGAACAGCCAATCAGCCAACTGTGCATGTCTTTAGACTGCATGATACCCACACAAGTACGGGGAGTGCATGCCAACTCCACACAGAAACGCCTTGCTGAGCCTGGGGCTCGAACCCATGACCTTCTTGCTGAGAGGCGTACGTGCTAACCACTACACCACGTCACCCACTGGTGAATGTAATATTGTTATTGGAATGGTGTCAATCAGAGTCAAAGTATTTTCCATTTCTTTCACTTCATCGGGTTATACTTATTTTGTACTTTATGCTCAGTTTGTGAGCTATTCTTGAGTTTCATGGGCGGGGCTAAATAAAAAAGTATGTATGATTATTAGTACGGAGGAAACTGGCGTTACAGAAACTTTTTTAATTATTATTAATGTGTGTGGCAGGAATTTTAAGTTGGGTCACGTGACCTATGAAAAGGTTTCCTCACGACTTCATGACATCACTAAAGGACGGATAAATGAGGTCCAGTATACAGGATGAGTTATGATGCGTTCTTATAATCATATGGTGTGTGTATGAAGGTCACCATTTCTGAATTTCTCAACACCTACATACTTCAACACCTTTATTTTTCACACTTGTGTACTTTTGAACTAGTGACAGTCTGGGGCTTTATATATATATGTGTGTGTGTGTGTGTGTGTATACACAGTACATACAGTATATAAAATCCTGAATGAACTTCCTCCATGAGTGGTCCAAACCCCCTTAACAAATATGCCAACATCATTTTTAATACTTCATATAAAAAAAAAAAAACTTTTTGTGCCATTACAACATTAATGACTTTTTAAGCAGGGTGTTTTTTTTTTTTTTTTTTTTTTTTTTTACATATTTCACATGATGCATATGCACACTTACACACATGCATAGTAAAGAGAGACATCACACAACACTGGGGATTGAATCCTTTTATACAATTATAATAAAAGCTGAGCTTTACAAAAAAATAAAAATAATAATCTCAACATAGAGACTGAACAACCCCACCCCCAAACCCCACCCACAAAAAAACCCTAAACAAAATCAAATTCTTTTGTTGTTAGACGTTGGTTACTTAAGGTGAAATCTCACCAAATTGTGAACGTTGGCGAATGTTGGTGAACCGACTTCGCCCCAAATTCTATTTGCTATTAACTCTTCTCAAGTACTCGCCTGAAAGTTGCTCCAAACTGTCCTCAAACCCTCCTAAACTATTCTCTAAGGTCTCTCACCCCTTCAGGTGAATGTCTCCTGTATTCGCAAAAAAAATAATAAGAAGCGGATATATAGGGGACAGTTCGCAACAGGTGAGTGATGCTGTGGAACAGTTTGGGAGTGTTCGGGGACAGTTTGGAGAAGCTTTTGGCAATTCTAGATTTGATCCTCTTCTTGGCAACAAAAAACGCAGATACCGCTGGTGAAAAAATTGCAACAAGTTATTCACCGACTAATTTACCGAACCACTTAATCCTACTAAGGTCGCGGGTAGGCTGGAGCCTATCTCAGCCGACTCAGATCGAAGGTGAGGTACACCCTGAACAGCTTGCCAAACCATGGCAGGACCAACACATACAACCTCACACTCACTCACACCTAGGGGCGATTTGGAACAGCCAGTTAGCCTAATGTGCATGTCTCTGGACTGTCGGAAGAAACCGGAGGAAACACACGCAAGCACGGGGAGAAGCGCTCCGAGCCAAACCAGGGACTTGAACCTACGACCTTTTTGCTTTAGGACGTTATAAGAACAGTTTGTTCACCAGATATTTGAGAATTCGCAGTGAGAACTTGGAGGATAGATTGTGAATCCAGTGTCCCCAGAATATACCCAACTATTCGCTGGTGGGCGGTAAGGTGGCCTATTGGTTCATTCGTCTGCCTCACAGCAAGAAGGTCCTGGGTTTGAGTTCGTTTTTATTTGGAGTTTGCATGTTCTCCCCATGCTTGTTTGGGTTTCCTTTGGAGTACTCCGGTTTCTTCCCAAAGTCTAAAGACATGCACATTAGGCTGACTGGCTGTTCTAAGTTGCCCCTTGGTGTGAGTGTGAATAGATGTGTGTGTGTGTCGCCCTGTGACCTGTGTGTCTGGTGAGTTGTTCGGGGTGTACCCCGCCTTCCTTCAGGGTCTGCTAAGTTAAGCCCCTGCCTCCCCATGTCTTTAACAGAATAAAGCGTTTTGGCAAATGAAAGTGGCAATTCGCTAACATTTGCGGACTGTTCTCTTTTGGTGAGATACCCCCTTTACGTACTATAAATGCACACATTCCCTTATCATTTCTAATTGTCAGTAAATTGTATACAACCAGGTTGCTGTTAAAACCAAACAGGGCCACGAATGTTTTTATTGGTTGCCCCTTTCGACCCTGAGCCACGGTGATAGAGTTTGCATATAGAGACAGGAAGGCTCTAAATTCTTTTCTTTTCTTTTTTTTTTTTTTTCCTCCTCATGATTTTGGCTACCAGCATCTCCAACATGTTCAAGTAATTTGGCAAATATACAAATGCTAGCTTATTGTTTTTGCTCAGTAAAGATGGCTTCCGCAGCGAAACTCAACCCACCACTGAATGCTGCCTTAAGCTATACTAATAGTTTCTGCTCCGCCTTTCAATCTTGGGAACGTGCACAGCCTTGAGAAAGAACAGGGTTCAACACTGATTACTTAGCACCCAGTATGGCATGGAAATATTTACAAACGCAAGAATGTTTTTGTTTTTTTAATTAAAATAGTAAATATTAATTTCTCTACATGGATACGCCATGACCTGGACGTTGCATCACTATTAGCTAAATAGTATTCTTCCCTCAGCTAAGCTCTCACTTCAAAGCATTTACAGGTAAATAGGGTATCTCACCAAAAGTGAATATTCCACAAATGCTGGCAAATCAGGGCGAACCAAATTTGCTCAGAAATATGCGATTTTTAAAAACCTTTTAGCGAAATTTTGGTGCGGCAAATATCTGGGATTTCGCCGACACTTCTCTGAAAATTCGCCAACTGTTCTCCAGCTTTTATGCCGTGAACTTCTCCAATATCTGGCAAATATTCAAGAAGCGTTACAATGTTTTTGCTGCTTGGATCTGATTTTTGTCACCAAGCAGTGGATCACGCTTATCCAAACTGTCCCCAAATGCTCTTCACTAACTTGTTGCTAACTGCTCCCCATATATTCACCATTTTTTTGCGAATACAGGAGACATTTCCCGAATGTCAGGTGAGGCATTAGCGTCGTTAAAGAATAATTTGGGAGGATTTGGGGACAGTTTGGAGAATTTTTCCCCGGCATTTGTCGCAAGCTTATTTCAATCGTGTTTAAAATAAATTTTATGGTCAGTGAGCCATCAGGAACATGCAGAGAACGTTCAGGAAACATGTTGCATGCTCAAGAATAGTTAGGGAATTTGGTGAGACACCCCCTTAAGTTCCAACTCTTTCTTTCTTCCCTGTTTTTTTATTTGATTTTATTTTATTTAATAGTTACATACAGTACACACAAACATTAAGTAATTTCTCTTCTTATATTGCGCTACAATAAGGTATTACCTCAGTTCTGATATTAGGCTAGTACTTCAAATTAGAAACTGATTATGCTGTTATCAAAACTGAAACTGTAGGCAGAATCCAAAGTGCACCAAGTCAAAACATAACTCAATCTGAGTGTTACTTCTGAAATTGGCAAGATTCGTGTGACCTTTCGTCCTTTGAAATCTTATTCTCAGTTTGATTAATGATTAAAGTGTAAGTGCTTGAAGATGACATTGGATAATATATCAGAAAGAAATCAAAAGAAAATCTTTTCCACAGCCCAGAAAAATGTATTTAATACCCTGAATTTTTTTTTAAAAAAGATTTCGCTTTTTTTTTCCAGTACACGCATCCGTCCAAAACACAGCTAGAACATATTTCGAAGCTAGGCATTGTATTATGATTATTATTCTTATTATTATTCATGATACTGTTTGAAAACAGGTGTGAATACTTGGAGCGAGCTGGTTAGGACTCCTCGTGTGCAGTCATTCATTCAGCACGGTGTGTTTCCTGCTCTGAAGGTTGGAGTCTCCGGAGCTGTAGACTGTAAACAGGCATCGGTTCCAGTGCACGATGCTGGCGGCAGGCTTGGCAACGGATGGTATTAGTCTGTGATGGATGGAAATTTGTCTGTGGGTTGTTGATGTTGTTTTTTGCAATGCAGTTTTGACCCTGAATAAGAAATAAGATTGAAAGAAATAAGTTCGTCACACACTCCATCGCCTCAGTTCATGTCACTTTGTTAAAGGAGCTGTGTCACGATTTTTACACGAATTCCGCTGTCATGTAAATATGCAATGAATATCCAAAATACTAGTCTGTGTTTGTTAAATAGCCTTTAAACTTGCAAATCCAGAGGAGTTTAGAAGTTTTCTGACCTGACGTGGAGCCGATGGAAACAGATTGCAACAAGGACTTTTTGAAGTCTTCTTGTGCTGAACAGTTTTCAAGGCTTGAAATCCCCTTTAAACTCCTAGCAAATTTGTTGTGTGAACCTAATTCATGTCTAGCATTTTTTTTACTCATTTATACAATTAAGCAGCTAATCTTTACGAGCCTTGTTCAAGGGCGGATTGGTGGCCCCTGGGTTTGAATCCCTGGCCTTCAGATCAGCAACCCACAGCCTTAACCACTGAGTCACCACTTTCTCACTTACATTTTAAGTTGTTAAGGGCACCTTTTATCAAGTGCACACTTCAAGGAAGACCTTAAGGCTTAGTGTGGATATTAGGGCAAGGCAAGAGAGACAGAGAGACAGGAGATACCACCTGTCTTTGTGACATCGTCATAGTGTGACACACTGGTGGATCGTCGTGACACAGACAAAGACAGTGAGGCAAAAAGATATTTAGTTCAGAAAACATTTTACACTTTATACTTCAAAATAAGTCACATTAAATACAGTTGTACTGACCTTTAGAACCATGTTCAGCCAGGCACCCAGCTTTGACTGGACTGCGTCGTCCCATTGAAGCTGCCAACAGGGTTCAGGCTGACGCCATTTTGCACCAAAGCATCAAAGTTAAAGTCTAGACCATCAGCGTCCATTAGGTCCGTGCGGATGATGGAATCCACGTCACAGTCAAGACTCCCATTGAACATGTCCAAGTCCAAGTCTGCAGGAAAGCGTTCTGTTCCTGAAATCCCCATTCCATTACTGCCATTCAACACAGAGTAAACAGAAGTCTCGCTCAGCATAGAGGATTGCTGCTGGAGATGCTGCTTGGCAGATACTACATTATTAATTTCATTGGCCAGGCTTGGGTGACCAGTTTTCGGGAGTGAGTGTAGTGATCCCTGGGCATTCGAGCCCTGATGGTGCCGGTTGTTCTGGAGGAGGCTGCTCTGGCCTTTAAACCCAGAACTGAAGGATGACATCATAGGGTCTTTGGGGTGCATTAGGCCATTGCGAAGACGGGAACTCTGAGAAGCAACAGCTGCACTGGTTTGTGATATGAGTGGGTCTGACTGTGTCATCATGACATCACTGTGGCTGTGGGAGCCTAGCGAGTCAGAGTTTAGCAGCTCCTGAAGAGTGGCACTCCCAAAACGAGAAATGCTCGAGAAAGATGCTTGCTTGTTCTCCTGGATGGTCTGCATGGGAGTCTGGCGCAATGCTCCAGCAGAGGAACCAAAAATGGAATTACCAAACCCTCCACTACTACTGACACCATTTGGTGAGGAAGAGGAGGAGCCTGGAGAGGAAGTGGTGCTCCCAAAAGTGAAGTTGGAACCATCTTGACCTGCCTGTGTTGACGGTGCAAGTGTTATGTTGTCCAGCAGGTCATCCATCAGGTTGTCAGTTAGCCCATCATTGAGGTTCATTGTGCCTAGTCGTGGAAGCTCAGCTGGGCATTGTTTGGAGTTTGAGGAGGATGAAGAAGGAGGAGAAAGGCTGCTGGAACTCGAGTAGATCATTGGTGAAAGGGGCGGGCCCAACTCATCATCTGGGACCTCATCCAACTCTGCATTGGCTAGAATAGGTGACAGGCGGCCACTTATCGTGCTAGCATTAGAGTTTGTTCGTGAACGAAAGTCAGTCCAGCAGGAATCCAGTTCATCACTGCTGCGTGATGTAGGACTACCAGGCCACTTGGACAGACCCCCACCAGACACATTTTCCAGCGATCCCTCCTGGGCAGCCTGTAATGTTGCCTTCTTTTTAGCTGCACGTCCTCTTGCACTCTTGGTGTACTTGTTTCCATTGTCCATGGAGACTGCACGACGACGTGGCGCCTTGCCTCCCCTTCCCCCTTCGGGATTTATCATCCACCAGGAACTTTTTCCAGTTCCCTCATTTTGGACACGGACAAAACGGCTGTGCAGGGACAGGTTGTGCCGGATGGAATTCTGTAGCAACAAAGAGAAACGGATGAGATTAGTAGTTCATAAAACAGTTTTTTTTAAATCACAAGCGATGAGTATGCAGAAAGTCTATCAACATGAACATGCCTTTGTTTACTCTCTGAAGTAATATGATGAAGAAATGATGGGTACAAAGTTGCAATGAGGTATTTTCTTGTTTTTGAAATGCCTTCAGTCACTGCATGTTAATATGTTCACAAACAAGCAGACATTCAGCCAAGGTAGTATGTAGGCATTGTTAGGAGTAGCCAAAATGATCTGTCTGAGTCATACAACCCAGTGATGTAATGCACAAGAGACAAAAATAATGGCCCCCTCAGAGTAGTCCAGTGCACCACTGGAGACGGCAACCGAGTCAAAGGTACTTTTGAATGTTGGTCAATTTGAAGCCAAGACGAAACAGATACCTTTGTGCCCTCAGTCTCTACAAAGCAGTCATCACCAACCCTGTTCCTGGAGATCCTGCAGGCCTTATCTCTAAACAAAATCCAACACAACTCTTTTCGCTGATCAAGAACTTGTCAAGAAGTCAGTGACTTATTGGTCAGTTGGGCATGATTGGGTTGGAGTCAAAGTTTTCAGGGAGGGTAGATCTCCATGAACAGGACTGTGACCACTGTGTCAGAGGAGATAGTGGCTCAGTGTTTGGCATTGTCATCTCAAAGCAAGAAGATTCATCTTGGCCAAGGGTATTAATGTGTGGCACTTGTATATCCTCCTAGTGCTTGCATGGGTTTCCTCTGGGTACTCCAGTTTCCTCTGATGCTACTCTAAATGGCCCTTAGGTGTGAATGTGAGAATGGTGTCCGTGTTAGTCCTGAGATAACCTGGTGACCTGTTTAGGTGACCCCTCACCCAAATTCAGCTAGGACTGGCTCCAGCTTTCCCCACGACTCTGGCGGATATGTCGTATAGATAATGGATGGATATCTGTTATATATAAAGGAAGGATGAAATGTTGGTAATTGGCTAGCCTAGCCAGTGCGCAACACTAAGCCTCCTTTTTTTGCCAGGCAAATGTAAAAGCAAAGTAGTAACACTGCTGTACCTTTAGCTCATCTTACAGTGGGATGCCTAATGTTATAGGATAGACCACTTAGCAATGCTCGTACAGGGGCCGGACTCCGTGTCTGTCTTTCTGTTTGTCCCTCAGTCTCTCTGCCACAATGATGATGTTACAGACAGGGGTGCTACCATCCTGAGATATCCCACCTGCAGACCTTTAAGCACTACTTCTAATTCTAACTTTTTGCAGCTTCGTGAATTAAAAAAACTCAGCTAAAGCAAAATCCGAGTCTGGTCTTGGTGCTTAGATTGGTAGACTGGAAGATTATGCTAATACTCCAAGATGTATAAACCAAGATGACTCAAACACTGCCGTCTATCTGGAGATATGACTTCATGTTTGTGCACTGTGAATGCTCGTGTGACTAGAAGAAAGGAGCTGAGGGAAGGCAGTGACTAAAATCTCAATGGAGAAAGATGTTGTGAATGAAGTCATTAAGGCCTATTCTTTCTCCATGGTATATGACCGGAGACACGTAATGTCTGTGTTATTTTCTTCCCTCAGCAAGCGAGCGGATGAGTTCATCCTGAAGTATCATTGGTATTGAGTTTTCTTAGTAAAACCTGCGAGTAATTAGGAGGCTTACCCTTTCTCCAAATGGCTCCCAATCCTATCAACAATAGTGCACCAAGTCCAAGGCGGCCAAGTGTTTGGATTAATACTTTCGCTTGTATTCTGCATGTACCCATACATCCACCCGTATACTATAATGTCCATAAAAAATGACCTACACATTCTGTAATAATGTCAGAGAGAGGGCGCTACCACCCTGGGACATCGCACCCGTGGAGGTTTACAGACTATTTCAAATTTATAATAATTATAACATTGAACGCAAATTCTTTCCCGCTCTAAACCACCGCACAGTTAAAGTTCCCCATTCACTAGTGAATATCTGGTGTGTTTTATTTTCCATTATCACCACCCCAACTCACGGGCTTAGTACCTCTCATTCACCTGTTCTACATCTTGTTTTGGTTCTGTATGTTTACAATAACAATAATCATGGCGGCCGGTGCAGGGGTCATCAACACTCACGTACAGGAGGAAACAAATGGTTTCAGAAAGACATTGTGGATCCGATTCCATTTTATTTCCAAGAGACACCCCACTGTATTTCATCTTTATTTAATATACCTGGGAACTGAAAGGGCCCCATTAACCCTGGGTCTGTCCCGAGAAGACGAGGCGAGTGAGAATACACCTGAGTGTAGCCCAGTTCTGAACTAATGTTGAAATCATTGATGGTACTTTTAACAGTTGAGCTATTCTGTATTTTATTGTTTAGTACAGTTCAACTATTGATGTTTTTATTTGTGTGTGTTTTGTGTGTGTGTGTGTGTGTGTGTGTGTGTTTTGCGTGTGTAGGGATGTTAAATGAGAGCCCAGCTGCACACTGAATCTCTGGAACACAGAGGCCTTTTTGTCCTTCAGCAACATGTGGTAACAATCTATCAATGTCAGCAGCCACGTACTACACAAACGCATGCATGCACACACACACGCACACACACACACACACACACACACACACACACACACACATCTTTGATTTTACTCTCCTACTTTTATTAAAGCGAGCGAACTGGAACTGTGAGAACTGAAATGAAATGTGTGTACTGCAAAAAAAGAAAAAGCTAAAGGTCATAAAGCTCAAACCAGTGCCTTGTTTTATGACCCGGGCTTAGGTTACTAGGGTGACACTGATTCATCCACCAAATCAGATATCTGTGGTGTAAACAACCACCTCTAGCATGCTGGCCCACCAGGAGCTCATCAGGAATGAGTGTACATCCACAGAGCGTCAACCATCTCTCCCGTCTCTTTTCGAATCTCTTGCCAGGGTATACCACAACCTTCTAAGCACCCACGGGGTCAAAAGGCAACACTGTAATGTCAAGTACAATAATGCAAGAAGTCAGCATTCTTAAGCCTCAGCCCCGACGGCAGTTCTGTCAGCTGATTGGACAGTTTTACTGACCTGACGTTGCCCTTCACCCACAAAGCAGCATTCCAGATTTCACAGCACATCCTTTATCTGGTGCTTGAAGACGGCTTTAAATACTGTTCGAATCTATTTAAGAGCTCGATTCGGATTTAATCCCTGGAGCATTTAATCTGTTTTAAAGTGCCAAGAATAAATACGGAGGTGTAATGATGATGATGGTGATGAGGATGATGGTGATAAAGATAATGAAGTTGGTGATGATGGTGGTGATAATGATAACAGTGATGATCATAGTGATGGTGATGATAATGGTTATCAAGGTAATGATGATGATGGTGATGATGATGATAATGGTGACCATGATGATGGTGATGATTATGACGATGATGGTGATCATGATGATGGTGATAAAGATGATAATGGTGATCATGATGATGGTGATGATGATAATGATGGTGATGATGATAATGATGGTGATCATGATGAGGATGATGATCATGATGATGGTGATCATGATGATGGTGATGATAATGGTGATCATGATGATGGTGATGATGGTGATCATGATAATGGTGATGATTATGGTGATGATAATGGTGATCATGATGGTGATGATTATAATGACGGTGATGATTATTATGATGGTAATGATAATGGTGATCATGATGATGATGGTGATGATGGTGAACATGATGATGGTGATGATTATTATTATGGTAATGATAATGTTGATCATGAAGATGATGATGATGATCATGATGACGGTGATGATTATTATGATGGTAATGATAATGGTACTCATGATGATGAAGATGACGGTGATTATGGTGATGATTCTGATGATGGTGATGATAATGGTGATCATGATGATGGTGATCATGATGTTAATGATGAGGATGATGGTAATGATAATGGTGATCATGATGATGATGATGATGATGGTGATCATGATAATGATAATGAGGATGATGGTGGTGATGGTGATGATAACGGTGATGATCATAATGATGGTGGTGATGAAGAATAAGAAGAAGAGGAAGATGATATCACTACTTAGAAGGCTTTTTCAACAGTGACATGGTGACATAATCAGTGATGGAAAAAAATGTGTGTGTGTGTGTGTGTGTGTGTGTGTGTGTGTCTGTTTATGTGAGCATGTATTCCATAGAGGCGACAAACCCTTTCCTAGTCTCTTGGTAGAAATCACAGGCATCATAACAACGAAAAGCCTCGTGTACACACACACACACACACTTCTCGAAGTTGATGTTAGAGCAAGGTCACTATGCATACGTACGGGTTCATCAGAAGTTCTTCTCCTCACACTAACTTCTTACTCTTTCTCTCTTTCAGTGTGTGTGTGTGTGTGTGTGTGTGTGTGTGTGTGTGTGTGTGTGTGTGTGTGTTGTTAAATTTCCAGGAATAATTATTGAGCCTTGTTGCTCGGTAAGAAATTTATAGTTCTCCAAGCAGTTGATTTCATAATGGAGGGAGAGACAGAAATCGAGTTAAAGTAAAGAGAGAGAGAGAGAGAGAGAGGTTTAGGGAGGGAATGAAGGAGGGAGGGTACAGCAGACCATTGACACGTAGGAGGCAGTTTATAAATAAACTCAGACCAGGCGATGATGCTGCACAGGAGAGGAGAGATATTTATATGCACAATACACACACCCCTTACAAAAAAATGCTTAGACCCTCAAAAACACCCTCACGAAAAACATGAACCATGTCTGCAGATCTATACCCCCCCACCCCCCCACCCCACCCCGCCCACCGCCCACCGCCCCGTCCTCTCAGTCCATTCCCAGCTGCTCTATGTGCTGGATTGTAGAAGAGAACATTCCATTCCTTTTTTTTCCTGGACAGCACAAGGAGTCTCTCTTCATTTCATTGGTATATTTGTTGATCAGAAGTCACACACACACACACACACACACACACACACACACACACACACACATATATACATACATATGTACACACACACATATATATATATAATTATTATATTTTATAAATGATATGGTATGTGGGAAAAATAAAAGGACTACAGTTTAATCCCGACAAGCCTGTTTCGTGGTTGCAAACCGTAAAACTACATAAAACTGTAGTCCTTGTATTTTTCTCACATACCATATATATATATATATATATATATATACATACATATGGGGGTCACAGTGGTAGACACAGGGTCACAGGCTTGGCGAAGGCATTTGCATGTTCTCTTTGTGTATGCGTGGGTTTCCTCCTGGTACTCGGGTTTCCTCCCACAGCCCAAAGACATGCGCATTAGGCTAATTCGCTGCTCCCAATTTCCCCAAGGTGTGAGTGCGAGTATAAATGGTTGTGTGTGTGTGTTGGCCCTGCTATGGACTGGTGAGCTATTCACGGTGTACTCCGCCTTCACCTAGAGTCGGCTGAGGTAGGCTCCAGCCTCCTTGTGACCCTCGTAGGATTAAGTGGTTTGGCAAT
>JAQMYF010000022.1:7934887-7949887 GCA_030014195.1 Neosilurus mollespiculum
ATCAGCCGGACAAAAAAAAAAAAAAAAAAAAAGGAGAGAGAGAGAGAGAGAGAGAGAGAGAGAGATAAAGGGAAGAATGAGTGAGGAAGGGATAAAAAATAGTCTCGTAAACCTTCTGTGGCCTCGTAAGCCTTCAGAGCTCGCCTGTTCATTTTTCAGCAGGAGAAAAAAAGAGAAGATGAGCTGTCGAGCGGACGACATGAAAAACCTGCAAAGCAACCCACTCTTCCCCAGCAATCCCCGAACCCTCCGCCTCCGCCCTCCCCGAGGACTCCCATAATCTCAATAGTACTTTTCTAAGAGCTTTGCGCTCAGTCGTCCGTGGGTATGTGCAAAACGTATCCCTTTACACGAGACGGCGAGTGTGTGAGTGCACCTGGAAGCCTAGGCGCACATCAGGCACCTTTCAGAAGTCTCTCTACAATCTCTGGCTACACAGAAAGGATTTGTTATGCTCTCGCCAAACGTGTGACTCTTTATGAGACTTTTCTCAGAAGCTGATTCAAATTCCAGATGAATCCCTGAGCTATAACATCGTGTTCAATACTGTAGCTTGTACACTGCTTACACACTGTGGCTTTAAATCAAAAGAAAAAAATGATTTATATCTTCTAGCAGAGAGACAAAGTGACAGAAAGCCATGCAGAGAGAGAGAGAGAGAGAGAGAGAGAGACAAATATACAGACAGTCAGAAAGATTGAAATGCAGCGAGACGGAGAGACAGACACAAAGAGACACAGACAGAGAGACAGACAGACAGAGAGAAAGTGAGACAGAGAGAGACACACAGACAAGCAGGCAGACATAAAAACAGACAAAGACAGAGACAGAAAGGCGGACTGACAAAGAGACAGACAGAAATGCAGTCGAAGACAGACAGAAAGACAGAGATAGAGAGATAGGAGGTAGAAAGACAAACAGAAATACAGTCAGACAGAGAGACAGACAGGCAGAGATAGAGAGACAGACAGACAGACAGACGTGTTGATCAGATGGAACGACTCCAGGAATCTAACCAAGGTGTGATGGAGTTTGTTCTGGGTCTCCACTCAATCCATCAGATGTTTAGACCCGTGTGTGCTTGTTTGTTCAGAAGGTGCGTCCCTGGCTGTCTCACATGGCTTCCTCTGTAGCTCTGCTTCTTTCTGTATGTTTAAGCATGTAAGCGGAGTCCTTATGTAAATACAGCCTTCTCACACCACAGCTTAAGAGGATTTAAGAAAGACTTCTGTGACTTTTCTAACCGACCGCAGCGCCACCGTGAACCCGACGCCGAACCAGGCTGAAAACCCACGTCTTCTGCATTTATTCTGCTTTTTTAGCAGGTTATAAATAGCGGTGTGGTATTATAGGTTAACTTCTTCCTGAACCGCCTTTCTGTACAGCTGAGGTTCTTTACACACATGCGCGCCGTCCCAAGAGAAGCTGCGGCACATATGTGCGTGGGCCGTCTGAAATCTGGGTAAAGACCGAGTATACCATCAGTGAATAATTTATTGGTAGCGCAAGAAGTTCTCTAACAGTCTTTTCCTGTCTGTGTGTGTGTGTGTATGTGTTAGATTTTCAGGTGTGTATATCCAGTAAATCCCTGCGCCTGGTTTGTGCCACCTGCTGCAGCTTGTCACACTTGTACCATGTGCCGAAAGTGGCGAGAGGAGTTCCAAGGAAGCAGAGGGCAGATTTCGGGCACAGACTCTCGGAGGAAATCGTTTCCTGTGGGGTTTGGAAACCGCTGAACGCAAGTGGAATGCAGAGCGAGCAGCCAGTGGCACGGCGCTGCTGGAAAACAAGAAGGCGCCAGTTGGAAAGCATGCCCGTTTGACGAGTCGCCATGGTAACGAGTCAACGTTCTGCAAGTGCACCTGGTTTAGGACCAGAAATAAAAATAAATAAATAAACAAATAAAAAGTGTGTCTTGGAAATGATCGTATGATTTGAACTGCAGTTGTAAAGTTTCAGTGAAATTAGAAATGAAAGATAAAAGACTGTTGCTGGGTGGAGGGTTTTTTTCTGTACAGTTGGATTGTAGGAGGCCTCGCCGTCAACTCTGTGTGGTTCTTTCTCTCTCTTTCTCTCCCTCCCCCTCTCCTTTTTCTCTCTGAAGGAGTGAGCTGGAGGGAAGTCAGGGTACACGGTCACAGCATGCACACACACACACACACACACACACACACACACACACACACACATTATGCTGCCACACTACACATTGACCTACATACACTTCCACTGCGCTGAGTGGCCCACTGAATGTTCCAGCCAGTCACATGTGGGGGCGGAGTGCTGTCTAACCAATCACGTCAGCTCTTCTATTCTTCATGAGGTTTAGCCAGAAACAGGCTGAAACAGAGAAAGGGTCTGAAAATGGAGTATAAGAGGGGAACTGGGGCATCGGCTGTGCTCTTTCCCTGCCAATCACACACACACACACACACACACACCTTTTTTGTGTCCTGTCGCTTGGACTTCTTTCTTTCTATTTTCATAAGAAGTCTCACTCAGCAGAATGAACTGAGCTGTGATACTGGTTTCAGGCTGTTCTCATTTCTCATGAAATTCCCAGACACATTAACTTCAATTACAATTCATTAACTTGGGCAGACACGCGGCGTTCAAAAAGGCACCCAGTCGACGCTTTCGCTTCAGGCCACTCCCACTTCCACTCCCACTGCACGCCTAAAGCAACCAGCATGGACCCGGTTCAGCCTGGTCATCTTTCGCATGATGCGTGAACGTGATTACTGTATAAAACGCCAGAAACTGTCATTCAAGGTCAAGAACAATCATAACAATATAACAGTCTGGTGACCTCATCAAGCCGTCTGATTAGCCCATGCTAAAGATCAGGCTGATAAAGAGCGTCTTGCTACCTTTGCTCTTTTTTTATCTTCTAGACCTAATTTAATCTCTCTCTCTCTTTCTTTTAGCCTTTCTCACTCTATGCGCTTCCCTGCATGGTCATGGTATCTGGGTGTGATGGTGTTGCAGATGTAATCAGCCGCAGAAAGCCGATTACCGAATGACTCACTGCCTTTTCTGCTCAGAGTAATCACATATACATACTGAGATGTGCTCACATGACCAACCGCCTGACTGTTACTGCTACTTCATCGCTAATCCTGATAAACCAAAGGCATTATATTCACACCGACAAAAATCTGCAACACATACAGTGATTTATACTGCCGAACGCCTCCACATTGTTTAACATGACCTCCTGGTTACATCTCGAACACTGACGCTACAAAGTTTGGTAGACGGCGTCGTCTTGTGCTATAATATATATATAATAAATATAATTTAAAACAAAACCAACAAAACATATTAATAATGCATCCGTGGGCTGTTCGGCATTTTGGATACTAAACTCTGATGAACTCCAGAACTTCTAGGAACATAAATTTGTTGAAAGATCATGTGACACTTTAATTGTACGCGGTTCACCTCCTTTAAACCGATGATACGAATTCCGACAGCAACAGGTTTCACCAGAACCAATTCAGAAAGGGTTTCACGAGAATGAGAAAGGATAGTGAATTAATGATGTGACGTGAACGTACTGTATTTTTTTCATCTAAACTCCACCTGTTCACGACTAGCTGGGGATCCAGTTTATCAGTTTTACAAAATTAAACTGTGCATAAATAATTCAGTGTCTTAAATACTTTGAAGACTTTTATACATACATAGAATACATTATTAAAGCAACAACCGAACTTTTGTTTTGAAATTTCTTACAAAGTCACAATTTTTTGAAATTTGGAAATCAGAAATTAGTCTATAAATTATAAATCAGTTCTTTCAATAGTTAACACGACCTCTGATTGTATATGAGCTCACAACCTCACGAGGCATTAGCTGAGCGGGCTATTAGTCATGTTCGAACAGAGGGAGTGGAATAAATGTTTGATTTTATCCTCTGGATTGCATTTTCATTAATGTATTCAAATTCTTGAAAATTACACACACACACACACACACACACACACACACCTATATATATTTTTTTTCTTACCATAAAATACTAGCATGGAGCTGGCTAGTTAGCTGAAGGCCTGTTCCTTTAGCAGCCCAATAGGCACATTTAGTGAAAAAAACGGTCTAATTCTTTACAAATAATTAAATCAATGTTTTCATTCTCAAACACTTTAATTCCATATTTTGCTGCTTTTTGTGGAGAGTTTGTTAGCATGGGGCTAGCTTATTAGTGCCTGTAGCACACAAAAAGCATGTCTAATGGGAGAAAATAGGTCAAGTTCCTTAAATTAAATAAAAACGAAATATGTTCTTATTACCAATCACTTTAATTCAATATTTTATTGATTTTTGTGGTATTAGTCTAGATTGAGAAACCAGAGTTTGCATTAGCTAGCGAAACTAGTAGAAGCTAGCTATAATGGAACTTACGATTTCAGAAAAAGTCACGCTTGGTTAGAAAAAAAAACCCAAAACATACATTGTCATGAAATATTTTCATTCCAAATGTTGTTCTTTTTTGTGGAATAAATAAAACCCCAAAAACAAACAAACTAAAAAAAAAGACAGCTAGCGTTAGTTTTACCTCCAAACGAACTATTTCCAATTTTAATTTTTTTATTGTAATGCTGAGGTCACAGGATATGATCTGATATCCAAGAACCAGATTAGCCAATCAGAGCATGCAATTGCAAATATCTACTGACCTACGATAGAATAATAAGGGATAGTTCATGTACATGTATACAATAGAAGTAAAACATAACATCCAGAGACTTGGTCATTATCAGGAAAACCCAGACAGAGTGATCAGGACCCTGATGTATGTAGCAGAAGCGTCTTGTAGTTTATTTTCCGATAACGCGACACTCAGTGGTCACTGTCCTGTTTATTACACGACTCAAAAAATATTGTTGAAAAAGTATTTTCATTGCTTCCTCAAATGACACGCTCCAGATCCTAGAACAAACTATACGGTTATAATTAGTAACGGTGTCTTATAAAAAAAATAACATCGCTGAAGACTGCAATCAGACGTCCTATAATCCCAATTGATCCTGGTGAAAAAGGTCGAGGGGATGAATATTTATATAAAGCATTTAACATGACTCTTTCTCGACAAGGATGTTTTTTATAGAAATGTGTAATACATGTACTGCACACAGTGGGGTTTTTTTTGCGAGAGCAGCTCTTTGTGTTTTCATGGAAAAACCTCTAAAGCGTCGGCGCACAGCTGCAGGAAGCGGGTGAGGGGGGGGAGAAATAGTAGGTGAAAGAAAAGTAAAACAAACAAAAAAGAAGGAGACGGGAAAGACGAGAGTGAGAGAGAGAGAGAGAGAGAGAGAGAGAACTAATTGAGTGTGAAAGGCAAAGAGAGCTTGAATGTTTGCTAAATTGATGGTTGCGTGAGTCCAAACCAAAACTCTGTACACATGACACTTTCGACAGTACATTACTGCACACAAGACACAACTGTATAGACATGCAACACCACATGACCAATTCATCAGGTTTACAGCCCTCGCAGGCAAACAGTGACATCATCTGCAACAAGATCATAATCCTGTCCTATCCGCCTATCTATCGATCATTTCCATCCATTCGCCGAGCCTCTTACTCCTACTAGGGTCGCAGGAAGGCTGGAGCATATCTCAGCCGACTCTGGGCGAAGGTGGGGTGCGCCCTGGATAGTTCGCCAGTCTATCACATGGCCAATACACACACAACCATTCACAGCCAAGTAGCCTAATGTGCAATTGGCCTATTGGCCTGTAGGATGAACAAGGAGTACCTGGAGTACACCCACACATGCACACGGAGAACAACTCCACACAGAAATACCCTCACTGTTCCATTGCTAAGTTAACACCGTCGCTATTATGTACTAATGATGTCCTTACCGAGTCCTGATTCCACAACGTCTGCGCTATAAGCTCGGTCCATGGAGACCGTACCGCGTAATTATCGGCTTCTACTGTGTTCCTACCACGTTGTACAAATTCTTACTGTGTCCACACAATGCAGCGCAGGAACGCTGTTGTGTGTGACGTAAGTTTTAATAAATGCTATTAAAAATAATGCTACAGTTTAACCCCTTATCGCCTCTGATTTTATCGCGAACAACCGGATCTGGCGTGCAGACCTTTTTTTACATGAAGGCTCAGCTCTGTTCTCGCTAATATTTACAGCCCTGAATGCCCGTATTGGTGGATAGGAAAGGACAAAAGGTGCATGTTTTTTGTTTCTCTTCAGGATTCTGGACACGCACACGCGTGTCTTCATTGTGCCGTCCTCTATCCATCAATGCACCAAATGTTGAATGATGTGCTGTTTGCATAGCCAAATTATTTCTGCTTGGTGCAACAAATTTGAAAAAAAAAAAAGGAAAAGAATTGGACTGGATTGCACCCTTCTCTCTCCTGTAACCTGTGTTCACATTAGCAAACAGTGCGACGTGAAATACGACGGTCACGACATGCTAAAGTGGTGTTCATGCTAAAAGCCTGGGCTGATTCCTAGGACCAGTTCTCGCATCTTTAGTTCCATCCTGCACTTAATGCTTGACATGCAGTCATGTATACCGTATATATTTAGCATCAAATCTTACTGACAGAAGCAAGAAATGAAAGAAGAAGAGGTCTGTTGCTGTCTCTGGTCAGGGTGCTGTGCGCGACTAGCACATTTAGCTTGCTTTGCTAAAGGAGTGAGTAGGTAGCTACATGCGTAACACGTAAGACGAGAAATCAAACTTTCGGTACATTTTACGTAACTGTGCTGTGTTTAATACGTATTTTAATTAGCAACTGATGAGCTAGCATATGATTCCTGTTTACTACGATACAAACGTTACGCAACACACTATTAGTGTGTGGAGTTCTGGTTTTGGAGAACTAATAGAAGAAAGAAGCATGGTGTCGTATCAAATGATCTGAGACATTTTAAAGAAAAATCATCAGGCCAAAAAAAAAAAAAAAGAATTGAGAAGGATTTGTAAGGTGAATATGCAAATAAGGAAACCTGATCACGGGTGGTGAAGCATGCAAGCAGAGCACTGGGTTGGTTTCTCCGTGCGTTCCTGCGTGCTGTAGAAAACAGGCCTTGCTCGCTCACTCCGTCACTCAACAGGATAACACATGGAGGATTAACGGGCAGCTTTTTTTTTTGGGGGGGGGGGTCGTATACAGGGCTGGGAAAACCAACGTGGTAAAGCATGTGACCCCTGTTCTGCTCTTCACGTGGGGACTCAAAAGTCTGAGAATGTGTTCTGTGAATGCACTGGATTGGCGTTCATTTGTTTAAGGCAGTCAGAGTGAGCCTGAAGACGCCCGAGTAACACGGATACTTTAATGCATGGTAAAGCATGCCGTGTGTGTGTGTGTGTGTGTGTGTGAATTCTTTGTAAGAGGTCACGCCTGTCTTAACTTCCAAACCAAAAAAAAAAAAAAAACAATACAAATAAAAGAATTGGAGTCTTCACCTTGGCTTGGCAAGAAAGTTACCACTGAGGTGTTATTTAACTCCACCATGTGTTATTATGTTTACAATGTACACTGCAAAAAAAAAAAAAAAAAAAAAAAAGAAGCAAAACGTGCGCCCTCTAATATTTTGTTGGATGGCCTTAAGCCTTGAGTAGCCCATCACGTAATTCCCTTGGTGTCGTTTCGACAAGTTCACCGGCAAAAAAAAAAAAAAAATTCTAACCACTCCAGAAAGTCTTCTCCGACACATCCCTTTCAAACACTTTCAATAGGGTTAAGAAGGTCGGGACTCTGGGGTGCCGATACATATGTGAAAATGATTCCTCGTGCTCCCTGAACCTCTCGCTCATTATCTGAGTCCCCATTTTATATCCGCGCCATCAGGGAAGAAAAAGTGCATTGATGTGAAAACCTGCTCATTCACCACATTCAGATCATCAGCCGACTTCGTTTTATTGCCACATTAATGTTGCCGAGCCTTGACCGGACCGACTGGAGCAACAACGCCATTACGATGACGATTACGTGCTGTAATCAATGGCAAAGACGCTCCAGCAAAATTGCTATATTTTAATTTCTTATGCGACTCTGCAGTTGTTTATCTTTACCGCCTGTCTTGGTTTCGTTTGTCTGATTTAAAGCGTCTGATCAATGAATAATAAGGAGGGAAAAAAATGGAGGATGATTTGGAACGATCCCAGTCGCATCTACCCACTCGAGCAGAAACTCTGCCCAGTCCTACTTGGCTTGCCTTGAATACAGATTGAATTCTGGCGTGTATTTCTCTCCTTTTCTCTCTCTCTCTTTTTAACCAAACGGTCATAGAATTCTTCTAACGGTGCACATTGGGTGAATTTTAATGTGAATGTGAGCTGATTGCAGCAACGGGTGAAGTCTCAGCTTTTTATAGTGAGTACAGGAAAAACAGGCAGAGAGAAAGAAAGAAGAGAGAGAGAGAGAGAAAGGGGGGGGGTGTACGATAAGTAGAGAGAACAAATCTGAAAGAACGGCCAAATCTAGCCACAAAAACGCGAGTCAGCTGTAGAATGTATATCAGAGCTGCTGCAGCCTTTAATGTGTGTCAAACCTGTTCGCCCGCTGCGAATGAAACGCGAGAACCTGAACAGGAGCGGGAGTTAGGCTCGAGCCCTGACTCTGCACTTTTTTTTCTCTCGTGCATGCCTACTCACATGTCGACAGGGCTGCCCTGGGGTCACAGTTAAGACAGGTGTGCAAACTCTAAACGTGTGGAAATTTGTGATAAAGGGCCTCAGATAGCATGAAGAACTAGCCTTTTTACACACATTAGCCAAATGCTAGTCCTCCATAGCCGGGCCTGCAGAGCTTAGTCCTTTAAGACAGAAGGAGATTCGGGTATTCAGCTTGTGGTAATTCTTGACCACAGACAATTCAGCGCACACAGGGCTTCGAATGAGTCAAACCGCGTGGAGGACCTGCACTCCGAGTGTACGCTTCGGATTCAAATCTAAAACAGTTTCGACCAGTAGGTTTCTATCTGAGTATAAAGAAAGACTATATATAGATAAATATAGATGTATATTGGACATTAAGGCGACTTTGACTGCCAAATCCCAACACCCATCCCCCCGCCCCCCTTTCCCCCCCCCCGAATGTAGCTGCTTTGAATAAAAAGACATTTGTTTGGTCGCCGAGCGACGCCGGAGTGTAGTGGACTACTGAAAAGGAAGTGAGCAGCCGAGGAATGTCGCCGTTCCCAGAAAAAGGGAGTGAATTAACAAACGTTTTGTACAAACATCATGCTTAAGAACAAATGTCTGATATGACAAAACCCAGGACAGACCAAAGACTGGGAAAAACAACATAAACACCATCAATCTTCCACCGATATATCCCAATCATTCCATTGTTCTCTTTGTCCAGCGCTGCTTAGCTCAGCTCTCAGCTCTTCCCCAGAGAGGGCACATTCGAGATCTTTAATGATTTGGGCTACGAGCCACACCTGGGTCACGCTTCAATCGTCCATTGTCCTTTCTTGGCCCTGGGGTCATCGGAATTCCCAGCTATGACAGCAGATGTTAGGGTTTAAGCGTGCACGTGTTGTATAATCCACTCCAACTTTGTAGGATAAGCAACCTAATGAAATATGGAAAAATATTCAAACTTAGCATAAATTTGGCGTAATCCTAACCGAACCCCGGAATAAACCAACTCCATAACACTTGCTTGTCAGTGACTATCGAGACGATGACTTGGACCGCGTACATAAGTGTAAGAGGTGTCTTTGGAGAACATTTGGTTTTTCATTTCATCACCACCACCATATCAGTGAGGAGCTCCTGACACAGAACGCTCGCTTTATCGTAGCTGATTAATTTTTAATCAAGAACAATTTAGCCTCCGCCGCTCAGCACCGCTGCCGTGGCAGACAGGCTTAATTGGAAAGGACGGGTCATGAGGAAAACATATTAAACTTTCAAAAGCCTCGGGTCAGAGCGTTTTGGTGAGGTGCGTGCGTACCCAGAGAGAGTGGGCGGGTCTGGCGGAAAAATACAATAATCCTACTGGACGCCTACTGGATACTGTCTGATGTTTATTGCTTGTTGCTGCTCGTGTCAGTATATCACAGTATCATGGAGGGATTTCTGAGTCTGATTCATCACTATTAGGAACCGGTTTATCCTGATCCAGGTGGTGAAGATCCAGAACGCTGATGGAAACCACAGGAACACTCAGAAAAATGCCGTATGGCTCAGGATTCGCATCGGCGACCACGAAGCTGCACCGTTGTGCTGCCATGTCCGTCTCCAAAATATTTATACGGGTATGGTTGGACTGGGGCAACGAGACCACACGCGTTTCTAATAAGCCGTCTAGCCACACCCCAAACACCTGTGCTGATGGAAATTCTAAGTTTCCAGTCGAATTAATGACAGAACAAGTTCGGGCTTGACTCCCATGGAAACATTGATGGCCTGATAAAGACATGATGCAATAAATTTATTCAAATGAAGCAGTGTGCCTTTCAGTCTCGCTGTGTGTGCGTGTGTGTGTGTGTGTGTGTGTGTGTGTGTGTGTAAATCTGTACAGTATGACTGTAGTCTTGTAACCCTGCCAATCACAGGTTGTGTGGTTACCATGGCAACACATGACCATCTGAAAAACCTATGACCATGCCCACCTTCAGTCACCACCCCAAAGACACACACACACACACACACATAAATGCATTGTGGAAGCTGTGCCAGCCAGAGAGGCACCCATACCATCTCACCCTCTCATGAACCTACACCACACGTGGAGAACCATGGGAACAAATCCACCAATCACATGGCGTTAGAAAAGATCACATTATTTACTTATGAGCGCATACAAATCAGCCACAGCGCTACAAGATACAGTGCTGCTGAAATCCATCCCTGTGCTTCAACTAGTGCGGATTTAATCAGGCGTTTTTACGTCTTGCTGTAAAACTCTTACTAACAGCGCTAAGTTTTAGGAAATAATTACGAGAACATAAATGGGGTTTAAATGAATCGCTTCAATATGAAATCCCCTCACACATACAAACACACACACACACACACACAACTCTGTGGGGACATTCACTGATATAATGCCTTCCCCAGCCACTTACTCGAGTCTTAACCATCAGAACTAAACACTAAATACCCATCCTCAACCTGTACCCTAATTTACTTCTACCCTGAACCCCGAAACCAAGTCTTAACCCTCAAATAGCATTTTAAGAAATTGAAACCTTTAACACACACACACACACACACAAAAGTGAGGACCAGACATATTCCGGTCCTCACTATGTAGCCAGTACAAGTACGCACACACACACACACACACACACACAGGGAAACATACGTTCATTTAAAATCTAATAAAACATCCCAAAAATCATGTGAGCAAATAAAGTGTCTTTGAAACATGTGGAGTGGATCACTTGGCTTTGGAGTTCATTTAGTAGAATGCTAAATCAATAAATTTACCCCTTCACCCTGACACGATTACACACACACACACACACACACACACACACAGTGCGTTTAAATACTGGCCATTCCAAACAGCGCGGCTCTATATTTTCTCATGGACCAGCAAGTGAGAATTCACAAGGCCTGCATTATTACCTACGTATCCCGTCCATCCCACCCCCATCCCCCCCCTTCTCCAACTGCAGCAGATCCCACCAGAACAAAGAAAAGTCCGTCATGATGTCATTAGACACGCCATGGTCGGGCTTGGTTTTTCCAACTTCACCTATTTGCACTATTTGTGTACCCAGGAGCTTAAAACCTTCCTCTGGTAGAAGCATGCACGCACGCTAACGCAGACCCGCGCCAATGTTTTGGTGAAACTGGCTTCAGTTAGCTGATGACCAAGTCGAGAAGACTGAACAAAACACACACACACACAACACAAAGGGGAAGACAGATAGCATTTATAGAAAGGAGATATAAAGTAGCCTAATATGCATATCTTTGGACCGTCCAAGGAAACCAGAGTACCCAGAGGAAACCCACACAAGCACAGGGAGAACCTTCACCAAGCCCAGGACTCGAACCCAGGACCTTCTTGCTGTGAGGTGGACCTGCTAACCACTAAGCCTCCGTGCCGTCCTAATTCATAACGTTATCTTATGTAACGTCTTTGGACTGTCGGAGGAAACCGGAGAACCCAGAGGAAACCCACACAAGCACACCAAGTGCAAACATCCACACATGCCTACATTTTGGTCTCCTATTTGTCTATAAGTCCACGTAGCTACCTTTCAACTAGGTAGGAGTCACTGCCAAAATCTCAGTGGAGTCGGGAGTCAGTTCGCTGTGAGGTGCTTACAGCCGCTGGCTTCTGTTACAGTTAGAAAAGTGTCCCGGTGTATAGTTAGCTTTAGGTGTGGATGGGGTAAGTGTGCAGAATAACATATGAGCGCGGACTTTACTGGAACATGCCCAGACAGGCTTTCTCTATGTCGCAGAAATAGGAAACAAGACACACTTAAAAAAAAAAAAAAAAAAAGGATTTCATAGGAATTTTCAGTGTATAACAAATCATCTACCAGATTCCTATAGGGAGTTTCACACAGAGGAGTTCTCTAGAAGAGTGTGTGTGTCACTCCGTAATTACTATTCTGGATAATTATTATCATGGTGTGGTCAGGACAGGACAATAAACTGCTTTATTTTCAGATCCATAGCGTATGACATGCAAGCCACAACCCAGCAGGCAACAAAAGGAATGAGAGAGAGAGAGAGAGAGAGAGAGAGAGAGAGAGAGATTAGACAGAGAGATAGAGTGAGAGAGAGTAAGAGAGAGAGAGTGAGAGAGATAGAGTGAGCGAGATGTAAATAGATAGAGAGAGAGGAGAGAAAGAGAGACAGAGAGAGATAGAGAGAGATGAGAGATAGAGTGAGAGAGATATAAATAGAGAGAGAGATGAGAGAGAGAGAGTGAGAGAGAGTGACAGAGAGAGATAGAGTGAGTGAGATATAAATAGATAGAGAGGAGAGAAAGAGAGAGAGATGAGAGAGAGAGATGAGAGATAGAGTGAGAGTAAGATAGTGAGAGATAGAGAGAGAGAGAGAGTGAGAGAGAGAGATAGTGAGAGAGATAGAGAGAGATGAGAGAGAGAGATAAGAGATAGCATGAGAGAGAAATAAATAGAGAGAGAGGAGAGAATGAGAGAGAGAGAGAGAGAGAGAGAGATGTAAGAGAGAGAGAGAGAGAGAGTGAGAAAGAGTGAGAGATAGAGTGAGAGAGAGTGAGAGAGATAGAGTGAGCGAGATGTAAATAGATAGAGAGAGAGAAGAGAAAGAGAGACAGAGAGAGATAGATAGAGATTAGAGAGAGAGAGAGAGAGAGTGAGAGAGAGAGAGAGAAAGAGAGAGATGAGAGAGAGAGATGAGAGAGATGAGAGAGAGAGATGAGAGATAGAATGAGAGAGAAATAAATAGAGAGAGGAGAGAATGAGAGAGAGAGAGAGAGAGAGAGAGAGAGAGAGAGAGAGAGAGGGAGGGGGGTCCATTAGTAAGCTTCTTTTTGTGCAGGTATTCCGGGTTAAACTGGTGTTTAATCTCTTTACTGATGGACACTTTAGACTTTAGGAGGTGAGTGAGATCTCATAGGTTCCACTGATTTATTCCTTTCTTTAATTTTTTTTCTTTAAGTAAAATGTCAGAGTAATTATTCACACACCCGTTTTTAATATCCATCTAGCAATTATGTAAAGGCATGAATGCGTGTCTTGTTTACATATGATGTCATCTGCATCGCCACGAAAAGTGAGTCACGCGGAGCTGCTGTCGCTGTGCACGAGCGCGCGCGCGCGCCCCCGTCTCGAGGCGCTCGCGCACGCCAGCACATGTGTTCCTTTTGTTTTTGTTTTGGTCGTGGAAATCAGGGTGTCACGAGCACCTTAGCACCGACATGTACAGCTCTATGTATATAAATATAAAGGAAGACCGGAGACCGGAGCAGGTCCTACCTTCCAGCCCGCGGAGCTGTTGCTGTCTCCTTTGTCTTTGAAATACGGGACATTCCTGACCATCCAGTCATAAATCTGGGACAGGGTCAGTCTTTTGTCCGGTGTGCTCTCTATGGCTTTCGTGATAAGGTCTGCGTAGGACAGGTTGCCCCAGGCGTTTCTGCGCGATGAGGACTTGCGCGGGGTCTGCACCCCCTGCGCCCCCCCCTGTCCGTCCGCCTCCGCGACGCGCGCTTTGGTCTCCACCTGGGTCTGCGAGGCCACCTGGTCCTGATCCCCGCTCGAGCGCAGCCCGTCGGGTCTGCCGTCGTCCCCGTTCTCACCGACAACCATCGCGCTCTCCTCCTCGTCGTCTTCCTCCTCCGGGATGATGTACGTGTCATTGGCTTCGGGCTTCGGCTTCGCCAGGCTGGACTCCGGCAGTGGCCAAGTGCACGACCGCGGGCGCTTCTGGGGCTCAAAGTCCGGGTCTATGGCCACGTCCCGACTGGACAGAGGCTCGGGAGATGTTGTCTCGGCCATCGAGACGTCGGAATCTGTAGACTGTTGCAGCACGAGCTAGTTTAGACGCGTAGGGGCGCGCGGTCAGAGTCGCGTGCCATGAACGCGTCCCGACAATCTGTAGAGAGCGTGCACAGGAGAAAACCCTGAATTAGGCTACAGATGACACGAGCACGAGCATAGTCTACTACTACTACTACTACTACTACCACACACACACACACACACACACACCGTTCAGATCCCGCAGCCTTCCCCGCCGAACCCCGGACTCCGGTTCTGCGACGCGCTCGAGCTCAGACCGAGCACTGATGTAATGCAGCTGTGTATCTCACGCGCACTTCTCCAAGCGCCGAGGACAGGACGCCGCAACGTCACTAAAACCATCCCATTCACTCAAATCCCCCCTGCGCTCTCAAGAGGAGCCGATTAAATAATAATAACAATAACAATAATAATAATAATAATAATAATAACACCGCCCGAAACAATCCCCAGATAACAGATCAGAGACTGAGCTGATCACGGCTTGTACTGGACATTCAGCTTCCCTTCTCTCTCCTTTTTACT
>JAQMYF010000022.1:7954887-7957106 GCA_030014195.1 Neosilurus mollespiculum
AGAGTAAAATACATGAAGATAAGGAAGATAAAGGAAGATCACACTGTTAAGGGAAAAAAATGTATATTTCTTAAAATATATTTAAATATGTTTTTGTACATAAAAATCCAGATCTTTCTCTTCAGATTTTATTCTTTGTGGTTTAAACAGGTCACCAGTAGGGGGAGCTGTGCACCAAGCAGGATTAAATTGTGCACGCCACATCATATGCATGTAAATATCCAGAGCTCACATGACTGAGTCTGTCAGGGTTAAAATATGTAATTAAAATAAAGAAACAAACATTAAAATCTCCTTTTAGTGAGCCTTTTTGTGCTAATGTTCTATTGCAGTACAGTATATACTAAAACTATTATGGACCTCAAGCCAGTGCGAGCGGGAGAGTAGTCTAGACTTCTACCTCGATTCTCCTGCGTTTCTTCACTACTTGGCTGTTTCTGTCCTTTTTAATTGTAATATGATCAAAAAGAGATGTGATGGTTCCATCTTTTAGCCGTCTATTGTTTTTCAGATGGTCTGCCCCGACAGACTGCACGGCAAATGGACCCATTTCATAGCCTTCATGCATGAAGTGGTCACAACTTGCTTCCCTTGGTCGGCTGTCAAACCCTCCAGGCCCGGTGACAGCTTTCATTTTGAGAAAATCTGCAGATCCTCTTCCCAGAATCCTTACCATGCTTACAAACCCACAGTTCAACCGAAAACCATAACAAAGGGGTAGAGGTTACACACAGAAATAGACTTCAGTACTCTGTAATCTGCACCATATGATACAACATCCCACAAGCAGAAATGTGGTGACTGGTTTGTTTGGCAACTCTGATATCATGAAGCGGAAATTTTTAATCATTGCTGAGCAAGAAAATTCTCTAAGATTAGTAGTCTGTACACATAATAAAGATTCATGCACTGCCTCAAGGCGGTGCTTCTGAGAGATATTTCTATTGGTGGGTGTCCAAGGCTGGTGTTATTAGAGTAGCGTGGCTACTTTTATTTAAACGATAAATCCCTCTCGACTGAGCGATTCTCCTTATTATACGTCACCTCATTCAATAATTGCTTATTTTTCTGAGTGAATAATGTTCAATATTTGTTATAGTCACTACAAGCATGCAGTGTTTTCATTACTGTATTTTTTTTTTTAAAGTTTCTGTGCAGTATTTACTAAAACATCTATTAGGAAGTCATTCATTCATTCATTTTCTGAATTAGGGTCACAGGGAGGCCGGAGCCTATCTCAGTCGACTCTGGGCAGGGGCGGGGTACACCCTAAACAGCTCGCCAGACCACTGCAGGGCAACACACATACAACCATTCACACTCACACTCACATTCACTCGTAGGGGTGATGTGGAATAGCCAATTAGCCTCCTGTGCATGTTTTTAGACTGAGGGAGGAAACCAGAGTTCCGGGAGGAAACCCATGCAAGCACGAGGAGACCATGAAATCTCCATCCAAAAATGCCTGCTTTTAGGAAGTGTGGTTTACTTATGTTTTAGTGTAGTATGTACAAAACTTTTAAGAAAAAAATTCTAGCTACGCTTTGCTTAGCTTGGCTTGAAGCACAGAACTCACCTGAGCTGACTCGGTCACGGTTAAAGCATATGAACTGTAAAAGTCAAGTTTTTGTTTGTTTTTGTTAATTATACCATGTAGTACATAACTAACCTTTTAAAGGGAGTTAAAAAGAGTCTAGACCTGCTCGTGTGTGTGTGTGTGTGGAGCTGCTCATTATTAAAGGAAATGTAAAAAAAAAGGAAAAAAATCATACAAATCTCATTTTTTACTGTATTTTTTATTTATTTTTTGCCTATGCTCCCGTATAGTATATACCAAAACAAGTACATGTCTCAGGCTCACTGTATATCACTACATCCACCTTACTTTTTGGTGCACCATTGTTAAATATTAATTTAGAAATGAACTGAAACTTATTTATCTCATCACCATCTCATTAACAGTGAACTACATCTCATTACGTTTCTCAAAGTAAACACATCACTCACTCGAAAAATGACTAGAGCGCTACAGAACCACACGAGCTCAGATTCAGATCGAGATTTCTCTTGTGAAACACCTTTCCTTCTGGTTGCACTCTCCATTTCACTGTGACGTTCCCCGCCAGCCCACGTTCCTTCAGCTTCTGCTGGATCTGAAGAAGAGAATAAAACTCTTATTAGTGAATAATCCAGAATAGTGAGACTCGTCTCCTGTGAAA
>JAQMYF010000022.1:7957206-7973839 GCA_030014195.1 Neosilurus mollespiculum
AGTATTTCAGTAAAGTACTGAAACATACCTGAAACACGGAGCTGATCGATCGATGTTGGAGATTTGAGATATTTCAGTGTCTTTCAGAGAAACCTGTCAGCTTCACACTGAGTTACTGTTTATATTCTTTGAAGTTAGACGACTAAATGCACCTAAACACTTTGTCCTTTTTACTTTACAAAACAAATTGGATGTAAATCTGTGGGCGGGGCACGAGTAAACATACACTAACAACAGCAGAGTGTAGATGTTGGGAGAAGTGCGAGATTCATAGATATAGACTGCGCAATTATTTACAAATAAAAACTATAAAAATACAGATTGCACAAATATTCACCCTCGTTTGCTATTCTTTCATTGTATGTATTATTTGTATTTATTATATATATATATATATATAATTTTTTTTTTCTATTTAAAAAAACCAAAAAAAAAAAAATCCCTCCTGCTTCTTCTTGTTCTTATTTATTAGATTTTTAAAAATATATATTTTTTAACCATGATAGACTTGGTTAGGTGAATTCTGTTTAATTAATAAATTCAATATTAATTATTAATTAAATAATTGTATTCATGTAAAAATCTATTAATGAATGTATTTTTATACATATGTACTACCATATTAATGCTTCCGAAATATGGGGTGAGATTTTATGAATTTTAAAATGGTGAACCCTGAAGAGTGAAGTGATGGTTTTGATAAATATTCATTTATATATTCTCAGAACGCTGCACGACCTCTAATTTCATTCTTATAATTAACTTAAAACACTTTAATTTATTTAGTATTTCCTACAAATGACTGAGCTGAGCTTAATTTTCAGGAGTGATAAATTAATGATGTAATTAATAGACACTGGTAGTTTCAGAAGAGGTTTATTGTGCAGTTTTTTGTCATTATTGACACTTTGTATAATCGAGTTGTAGTCGCTCTGAGACGGTGGGTCACATTTGCCGTTGAATCCAGTACTGCTTCGTCTGCATCTCTGTTAGCCGTGACAGCGTCCTCTGCAGGGCAAAGATTTCCTCCTCGGCTGTGAAGAGAGCCAGACGTTTCCCTGCTTCCTGAACACATCCACACAGACGCATGAACATTGCTGTGCGTACCACGCTTCATGATGATTAAGTAATCACGTTCACATTTTAATAACATCTGGCTGCTACTGTGCTTTATTATATGGCAACGGCAGTACACACAATCTTATTGGTTGACGGATGGGCTATATTTTGTATGGACTGGTGTGTACCAACCTATAAGTTAGCCGGTAGCTAGCAACACAGTGTGCTATGATCATCGGCAACTTTCATGGGAACGGAAACAACCTGAACGCTACCTTTCACGAATGCATGTAGAGACAGGATTCATATGCAAGATGAGAAGTTTATTGTGGACTGGCAACCCAAGAGATACAGGAAATGAAGCACAAACTAAATCAATTTGCATGTAGCCAGCTAGCAAAGTACAAACTAAGCAAATTGAGCACTGGGCCAAGTAATGACCCAGAACATGGCACATTAGAAGTGGTGTTACGGCGCTACCAAAGTCCTCACAAACACAGATGAAGATGCCATGGTCAGAAGTGGGTAAGTAACAGTGCTGGAAGTGAAATAATAAGGCTGACGTTTTAAAAATGCTTATTATCCCCGTTTGCTCGGTCTGTACAGTGAAACCTCAGCCCTTGGACTTTTTTCAGACAGGCCTCGCACTCGGTTAATAAGAAGTTTTTATACTCTTAATAAATGTAGAAGTATGCACTTACTTAGAAGGGTGCACTAATTTTTTATCTGGTTCCTGTATAGGGCAGCACGGTGGTGAGTGATTAGCATGTTTGCCAAACAGCAAGAAGGTCCTTGGTTCAAGGCCCTGGTGTTTCTGTATGGAGTTTGCTTGTTCCCTTGGGTACTCTGGTTTCCTCCCACAGTCCAAATACATGCACAGTAAGATAACTGGATGTCAACTGCCCCTAGGTGTGAGTGTGAATGGTTGTGTGTGTGTTGGCCCTACAATGGTCTGGCGAGCTGTTCTGGGAGTACCCTGCCTTTTGCCCAGAAAAGGCTGAGATAGGCTCCAGTCTCCCAGTGACCCTGGTAGGATTAAGCGGTTCAGCAAATGAATAAATAGTTCCTGAATGTGGGATTTTATTTTGGAAAAACACTGACTGCTGATTATTATATCACTTATATATACAGCTGTTGGTGGGGACCACCCACTTTTATTTAAATTTAGGTCCTGATAAACAAAAGCAAAGCACTGATTTTTTTCTGTGACTGTATAAGAGTGCTGGATCTTGTGTCATCTGGAGAAGTAAACAAGTCCAGGTTATTTAAGGGGTTATTTGTAAAGAAATGCTGCTGCTGGCCTTGTGGCTAAAGCACTCACTCACATTAGTGAGGCCGAGCTCATCGAGCATCAGACGGTCCCGCTCTTCCTCTCCAGACATAGTGCCTCCATCAAAGAGCTGATACAGAGGGGCTTCAGCTAACACCACCACCCGCACCTGAAAAAAAAAAAAAAAAACAAAACAGCGCTGAGAGCTTTAGAAATGAGTAAAGTGAGCTCAGGAGGTTCTAGCCACAGAACGACAGGAACACCGTTATTTTTGTTAGATATATAAAACAGTACAGGACACTCGTCAGGTCCCCATCAGTATCTCGATAAAATTATTTAATTCCAAATTTTGTTACTTTTTGTGGAAAAACCTTTAGCACAGCGCTACCTGATTAGCTGAAGGCCTGTCCCTTTAAATAAATAAATTGGTGAAAAAAGGGTCTAAAACATAAAACAATAGGTTTTTACAACAAAATACTTTAATTCTTTATTTTAGGCTCTTCTTGGAGAGCCGGTTAGCACAACGCTAGCTGGTTAACACAGGACTAGCTGGTTAGCTGAAGGCATGAAGTCCAATAAAATAAAACTTTTTGAAAAAAAAAACAAAACAAAACAAAACAAAATCCAGGTCAAATCCTTACAAACAAACAAACAAACAAATAAAAAAAATCAAAAACTTAGTCTAGACTGAAAAACTGGTGTTTGTGGCCTTTCCGGATTGGTGGAGGGCTTTTTGTTCCTGTGGTGATGCTGAGGTCACAGTATATGAGGAGATATCCTAGGAGTAGATTAGCCAATCAGAACACGCAAATGCTAATATCTAGTGACCTAGGATAGAATAATAGGTGATATCACAATTTCTGCATCCCAGACTCGGTTCGATTCAAACACACTACGTTTAATATGGAACACGACACATTGTTTACTCGTTCGTATTGTTGTTCTCTGCCAGAAATGTTCTTCTTTAACCCAGGTGAACATGCACAGAGGAATATCCAGCAATATAAAAGTCAGGCAGTTACTATTTATGTTTAAGGGATGGATGTTCGATGCTCGCTATGGTGTACTGTTGCTAGACGCTTCTTCTACAGGGTGTGTGTTTCTGTTTCACCTTTTGGTCGTATAAGGTGTCGATAAGTGTAATGAGGCGTCTGGCTTGGTCCTTTCGAGCAACCTTCAACCGAGGAACGTGACGGATGATGACTGTATTGAAATGGCGAGCGATCTCCAGATAATCGCTCGCTCCCAATGGCTGAAACACACACACACACACACACAGCATTGAACATGTTATCATACAATTAACAACAATTATTAACAGACTTAGAGAAAAATAAAACACTTCTAATTGAAGTTCTAAGTGAGTAAAAGGAATCCGCGTTGCTCTCAGCGCTCCCTCTCGACCTTGAGAGATAAAGACTATGTAGGATATACTCTTTATCAAGTGCTCTGAACCTTTTGTCCCATCTGTCTCTTGTTTTTCCCCTCTTTTCTCCTGCTCATTCTTTATTTTTTTCCCTCTCTATGCGCAGTGGAACCTGTGGACGTTTTTAAGAGTGTGTTATCCAGCAAGGAAAGTACATTAAATCATGCTGACATTGTCCTGACTGCATTAGCCTGTCCATGAAGATAAAGAAGTTGAGGACTCTTCATACACACACACGCACACACTGAGCGAATGGAAGTGAACAGCACTCTCGAAAAAGGCCGAAGGACACACAGACAGTGGCGTGGCTCTCCATTAGAGAATGCCATGTTGATTCTCTCTTTTCTGCCTTTTACATGTACAGTAGGCTGATTGGCTGTTCCAAATCGCCCTTAGTTGTGAGTGTGTGTGTGTGTGCATGTGTGTGTTGGCCCTGTGATGGCCTGGCGAGCCGTTCAGGGTGTACCCCGCCCTAATTAGGATTAAGCGGCTTAGAAAATGAATGAATGAATGAATGAATGATAAATCTTTCATTTTTTTGCTGCCCGTCATCATGCAAGTCAGTGACACATCACAGCCAATCAGCATCAACTTAGCAGCTTGGCAGCCTTCTTGTTTCCTGTGTTGTGCACGCGCGGACACCAGATAAGACACCATCCAAGCCATGGCCCCTGACTGTGGTGCTCTGCTCGGAGAGCGCCGCTAAAATGCAGTGACGGGGGTGAAATGAATAAAAACAACTGGTCTCTTACTTACGCGCTCACAGAGCTCGTGGAACGTACAATCAGCGACCGTCCCACAGGTCCGCTTTAGCGTCACTTCTCTGCCCTGTACGCGTAACGCTCTCGGCCTGGTTACTAAAAAACACAACATCGACAACTGCAATACAACCGAACAGGAGGGATACAATCATCAACCGAAAAACTACAACAAACACTAGACGGGAAGTTCATTGCTCTGTGTGTTTAGTGACACAAAAACACACACACACACAGAGTCCTGTTTCCATAACTTCAGGGGACAACACATCGACTTAGAATAACTTCCTGGTGACTTACCCTAACCCTAATCATAATCTTAATCCTAAAACATGTCTTCACCTTAAATGTAATGATAACAATGTCAGGACCTCCAATGTACATCCCTGTACCATTCTGTCCTAAACAGATTTAGGCCCCTACAACATGAGAAATACCTGGATCACACACACATACGATCTTGTACTTCTATCCTTGTGGGGACTTACTGACATAACCCATTCCCCAACCTCTAATCCAAGTCTTCATCCTCAAACAGCCCTTTGAAGAAGTGAGGACCAGCCAAAATGTCCTCACCTCCCAAAAATATCCTCACTCTTTTGGTTGAAAACATATTCCGGTCCTCAGTATGTAGCAAGTACAAGCGCATACACACACACACGCACACGCACACGCACACGCACAATCCCAAAGCTCGCATTTCGTGTGCGTGAAATTGTTCCCCGCCATATCCTCTCCTCTCTTTTATTTTAACTAAAAGAAATTAACTTGCGTACCGTCGTTTTGTCTGGAAGCCAATTGGCGGAAGAGCGCATTCACGCCAACCTCGGCATTGAGTTCACTCGATCTGCAGAGAGCGGGAGTGAAAGAGAAAAGAGTAGAATATGAAATTAACCAGGTCTGAAGTGCTCACATCAAACACACTGTGCGTGTGTGTGTGTGTGTGTGTGTGTTTAGCTTTTCAGGAAGCCTCAATAGCATGGGATGTTGGGCTCAAAACAAACAGCGTGAGTGTGAATGGAAGCGAGTGGCAATCAGGTACCTACCAACACACACGCATACACAAACACACACATTAGCATACACTGAAAGGGCCTCTGTTGGAGAGCACAGGGTTGTATCGAGGCAGGTTCTTGTGGTTCTCGGTCTTGTTTTATTCATTTTTATTCCATGAATCTTTCTTTATAGATGACTTCTCACCAGGGCTCACTATATTCCCGGTTCAGAATTCCCGACTCGGGACGAGACGAAGAAGAATATTCACTCTTACATGAAATAAAGTTTTCCTGCTGGTTCCATTTCTCTCTTGCGGTAATCAAGTCCGGTGTCCAATCTGACGATATGACAATGTTCCTGCAAGTCAAATGCAAACATTTTAATGTTTAAAACATAAAATCAATTAGATGCATTGAACAATTCAAAGTGGCTGCAATGTACAACTCGCCGCTAGGGGGCGACTTCGTGCTGCATTAAACATCATCCCAAGCTTTTTTTTTTTTTTTCATGTACATGCACATGATCTGGTTTTTAGACTACACTGTGAGATAGAATCTGGATGTAGGAAAAGACCATAAAAAATACAAAAAAACCCCAAAACCACACCATGAGGTTTGTTTGCGATGATTTCAAACATTTAAATAAATCATAATTCAGGATTAAAATGCAGCACATTCGAGTTTAAATGTTCATACGCAGGCATGGTGATGGTCCTGGGTTCGAGTCTCAGGCTTGATGTGGTTTGCATGTACTGGGTGTGATTGCGTGGGTTTCATCTGGCTTCTCCGGTTTCCTCCTCCAGCAGTGCCAAGACGTGCACGCTGGGTGAACTGGATATTCTCGATTGCCCCGAAAAGTGTGTGAGTGTGAATGCTTGTGTGCGTCCGTTTTGCCTTCGGATGGCTTGGCGAGCTGTTCAGGGGGTACTCGGACCCGGTCAAGGGCTCCAGCCTCCCCGCGGCCCTAATAAAGGATAAAGCTGTATGTTTTGAACTGAAACCTGTCTCTTCCTGTGACTGGAGAATATTTTCATTGATTTCCTCTTCATATTTCTACACACACCCTTGGTTCAATGTTCGGAGCTTCTGAGAGCCTGATGGATCTGAACAGAGGCTGTTGGGTGGTTTATTAAGGTACTTAAAGCAGCCAGGTTCTCGAGGCTGTGTCAAGGGAAAAAAAACACGCAGAATGCTGGAGACTGGGAAAAACAGAGCTGATGAAAAGGACGAGTGATTATTTTTAACAGGACTGATAATATGTAGCATTAACGCGAAGAGGCCTTTGCATGAAACAGTCTTCAAATCCCACGAATTATGAAATCAGTGAATTTTCCGCCGCCCTCCTCCTTGAACCGGGGATAATTAGCAATCACCACACGAATGATATATTCCTATTTTACCCCTTCATCACTGCACTCCTCTCCTATTCTTTGCTGCTGTCAACTTTTCTCTCTTGAGCTCAGAGTTCCGCGTCCGAGCCAATTGGCTGAATCGGGTGTAATGACAGGCTGACAAACCGCGAGCGGCGCAACACAAAAGCGAGTGTGTCGCTTCATCAGCCCTGCATGACCTCATCACTGAGTCGCCGGGTAAACATCCACCATGGTGATGACAACCGCCAAATCAGGTTGTTCCTCTCTCTCTCTCTCTCTCTCTCTCTCTCTCTCTCGCTCTCTCTCTCTCTCACACACACACATCTCCCATTTTTAAAAATAAATAAATAAAAAGAAAGAAACTTTTTCCTCGTGAGTGTATCCTGACAGCCCGTGGGTTACTAAGACATCCCTCGGTTCAGAGCAGAGAAGGAGAGATGGAGCGAGCGAGTGAGAAGGGAGGAGTAGAGAAACACAATCAGACGGCGGTTATATATAATGAGACGTGGCTGCTTGTTCATGATTATGGCCTGTGATGGGTTCATTAGAGATTTATAACTCCTCAAAGTTTCTCATCTCCAAACCTTCACTGTCGTCCTCCACCTCCCAGTAGTCCGCTACGCCACACGCCTACGATACCTTTTCACTATTATTTGTGGTGGGCGGCACGGTGGTGCAGTGGTTGGTTAGCACCTTCACCTCACAGCAAGAAGGTCCTGGGTTTGATTCCCGGGCTCGGCGTGGGTGTTTCTGGCAGGAGTTTGCGTGTTCTCCCCGAGCTTGCATGGGTTTCCTCTGGGTACTCCGGTATCCTCCCACAGTCCAAAAACATGCACAGTAGGCTAATTGACTGTTCCAAATCGGTGGGTGTGAGTGTGAGTGTGAATGGCTGTGTCTGTGATAGCCTGGTGTGCGGTCCAGGGTGTACCCCACCCTCACCCAGAGTCGGCTGAGATGGGCGCCAGCCTCCCCCCGACCCTAATTTGGACCAAGAGACTCAGAACATGAATAAATGGATGAATATTATTTGTGGTGATATACATCCTAAACACCTCGCCAGTCTATCACATGGCAACACCGACACAACCATTTACACTCATTCATTCATTCATTTTCTAAGCCGCTTAATTCTTAATTAGGGTGGCTGGGAGGCTGGCGCCCATCTCAGCCGACTCTGGGCGAGGGCGGGGTACACCCTGAACAGCTCACCAGACCATCACAGGACCAAAACACACACACAACCATTCACATTCACACTCACACCTAGGGGTGATTTGGAACAGCCAATTACCCTACTGTGCATGTTTTTTTTAACTCCAGGAGGAAACCAGAGTACCCAGAGGAAACCCATGCAAGCACAGGGAGAGCATACAAACTCCACACAGAAACACCTCGAGCCCGGGAATCGAGCCCGGGACCTTCTTGCTGTGAGGCGGACGTGCTAATCATTACTACCTGGGGCAATTTGGAACAGCCAATTAGCCGAATGTACATGGCTTTGGACCATGGGAGGAAACTGGAGTACCCAGAGGAAACCCATGGAAGCACGGGGAGAAAAAGAGACAGTCTTTTTTAACATCAGTAATAAAGTAATTCTTCAGCTGTAAGTAAAACACGTCCGATACACACCCTGATAAAGATGTGGAAAGTTTGTTTAATGAAGCCGGACACACACGTCACTCTCGTGCAGCTGAGGCAGCGTGTACAACAGTTAAGAATAGAAATTAGAAGGGAAAAAATGGGTTATGTGTGTCTGTCTGTCTCTCTCTCTCTCTCTCTCTCTCTCTCAAAAAAAAGTTGCCTTTCAGTTTTTCAAAGCGAGCCTTACTATTGAGATGGAACAAAAGCCAAAGATAGCTGGCGACTGGGCCCTGATGAGGTCCACTACCTCATTACTGACGGCCGAAAACATTTGATGCTTTTTCTTGCCTCCCCCTTTACGGGGTAGAGAATCGACTGAGCCGGGCTCAAAGAACGCAGGGTGGGAAGAGTGAAAAAGAGAAGGGGGTGTGTGTGTGTGTGTGAGAGAGAGAGAGAGAGAGAGAGAGAGAGAGAGAGTGTGTGTGTATGGGGGTGATGGTGGTGGGAGGAGAGGTTGTTGTCCATTCATTTGTGTGTGTATTACAGCCAGTGTGGAAAGAGGAAAGAAAAGGGGTGGGTGGGTGGGGGGGGGGACAGAGGGAGGGATAGAAAGAGAACGAGAGACAGCTTAAAACACTGCCTTTATGCTTTTGAGTCCGGGACGACTCCTCTTACATCAAAGTGTTTTCAACACTGGTGTGTGATTTCGTGTGTGTGTGTGTGTGTGTGTGTGTGTGTGTCTTGGGTGAGTGTATTCAGAGATTAAGTGACTAGTAAGTGTGTGTGTGTGTGTGTGTGTGAGTTAGAGAGAGAGAGAGAGAGAGAGAGAGAGAGAGAGAGAGAGAGAGAGAGCGAGAGAGAGAGAGAGATGGAAGGGTGGTTCAAGACGTGAACACACTAATTACACCTCATTATCTATTCCCTTTACACCACCGGCTTTTGTTGGCTACTCGGAACGTTCTCACAACATTCACACAACCTCTCACTGCCCCGTCTAGAGCTCTTAGAGGAAACATAACCTTTATCTGCACAGCCTTGTGAAAATAGCTTGGACCACCACCCTGGACACACACACACACACACACACACATTATTGATATTTATATATATATACAACAGGTGAGTACATTCACACCCTCCTGGGCCTCTCCATACATGCTTAAGATGAGCACAGACACTGACCGAAAGTAAAAGGTGAAGGAGAAACTCAGCAGAGGGAGGGACGGACGCTGGGTATTGGAACGATGATGGTTGTAAATGGTCTAAAAAAAAGGAAAAAAAAAAAGACAGCTCCTCCTAGTGACCCTCTTCTCCCTTCTGTCTCTCTCGCTCACCCTTTCTCTCTCTCTTTCACCCTTCACCCTGGACGCTTTATTGGATTAGATCTCTCTCGGAGGTGGCCTGCTCCTGCTAACCGCCTTCGCTAATTAGCCGTGATTTCTCACAACAGAAAAGCTTCGCTCTCGCCGTATTCACTTGCGGCCCTTAAACACGACCAAGGCTGAGGCGTTTTCTTTCTCCAAGGAAAGAACTGAAATTTACCATGGAGGGCTTTTTTTTTCCGTTAGATTTATAACGGTGGTGTTGGTGGTGGAGGAGGAGGTGGGGGGTTTGCGGTATAAAAGAGCAAAGGAATAGAAAAATAAATTAAATATGAAAAATAAGGAGTTATTGTTGGCCTGCCAAAGGCCAGAGGGACAATAACAGTCATTCAACATCAATTCTACTTTCTGAAGTGCGTTTCTTTACCCAGGTCACTCCATCATCATACTTGTGATTCGACACAGAGTCCTTCACCAAGCACGCACACACACACACACACACACACACACACACACACACACACACACAAATTCATCTTCCACATCCATTTCTTTCTCTTTTTGATTCATGTTTTTTTTAAAGCCCTGGTTTAGTGTACATATCAATTAATTCCAACAAAAGCGTTGAGGAGAAAGAAAAACGACAGAACAGGAAAAAAACACACAAAGAAGACACTTAAGCTGAATTAAAGTGATCATATTTCTGTAATTTTGTAATGCGGCTGCCTCAACAAGTGACCGAGAGAAAGAGAGGGGGAGAAAAAAAGTCAGGTAAAAAAGTGATGTTTGTTAGAGTTTGGAGCTTTAAAAAAATGTAAAAAGGATAAAGGTTTGACCCTGAAGAGCTGAATGAGGGGGAGAGAGAGAGAGAGAGAGAGAGAGAGAGAGAGAGAGGGTAAGAGACACGGCAATGACACGTTATTTCAAATGCGACTCCAACAGCGGTTTGACCTCAGACTGAGCAATGCCTTAAAAATGTAAAAAAAAAGAAAAAAAAAAAAGATCAGCAGTGAATTAGATGCAATGCAGCAAGAGGAACGAAAGACGAAGAGAGAGAAGGAAAAAAAGATAGAAAGGCAGACAGACAGATAAACAGCATGAAAGACAGACAGAGAAAGAAAGAAAGAGAAAAGAAAAAGCTGGCAAAAAACTATTAGATTTCAGAAAGGAAAAAAATCACTACAAAGTGAAACAATAATATAATAAATTTATCTCTGTGTTTATCTATTTATTTGTTTGTTTGTTTACTTATTACTCGCTCACTACATGTGCAACAGAATATGTGTAAGGAATATATGTAGATATAACCGCAGTAGGCGTCTCGTGCGAAAGATCCTAAGACACCCCCCCCCCTTCCCGATAAACGAGTGGTCCTGGACACATGACCTGGTCTTCAGGGTCGCTGGACCAACACAGTGCTCACGTCTCTTTCAGCTTCTTCTTTCTCTATTAGGATCCCTAAAGTCACTCAGCTCTGCTCCTCATCCTCCCTTCCTCCTCACCCTCCCAAACTCCCCATCCTCCCTTCCTCCTTGCCCTCCCATGCTCCTCATCCTCCCTACCTCCTTGCCCTCCCATGCTCCTCATCCTCCCTTCCTCCTCGCCCTCCCATGCTCCTCATCCTCCCTTCCTCCTCACCCTCCAAAACTCCCCATCCTCCCTTCCTCCTCGCCCTCCCATGCTCCCCATCCTCCTCACCCTCCCACGCACCTCGCCCTCCCATCCTCCTCACCCTCCCACGCTCTTATATATATATATATACATATATATATGAATAAAGGAGAACGTGTGGTTGGTTATGAGTGCATGTGTAGAATCCGTGCACATTTCATGCAAAACCAGTATAAAAATTCAAAACCATACAAAAAATTCACTTAAAGTACCTTCAAGTACATGAAATAATAATTAAAATACTCGCATATATTTAAAACAGCATTAAGTCTAAACTTTTAGTTCTGTAATTTAAAAATTATTTTTGGACAGATTAGAATTCAATTTAATTCACTGTAATTCACAAAATAAATAATCACACAAATAAATAACATTAGCAAATATCTAAGAGAGGTGGACTGGCTGAGATGGGCGCCAGCCTCCCCACGATCATAACTAGGATTAAGCGCTTCAGAAAATGGATGAATGGACGGATGTAAGTTTTCTGATGCTGTTGCTATAGTACGTGAGATTTGTACGAGGTATCTTCGATGTGACGCTTCCACGGTGCTTCCATGGTGAAATGTGCAAGAATGTGAGCCGCTGCAAAATGCCTGGAAATAAAGCTCTGATTATTTATGATGGCCTGTGGCAGAACTGTGGTAATTACTCCGATAGCGCACAGGATAATGCCAATACCTGCTTACAATGACGCTATTAAATTACAAAAGCAGATCAGATCAGAGCGCCTGTGATAGGCCTTACTTTGAAATGCAAGCAGGCGGCTTCATTCCAGCCAACCCACGCGCACACACACACACACACACACACCATTAAACAGCTTTCTCTCTATCTCATTCTCTCCTGGTCTAATTGCATCTATCCATCTCTCTCTCTCTCTCTCCCCAGGTATGATCAAAGGTGCCTTTTTTTAGTGTTTAGTGTTTTTGCGTGCTTGTACTGGGGTGGCGTTTTACACCAAGTATAAAATACATCAAAAACTGGACCCATCGCTTGGGCAACATTAAGAGCGAGGGACAAAAGGAGCATAAAAGGATAAATAAATTAACTTTGTCTTTACCTTGAGCACATCAATGAAAGGCATAAAAGCATCCCTCTGAAGACCGTTTTTATAGAGTTCTGAGATAAACAGAGAGGGAGAGAGAGAGAGAGAGAGAGAGAGAGAGAGAGAGAGAGTCAGGCTGGTTATTATTAGCTCGACTCTTTAGCCTCCTCATAATGTCATTTTCATCCACTGATTGGCAAATAAAGTGTCTATTGATGATGTGAAGCCGGGAGGGGGAGGAGGGACAAAAAAGAGCGGCGGAGAGGCACAAAATGATTTCTCTGTACAGCACAGGAGAACAACGGCACATGAAATTCATTACATTCCCTAACAATGAGCTCAAGAGAAGAAGTCTCGCTCTTTCAGCGCAGACAATACACCAGCATCATGTTGAATAGAGACTTCAATTAGCCCCAGAGGCATTATAAACCCTGATAACACACACACACACACACACACACACACACACACACGTAAAAGAGATGATGATGAGATACTATTATTGGTGACTTGTTTACAGATACACAGAAAAGTGATAACAAAAGCAGTGGATTCGCTCATTGTTAAACAAGCTGCTTATAATAACATGCCCTTATTATTATTATTATTTAAAATATACATTTGTAATTTATAATTTGGAACTAATGATGTCCAGTAAGGCACGGCGGTGCTGTGGTTAGCACGTCCACCACACAGCAAGAAGGACCTGGTTCGACTCCCGGGCTCGGGGTGTTTGTGTGTGAAGTTTGCATATTTCCCCCGTGCTTGCATGGGTTTTCCCCGTGTATTCTGGTTTCCTCCCACAGTCCAAAAACATGCACAGAAGGCTAACTGGTTGTTCCAAGTCACCCCTCGGTGTGAGTGTGAGTGTGAATGGTTGTGTGTGTTGGTCCTGCGATGGCCGGGCGAGTTGTTCGGGGTGCACCCCGCCCTCGCCCAGAGTCAGATGAGAGGGGCACCAGCCTCCCCGCGACCCTAATTAGAATTAAGCGGCTTAGGAAATGAATGAATGATTGACGACGTGACAACAATGGGTGTGACTTGCTGCACTTGATGCAAGTTGTTCCAGAGCATCTTGATCCAGGTACAAGTTGCCGTCTGAACACAATGGGTGACAAGTAGGAGAGTTTGCGCATTCACGGTAGCGTCCATCAGGGCTGTTAGGGCATTTCGTGGACCTTCACATATAATGGACGGCTCTCCTCCAGCAGTTTGGGTTTTTTTCCATATTATCAAGCTTACTATCTGGACAAGGAGATGAACTACCGTCGTCAAAACAAAGAAAAATGTGATTCCCTCCCTGCGCTGCCATTCCTGGAACATTCTGAAATGATGCCATGTATTTGACTTTATATCCAGAATAAATAATTACATTAATAATATACGTTGCTGCCTTTTTCTTACCTGTAAAGGTAAAGTCTGCTGGTCTTTTACACCTCGGCCAAGTGGCTCATCAGAGCCGGAGCTTATCCCTGGTTTCTGTAGCATGAAGCGACTAGGAGTTCAACTCCCCCTGGATGGGACGCTAGTTCATCGCAGGTTACCTTCCCAGTAATTTTTACTGGTACCCATTTATACTGCTGGGTGGACAGAGGCACAGCTATAGTTAAGACCTTGCACAGGGGTCTAATAACGGTGAGGATCTAAAGGGGATTCGAACCCACAACCTCTTGATCATGAGCCCAGCACCCTAATCACTACACCACCGACCCCACTTGAGCCTTGTAATCATTGAAAAATGCTAAGCACACCTTATATCCTCGCCCGACATTTAGATTCTGTTCACTGATTTGCACATCTGTGCTTGCGTGTTGTCTCAGTAGCTTCCGAATTTGAGGAAAGTAAACATGTAGGAAAGTGGGTGCAACTTGCTCCATGCGCAACCTGTCCCCGCTGCCGGTGTAAAAGCTGCCTAGGACTGTTGCTCGAGCACCGACAATACCAAGATGGCCATCGCATTGGATAGAGAAACTCTCCGGGCATGTTCCCCAACAGCTGAAAAAGTTTGAAACATTTCATGAGGGATGTTCGATGAGCCACATGTCCGAAGGCCTGAGCGACACCACCCCTCATGTTGCTTCTCCACCCCCTCACTTCCTCTGAGAGGCCCCGAAGAAAAGGTGAAGCGATTGCTCGTGAAGGAAGTCTGAAAGAGAGCGTCTCCAAGTTCAAACGCTCCAGCCTCTTTGGCGGCTTTTCACCACCACGCCTTTCCATCATCTCCTTCCCGTCTTTCATGTAAGCCTTTCCATTAGTCGCCCTAATTAAAATTAAATAAGCTGGCTATTACGTTTTAGCGTGCGCTTTGTACTCACTGGCTGGTTAATGTTACAAGAGTGTCTCTTTATGCAAGCGCTTGCTGTGGTGCGCACTCCACGTGCAAGGCCACTTCATACGACGTGACATTTAGCAGCACTCCGAGAAAACACACAGAGAGAGGGAGAGAGAGAGAGAGGCGAAAGATGACAGGATGACTGACTCAATCGCTCTCCTTATTGCTCACTAAAGCTCTCTACATTAATGTAACATCACAGCCATTACAAAACCGCAAGTGCTCAATCAACAAGGTGTAGAAAGAGACTGAAGAGTAACTGTTAGCAGTTTTTCTGATGGTCTTGTGCATTTTACTGTGAGCGCCATACGAGCAGAGAGACTTTGAAGGCGATGGCATTGAGGTTCTGTACTGAGCGTTGAGCTGTGAATGATAATTGAATGTGATGGATGAATCGTGTCAAACCTCAAAGCGAACTCGGCACATTAAGAAAGGTGTAAATAGTGCACAGCTGTTGCTCTATAAAATCAAAAGTGACAGAAATATAAAACTGGGAAAGAATTCATTTCATTCATTCACCCGAGATGGTCAAAAGGAGCACGTACGAGGCCTTTGTATCGGTTTAAACCTCCTGAAAAATTGGCTTTTCTTACGTGACAATGCGGCGAACCGATCGGAAAAAGGATAATGAACGAGGGGAAGGATTGCGACACGGCAACTTCGTGAAAGGTGAGCGAAGTCTGGGGTGAAAAGGCTCGATAAGCAGAACAAAAAGTGCGGAAAGGTAAAGAGACGCTGACATACGAGAGGGGTCTGGTACTGGATTAAGAACACGAGACGGCTGTGGAGCTTTAGGAACATGTTTGACTTTGTTCAGCCAAAAAAACCCAAAAAAAACAAAACAAAACATACCCAGCGATGAAGAGAGAGAAAGAGGGTGAACCGTTGAAGACAATACAAAGTGAAAAAGTAAGGAGGTCATGTGAGCCTTGCAGGTGACGAGGTCATTCGGAGGAATACACTTTTGTGTACGGGATATATTCACGGCGGTGAGGTAGCACATAGCTTAAATGTCATGTTTTGTGACTGCGTTCTAAAATACAATAGCCTACGTGAAGAACGGAAATGTCTAACTCCAGCTTATGTTTTTTTTTTTTTAACTGATCAAGTAAAAGGCAGATAAAAAGGCGTCAAGTCTTCATTATAACTTGATGAACAAACCCAGTAGGTTTAATAGGCTTAATATTTCCCGCAGACCTCTAATTGGTGCTCTCCAAGTTTCCTCAGCACAAATAGAAGAAGTTGCTTCATGGTGAACACGGAAACAGAACGTCTCACTTAGTAACAATTAGTGACTCCACGTATATACCATATGTTTCCTTGTGTACAAATTGATGCTTCTTTGTTGCAATGTTCTTTATTATATATAGCACTGTAGAACCTTCCATGGATAATAAAAATATATGCTATGTTAATATATATTTAGTGCTTCTGTAAAAAAAAAGAAATTTACACCTGATGTGTCCGCTTACAAGAAAAAAAAACCCTTTCAAGCTGTTAATAAAGTACTGAACGCAATATAAGTAAGAAGTTCATCAGCCAATCATGAATCAGTCTTCTTCTTTCGCTTGTTCCGGGGTCGGGTCGCGGGGGCAGCAGCGTAAACAGTGAGGTCCAGATGTCTGTCTCCCCAGCCACTTCCTCCAGCTCTTCCAGGGGACAGCAAGGCGTTGATAAAATATGATAAAATAACGCGGAAGATGGCGCTTATAAACAAGCGCCTATTTTTTATAACAACTCCCCAAAATGCCCGAAAATAAGGGGAAAATAAATAGGACAACGTCACACCAGGAAGTATGAG
>JAQMYF010000022.1:8005682-8026365 GCA_030014195.1 Neosilurus mollespiculum
ATATAAGTACACAAATAATAAATACAAAAAAAAATAAAGAAATGTATTGATATTTTTTGTTTATTATATTATTTCACATAAATCAGTAATAAATAAATATTTTGTGTTTATTTTGTATGTATTCTATAATTATAGCTGATAATTTTTAATTAGTAATGATAATATCGATAATGTAATATTTATAATATAATATATTATTATTAATAATAATAACAATGATAATAATAAGAATAAATTAATTATAATATGCTAATATAATAAAATAATTAATAATAATGATGATAATAATAATAATAATACCCTTTGCTAATATACATCGTAGGCTCAGTCTAAAAACGGTGTGTGCTTCGTCCTTCACTCAGACACACGACCCAAAGTATCAAATATATTTATTTATTTATTTATTTGAAAAAATGGTGAACATTAAAAAAAAAAGTTAGTTTTGAAGTACGTTGGTGTAGCTTCTCTTTGAAGTGTTATGTTGTCTGACCTGTTGGACTGCCTGTCATCCTCCCTCTCTCTCTCTCTCTCTCTCTCTCGCAAGCGCATGTTTACAAAGTGAGAAAGACGCGGCGGTGTTCGACTTGGCTCTGTTAAAAAAAAAAAAGCATGGGAGAGGATTTTGTTTACAGACAGCCGAATATTCCCCTACCATCACCCCACCCCACCCCATCCTTCTTTCTCTCACCCTTCTTTTCACCTCCACCTCTTCATCCCTCTTTCGTTCCTCTCCTCCATTTCCAAACCCCTCTGTTACTCTTTCTCTTACTTTCAGCCATTAATAAAAATGGCTTGCTTGCTGAGGCTGTCAGTCCCAGTCAAGTGTAATCCAAAGTCTACAGCATCCTCCCCGACAACTATTTTAATGGTAATGGGGGCTATATTGTATCAAGGCTACCATATCCTACTTGAGATGACAGTATCAAAAGTGGGAGTTGATGCTGTGGGAACAAAGCGAGGGAGCAGCTTTTTGCCAGAGCGGGTGTGTGTGTGTGTGAGAGAGGGAGAGAGAGACTATCTGTGGAGGTGGATTTAGAAAGGGGGGTGGTGGTGGTGGTGGTTTGTAAGCAGCATCAAGTGTGAGTGCTCTTATTGTCCCTCTCCTCATCTCTTTGGAGATATGATGCGATGAGATGGCATTGTGCATCCATTTTTGTGCTACTTTTATTTTTGGGGGAAAAAAGAGAGGAAAAAAAGAGACAGAGAGCTGAAATGTGCTCTCTTAAACTTGACTCGGTACGGCCCGCTAAAAGCTAATGCATAGCCGGCACTGAACCCCTTACAGTGAGCGAGGTGACCTTTCAGTGCAGGCTGCGGTTTTTTTCCTCCCCTCTCTCTTTTCCCGCTCCCGTCTCTTCTATTACTAATGAGGACGCCCCATTGTCCCCCTAGCGCACACATGCATCTCTCGGGGGGGTGGGGGGGAGACCCTGCTCCGCTTCTCTCCTCTTCTCTGCTTCGCTCCTCTTCTCTCCTGTCCTCTCCTCGGATCGGCGTCAGCCTTGTGGAGGCTTTTAACAGCACCAAGGAGTGACTGAAAGGAGAAGAAGAAGCAGCAGCCCTTTTAGTACATCCATCAGACAATTGGTTATTTTGGGTTGTATAAAACAGATGATCTGTATCTGTATCCCTCCGTCAGCGTCATCTCTCTCTTTTTCTCTCTGTTTAAATGATAAAGTTTTTTTTTTTTTTTTTTTTTTTTTTTTTTACATTTTCTCTGACTTTTTTTTAAATACTCTCCATTTTCTCAGATTTTTTTTAATGTGTTATAAATAAAAATGTATATTATTTATATTGTTCATTCATTTAAAAGTAGTAATATAAAAGACCAGGTTCCTTCATCCACTACATCCTTTATAAGAATTATCTAAGCTGTTGCCTTATCCTAATTAAGTCTTATTTATCGATTATCAAACATGGAATCAAGTCAGCGACTCCTGTTTATGGAAGTGAAGCAGGAAGGAAAAGGAAACACGCCGAGGATGGAAGAGGGTGGGGTGATAAAGGGCCGGGGAGGAACGAGGCAAGTGATTTAGACTCTCTGCTACCTTTTTTTTGTCTCTAGTCAGGGCCGGAGCCATTATGTTTTCGGGTTGCCTGTACGTACGTATGTCTGTCTGAATCATACTGCAGATGCAATATCTCAAACTTCCAAAAAAAATTCAGAAGGTCAAGACCTGTGGCAATGGAGATTTCATCCATTTTTAAAAGTATTATTCATTTTCTGCGGGTTTGTGTGTGTTGTTTTTTCCTTTCCTGCTCTGATTGATTCGAACGTCACTTTCTCAGACACTTCACCTTGTAATGTTTTCTTCCCCAGACTAAAGAGCACTCGCGACCACACTTTTTGTTAAGAAAAGATGACTACAGAGATGGCAGAATCTTTTGTTGTTGTTCCGTGCACTCATTTGTGTTTCGCTTCCCTTCATCCCCAGACGAACCTTCCCATCTTCAAACTGAAGGAGTCATCCGTCCGGAGGCGGTACAGCGACTTCGAGTGGCTCAGAGCAGAGCTGGAAAGAGAGAGCAAGGTGAGGCGTGACTCCAGCCCTTACGATTCATCGAACACGACACCCAGAGCAAGTGGACGAACGCTTCATTCCTTACAGCGGAATGAAAAAGCAAACCAGGACGCAGTTCTGACACTAATATTATCACCTGTAGGAATTTTATTATTCTAATAAATGATGCTTAGTGTTTTTGCGGACTGAATTTTAGGCATCTACTTCCTAACAATGTGACTTTCCGTCTCACTGATGTACACCGTACGTATAGGACCTGACTGTAAAAAGAAATAGGTAGCAGTATTGTGTGAAATACGTAGCTGGTGTCATTGTGCTTCACCAGCGTAAAAGGATTATAATTTACAGAAATCTGTGAGGACATGAAAACATAAACGACTCCTGCTAATTCAGTCAGGAGCAGGTGTTGCACAGGCGCCTGAAAATAAAATCAGATAACGTAAACACATAAATAACATAAGCAGATGGTGTGTAGACATGATGTATTTATTTATTTATGATTAAACATGGAAGTGTCTAAATTTAACGTGATCCTGTGTGTGTATATATACACACACACTGAATAAAAGCACTAAAAGTGAGCTTTATAAATTTTGTAGTCGGCTTTGTGGGTTACGCGCTGCGCCGGCTAATTAAACAAAAACCGGTGGAAAACTGACAGTAACAAATTCTTTGGTGGAAAAATTCAGAAATAATTTGATAATAATGCACTTTGTTTACTATTTTTATGATTTTGTATGTCCACACCCACTGGATGATGCGATGGCTCATCCAGTGGGTGTGGATATTATAATAATAATAATCCATATCCACCTTACAATCTCAGAATAGTGCTGGAAACAAAATGGCGTACAAAAAACTCACGGTTGTCCACAGGTAGTGATTCTAAAATCTGTGTTTAATTTGCCAAAATACCCCCCTTGAAAAATTAGGAAGAGCGCCATGTAGTATGAGCTTCATGTTTTCAAGTCTTTATTCAATCTGTGAATACGATTCAATGGTGTAATAAGACGCACTTTATCTCCACCTTGCGTTTGGCGTATAATGATCCGATGATGTTGACTGCGTTATCATCACAACATTGTGTTCAGAAACTCAGCTAAACATCAGCACCTCTGTGGCCAGTTCAGGAATTCTGAGAAAGTCGCTTTTCAGAAAAACATGAAAATGGGCGGAGCCTGTATTTCCACACTTCCTGGTAGATTTTTAAAAAAATAAAGAGTAAACACAGCATGCTGTACTGGGTTTGGGAATGATGATACAGGCCTTAGTACTAGATACGGGCATGAATTCCAAACACTGGGCCTCGTTTATCGTTTTTAAAAATAAACAGTAAGGTGTTGGAACAGCTCGTTTGCATTTAGCGACTCCACAAAACTCCATAAAAGGTCATGTGCACTGGCAGCTGGGATAAACGAGGTCTGGTGTTTTTTGTGGTTAGTAAGAGTGTGTGTGCGTTTGTGTGTGTGTGTGTGTGTGTGTGTGTGTTAGGTGGTCGTTCCTCCTCTGCCAGGGAAAGCCCTGTTCAGGCAGCTCCCGTTTCGTGGAGATGACGGGATCTTCGACGACTCGTTTATCGAGGAGCGGCGGCAAGGCCTGGAACAGTTCCTCAACAAGTAGGTGTTCAAGTATTCAGAAACCAAACAGGATTAAAAAACAAAGAATGGTCTCAGTGATATTCCACCGGAGTTGACTTTACCAAAAAAATAGGCTGTGTGAAGAAAGGAATTCAATTTCATTATATGGTTTTCTTCTCGGCTCCCGCCCCCAACCCCGCCCTATCCCCACCCCCCTTCTACTATTACAGTAAAGTAATTTAGGAGTAAATGTTTACAAGTCAATCATTAGAGCCCAGATTATAGTGTACTATAGCTAGAAATGGTCCCGGACAGATTTTTTTATTTTATTATTGTTTTTTGGTTGTCTCTTCTTTCAGTTTTGAGTTGCTCTGAGCTGCTTTATACTTTGTCCTAAAGAGTGTTTTTAGAAGTATTTCCTGGTTCCGAGTTGCGAAACATGTCATTTAGCCAGCTGTAATTCGAATCCCGTTGATCCGAATGTCCGAAATGATCATTATTTAAATCCTGCAACAGAGCTTTCTCTTTCTTTCTGCTTTTTTATTTTCTCATTGTGTCCGTGACAAAAGGAGCGGCGTAGCAGGGTCGGCGAAACGGGCCGGAATGCTCAAAAAAGCTTTTCGAAGAAGGAGCGGTAACAATACGTCTTCCTCTCCCGAAGTTAATCTGAAGTTTGTGAGGTTGAAGTTAAACAGATGGAGCGATTTCCTTACATGCCTTCACTGTCAGCTGATAGCTCTACCTTCCTCGCTTTTTATTTTCTTCTCCGCGTCCCTCGTAATTACCCAGCGAAGGATGGAAACTGATGAGGGGCCGCGAGTGCGCCAGGCTTTACTTTTTACATTTGTTTTATTTTTGCTGTGTAATTTATGATAATTGCGAAGCAAAATTACAGGCGTGCTGTTCTTCCCCGCAGGATGTTACGTGCACCCGTGCTTATTTTTGATCCGAGGTGCCGTTCCCCCAGCGGTTCAGACAATAAAAGTTACAGTGCGATTGTAATTATTTGCTGTGATTGCAGACTTTGCCGTTATCTTTGTTTCATGTGCAAATGTGTCGTCGCTACCTGTTTGAATTTTAATATGAGGCGCTGAGGCGCTGCAAATTAGGTTTGGAGACGGAAGCAATACGCGAGCAATTAAGACAGCCCCCCCCCCTCCCTTTCTTAACAAAAATTCCTGAATTAAATGTCATTGTTCACGGTTAATAGCACTTAGGGGTCCTCACGCTCTCCTCGCGTTACAGAACCACAGCGCGCATGCATAAGCGGCGGTATGTGATTACCTGCGTTTGAGATGCGTTTCGAGCTTGAGTAACCGCCTTCGTTATCAGCTTCCATCAAATCTTCGACAGATTGTGGAGTTTTGGAAGTTTGGAGAAATTAATACTGATATTAAGGCACGTTGTCATTGTTGCTCTTCCTCCTGAGTCGCCAGGGTCTACACACACGATGCGGGAAGCTGATACGCGTGGTGTGAAAAAAAAAAAAAAGTGCACCCTGCTTCCGTCCTGTGACTTCACTCCCTTTATCGAAGTCATTTTATTATAGAGTTGATAAAGTCTGGGTTGTTTTATTATTTACTGAGTTCCTCTTACATGAACATGAGGCCAGTCAGGACAGCGGAACCACCTGCTCTCTGGTTTTGATCTCCGGTTGCTCGGAGGTGACGCGCCGTCCGCCAGCTAGCGATGACGGTCTTGAATTTCATTCCGAGTCGCATTCAAGTCTTTAACTTCAGTACTGAACCCTGTTGTGCTTTTTGACGGGGTCACATGAGGAGGTCTGTTTTGAGAAGTTGATGAAGGCCCTGCCCCATTTTTATTTAAACCCTGGGAAAAACATAAGGAAGGAGGGAGGGAGGGTGTACCTTCTTCTCACATACCTTTATAATTCACATAATCCACACAATTTATCAGATTTAATTATAAAGCACAGGCTGATTCTCTCTCTCATTCTCTCACTATCTCTCATTCTGTCTCATTTTCTCTCTCTGTCTCGTTTTCTCTCATTCTCTCACTATCTCTCATTCAGTCTCATTCTCTCACTATCTCTCATTCAGTCTCATTCTCTCACTTATCTCATTCGGTCTCATTCTCTCACTATCTCTCATTCTGTCTCATTCTCTCACTATCTCATTCTGTCTCATTCTCTCTCTCTCATTCTGTCTCATTCTCTCTCTCTCTCATTCTGTCTCATTCTCTCACTATCTCTCCTTCTGTCTCATTCTCTCTCTCATTCTGTCTCATTCTCTCACTATCTCTCATTCTCTCATTCTCTCTCTCATTCTGTCTTGTTTTCTCTCATTCTTTCTCTCTTACTATCTCTCATTCTGTCTCATTCCCTCACTATCTCTCATTCTCTTTTATTCTGTTTCATTCTCTCACTATCTCTCATTCTCTTTTATTCTGTCTCATTCTCTCACTATCTCTCATTCTCTTTTATTCTGTCTCATTCTCTCTCTCATTCTGTCTCATTCTCTCACTATCTCTTATTCTCTCTCTCATTCTGTCTCATTCTCTCACTATCTCTCATTTTGTCTCGTTCTGTCTCATTCACTATCTCTCATTCTGTCTCATTCTCTCACTATCTCATTCTGTCTCATTTTCTCACTATCTCATTCTGTCTCATTCTCTCACTACCTCTCATTCTGTCTCATTCACTATCTCTCATTCTGTCTCATTCTCTCACTACCTCTCATTCTGTCTCTCATTCTGTCTCATTCTCTCACTATCTCTCATTCTCTCTCATTCTGTCTCATTCTCACTATCTCTCATTTTGTCTCATTCTCTCATTTTGTCTCATTCTCTCACTATTTCTCATTCTGTCTCATTCTCTTATTCTCTCACTATCTCTCATTCTCTCTCATTCTGTCTCATTCAATATCTCTCATTCTGTCTCATTCTCTCTCTCATTCGGTCTCATTCTCTCATTATCTCTCATTCTGTCTCATTTTCTCTCTCATTCGGTCTCATTCTCTCTCTCATTCTGTCTCATTTTCTCACTATCTCTCATTCTCTCTTTTATCCTCTCTTTCTCTCATTCTTTGCTCTCTACCTTTCTCTACCTCTTTCTCTTTGTGCGCTCTTATTTTTTGCACTCTTTCTCTCATTCTGTGCTTTCTCTCTCTCTCTCTCTCATTCTTTCTCTTTCTTTTTTATATGCTCATTGTTTAGACGGGATGTGTAATGCTGTGGTGCTGTCTGTCCGGTGTCCGTCTGTTATCTTTAACCTTGATCCTAACCTTTGCCGCGTCTGAGTTTTAGCTGTGATGGGCGTGTTATACACCACTGGTGCTCGTTTTTTTTTTCCCCCTCTCTTGTTCTTTCTCTTTTTTCTTTTTCAATATTTTGCTCTGTTTTCTTTCTCTTCTCTTTTTGTAATTCTTTTTCTCTCTTTCTCTCTCACTCTTTCTTTATCCCTCTTTTTCTCTTCCTCTTGTTTTTGTCCTCTTTTTCTTTTTTCTTTCTCTGACTCTCACTTTTGTCTCTTTCACGTGTTTTTTTCGCTCTTTCTCTTGTTCTCTCTCTGATTCTTTTTTCTCTTTCACTCTTACTCTCTCGCACCCCCCCACCCCTCCCCTCTTTATGTCATTAGCTCTGTAATGTCTTCTACATGTATGTGTTATTGTTCCTGTTCAGCCTTCGATTAAAGTCTGTTGTTTAATCTGTTCCCAGAGTGGCTGGTCATCCGTTAGCCCAGAACGAGCGTTGCCTGCACATGTTCCTCCAGGACGAATACGTGGATAAAAATTACACCCCCTCCAAAGTCCGACACGCCTGAAGCGCCCACACTGGAACTCGCTACAGGTGGAAGAAGTCTGGCCCGACCTGAACTCTCCCCACGGGATTAAAAACAACCCTGAAACCCTGCAGCTCGTCTGAAGCGTTCACCCTGCGCACCACGTAGGATCCTGAGCCTAAAAAAAAGCCTCTGAAACTCAAAAAACAAACAAACAAACAAAACCCTTGTCCAAACGTCTCACTACGGCACTGTAGAACGAATTACCTCCTAATCCATTTATGGCATTTGGCAGACACCCTCATCCAGAGCGACTTCAATTCATCACTTTATAGACCTGAGCTCCGCCACTACAGGCGCTCTGGTTGAACACATAATCACTTCTGCTCTAAAATAAATTCCCTAAAGAGGCGTGTCATGTTTTGCGTTTGTGGATATCATGCTAGCTTTAAGGCAACAATAACTTGAAGATTGATGAGGCTCAGGATATTACCTCCTGAAATACCCGACAGACAAAACCAAAACAGTGCAAAATTACCATATGCAAACATTAAACATTATTTCGCATCGTTAGAATAATTTCCAGTAAATGTTCTTTAACTAAGTTTAACTCTTTAAGTGCTAATTAGAGATGTGGCTTTTCCCCTTCTTCTGTCTAATACTCGCACTAATGTTGAGAACACAAGCTACGACTATTCCTTTCCTCACAGAGCAGAACGCACTTCAGCGACGCCGCTCCGATGCGAAGCGTGTGAACTGTAACCACCACGCGGCCACTCGCTGAGCCTCAGCCGATATGTTTGTTGCTCCTAATTGACGTACATGTAACTCAAGGCCACTGTTGGTGCATGTTTTTGGATTTGTATATTGATGTGCCATTATTTGTTTCTGAAGGTTTTCCAATAAAACTCTATACACACACAAACACACACACACACACACACAGTGGGGATAAAATCCTTTTGTTCTTGTTTTTTTAAAAACCTTTCGGGTTTAATTCACCTTGATGGCTGCACCTGTTTGACTTTATTATGCTAGAAGGTGCTTATAGCTAGCGCTGACTGGTACTTGTATCGTTGCAGTCGTGGATAAGGGCTTGTATGACTTGAGTATATTCATTATATTAAGTGTAATGAACCCTCTGGCTAAAATGATGGAATCATCACCTTAGATGATATTAACTGATTTTTTTTTTTTTTTGTAGCATGTAAACAATTTGCGGTAGCTAAATATTCTGGCTTCGCAAAATAATTAAATTTAATAGTATACTTGGTTAATGCCAGATCAATCAAGGGACAATTCACTTCATAATTTATATTTCTAAAACAAATACATGCACAATTCTAAAAATACTAACGAGTCTGCAGTGTTTACAGATCTTAACACACTGTTGGAACGATTAATTGAAAGGACCTGGCCCTAACGCGGGTTATTCACTGAAACAGTGGCAACCCTTTCAAAAAGGGAATCCAGCGTGCAGTGTGACAAAAGATATTGGTTAATCACAGTCAGCTGTGTGTAAAATTAAGCTTGATAGAAGAAGCAGGATGAATTCCGAAGTGTACAGAGCTATACTTTCTGCTCAGATTCAGTCAAATGCTACAGAACTGCCAGGACGGGACTTCACCGTACAGATGGATAAAGACAGCGTAAGCAACCCAAGAGCTTCTTAAGGCAAAGAAACTGAGCATCTTTACACTTACCGAAAACAAAGAACCATAGACGAGCGCCAGCTGAAGGTGGCTACAGTTAAAGCCTGGCACGGCGTCTCAGCTCACTTTCATTCGTATCACCCGTCGTTAGTTTAATTCTGTGGCACCATGCAAGAACCAGACAATCCACAAAATGTTCATTTTGAGAAAAAACAAGGTGAAGTTTTATTTTTCTGAAGTTAAATTTTATTTTTAAAGAAATCAACAAAACTCAGGAAATGGCATCTTTCTATGAGATGAACATTGTGGAAAATTTATGTAAAATGAAATTTGTCCCAATCTGGGCTTTTCATAGCAAATGACCTCAGAAAACCAGTTTTCCAACAAGTAATTCAGATGTGAAAATGAATTTTTAATGCAAAAACTCATGTTCGAATTGCATACAGATACCGATTTAATACACCACAGTGAGCATTTAGCCTTCGTTTTCACTATCATTCTGATTCGAAACCTTCATTACTACTCGGCACATCACCAGACCAACCAAGCCCCTTTCTGAGACGTCTTGGATTCAACAGGGATGTACTCACTTTAGTATTGTTATGCTTTGTGCTTTGAACTGCTAGTGACACCTATTGTCCTTTGAATGAACTAGTACTGTTCTAAACATTTTATCGAGTGCACTATGATTGTTAAGGTCTACATTAGTGCACTGGACTCACTTTATTGGTCGAGTGGGTTATCTGGTTCTTGCATGGTGCCACAGAATTATCAGTTTAATGAGTTTATGTTTCGTGTTCATGTTTTTTATTCTGTGCGAGTCTGAGCAGTGGTGTATGAGCCTCTATTATTTTTATCATTCAGTTCCATTATTAGGAAACTATTTATTTTGCTTCCTGTTGTCATGAAAGTCAGCGATACATAACAGCATTAACTAAGGAACACGACAGCCTTATTGAGTTTTTTGTGGCAGGGACACGGGACAGCTATCCAAATCATGTCCCATGCCTGACATGCTCTGTTCAGGAGCACCGCTTTGAAGAATACATTGGCAGGCCACTTTAATAGGAACGCCTGTGCATTGAGGCTACATTGGGTGAAAACTCAGAAGATTAGAGTAAGGCGAAGTAATATTTTCCAGGCATCGGTTGTCTAGTTTGGGTCACTCTTTGCCCATTAGCTCTTCAGATTTTTGTGCTTGCCTGACAGGGGAAGAACCCATGTGGTCTTCTGCTAATGTAGTGCGTCAGCGTCGAAGTTTAACATGTCATCTCATTTGAGACGCTTTTCTGCTCACCATGTCTGTAAAGAGGCATTATTTGAGTTGGTGAAGCTTGAAACAGTCCAAGAGTTTTAAAAACACAGTCGAAGGCATGGATGTAGATGCCATTTTTCATTTGCAGAGCAGAGTATAGAAATGGCCTCTGTCCATCCGTCCATCCATATGAATTATTAGTGCGATAACTTTGGAAATAAATGATATAGGATCGCCAAATTTGTTTTATGGGACCTCCTTGGAGTGAACAGGGTGGGACTGTATATGAGTCTCCTTGACCTTGTTTCAAGGTTACTTTTTATAGGACATGACATGGCAGCTGGTGAGAACGTTTTTAATGTGAATATCACCGGAACTTCTTAAGATGTTTCTACACAATTATATGTGTTGCACTGTGAGTGCCACATGATTGGCTGATACTAAAAAACTTGCTATATGCACTGGTGTTTCTAATAATGTGACCGGTGAGTGTATATCCACAGAGAATTAGATGCTGAAGTGTTAGCCTTGTGCAGGAGTTATGATGGGATAGTAGATAATATTTCCCAAATGATTTTTAAAAAAAAAAAAAAAAAAACTTGGTGAAAGGTTATGTCTATTTGGTTTGGGTAACCTTGCGGTTCATTCCACGCCGGAGGAGACCACATTAAAGGAAGACGCTAAATTGGATTGAACATCATCATCTGCAATCATGATTCTTTCCTTTGTGCTGCTCATCTATCCAAAATGAAGATTAAAAAATGCAATTTGGCCAAAGCCCTTGATTTATCAAAGAGTGCTTGAAGCCCGAGGAACAGCAGCTTAACTCAAGGTCTGGGTGTATTGTAGCACGGATGGTTCAATATGCACTCCAGGCCAGACATGAACCTCTCTATGTCCTTGTTTAGTGGGAGCCCAGGGAGCATGTGGATCTTTCACCACAGAGGACGGCGTGCGCCGGACTCTACCGAAAACAAAAATAACTAAAGGTTGAAGATGGAAGAGAGCTGAGATACAGCAGATTAATATTCAATATTTATTCTAATATTTAGACAACTTTTCACAAAATTATTACTTTTTACAACAAAGAATATATTTACAAACTACAAAAAAAATAAAATAATAATAATACAAGTGCTGAACATGTTTTCGGACGTGTGTTAGTAACTACACAAAAGTAAGATTCGAAGGCTGTGATCAGCCCATGGCAGAAACAACCAACCGAGAAAAAAAATATTAAAAACGGGCAATTCTGTTTTTAAAATGTTTGCAAATAAACGCGGTCACACTGCAGCAATCGTTAGCAGAATTATTAGTTATATCCAAAACTGCGTACCACAATAGTAAATAGTGCAGTGTGTCCAAAATGGGATGAGGCTCCAGATGTGCTGGTGGAGTAGAGACGGCAGGGTAGTGCGCTTCCCAGTAGGAAAAATTCTGTTATCCAAAAGGAGGCTGAGAAATTCGCGGAGGGGCGCTCTTTAGTACCTCTGCAATTTAAAGAACGATTTAAAGTACAAAATATAACTCCTAAGTCATGTTATGCATGTTCATTTTTATTATTATTCTTTTTTTTTGTCTCACACACAGCCCTCTTTATGCACAATAAAAGACTTTTCAAAGGCGCTCTACCGAGCTGGGATTGTGATTACGAGGACCAAAATTAACGCCACCTCACAGCAAGAAGGTCCTGGGCTCGAGTCCTGGGCTCGGCTCAGGCATTTCTGTATGGAGTGTGCTCCCTGTGTTTGAGTCGGTTTTCTCTGGGTACTCCGGTTTCCTCCCACAGTCCAAACACATGCACATTAGGCTAACCGGCTGTTCCGGACAGGTGTGAGTGTGAATGGTTCTGTTTGTTTCCCTGCAATGGAGTGGTGAGCTGTTCAGGGTGTACCCTGCCTTCTGCCAGACTCGGCTGAGATAGGCTCCAGCTTTTACGTCCCATCCCTAGCTTGAATCATGTTCTGATGGATTAAGATTCATGAACCTTTGGTTTTCAGCACTGTGTCAGAACAGAGACGTCACCTAACGACCTGTCTCTCGTCTCCGGCTGCATCTGAAATGGACCCCTACTCTGTATATAGTACATCTACCAAACCATTTGGGATTCCGAGTCTCTCTCTCTCTGTCTTTATCCCTTGCGCTCACTCTCGATCTCTCTTTCTCTCATTTAAAAAAAAAATCCTTTTTGGTTTCTGCCATAGCTTTCAGACAGAAGGGCACAACTGCAACAAACAAACAACAACAAAAAAATCCAACGTTGGTAGGAAAGCTCATTGGTCTTCTAAAGACTATAAAATGTCCTATGAATAATTCGTTACATGATTGTACGTACCTCTGACTCCATCCACATAACTTAAAAAATACCTCTGCTGTCTACATTTTTGGGGACAATGAATCATAAATGTTATCTCAATAAGTAGATTTAAAAAGATGAGAAGAAAATTAGTCACAGAGTATCCTTTAGACCACAGTGTAACATTTCTTTTCCTAACCAGTGAAGAGAACTTGTTCAGCCACCACAGGCTTTATAGATTTGAGTTCCTCAGATTAGAAATGCTCTCCTTTCTCTTACGCCGTCTTCTTTACAGGACAGGTTTTCCCGAAGCGTTAAAGCCGTTCTCTCTCTCTCTCTCTCTCTCTCTCTCGTAAACTACGATAGAATCATATCGTAAGTCACTTTTGTTGCTTGGCCTGAGACCGAGTCTGAGTTTCCCAGGCCAGATTTTTTTTCTTGGGTGGAAATGAAACGTTCATATGTCACTTGATTTGTACATGTCAGAGAGAAGCCTTGTGATGGGCACGTTTCCAATCGTCTTCCTGAAGAACACTTCTTCGATCGTAGATGCACTGACTGAACGCAGCGCAGGCAGAAGCAGCAGCAGTTTCCCAAAGCGGCACGGCTGAGTCGGGTACCTGAGAGGAAATGATGCAAATCAGTGGACACAAAAAGTGCATTAAAATCCTTTCACTTTGTTATCGTTTGCACATTGTGCAGAATATCCGCATGACTCCGATTGTTCAGAAAGTGTTGGTAAATTCCCTAAAACGGAACGGCCCTGGTAGTAGTTCCGACTGCATGGTTTGCATTACTGTGTTAATTTTTCAAGTCGTGGCTTACAAAGGGACTGAAACTCATTTTTCAATGCGCCTAATCGATGATATGGTGCTATTTATTTAATATTTATGGAAGGAGTCTCCAGTGTCAGTGAACTCCAGACTTGCGCTGCATCATGCCAAACCTTCAATAATTTGTTTTCTTTTACAGTACACCTGCTGTGTGTGTGTTTGTTCCACACCCAGGGGCTTGTGTTGTACCTGCTGTGGATGTAGCTGTTGAGTGTGAGTTGGGCTTCATCCTGAAGTGCCGCGATGGCGCTCGCATTTCGAAAACTCCTCAGTTCGGCTCCACTGTGCGTCGGAACTGTGCCACAAACCAACAGAGCAGTTTAGTAGGCCATGCAGGCTGGTTTTGCAAATATACTGTACATGTAATATTTAGCAATGCAATATTTTTTATAAAAATTTTGTTTTAGGAGCGACAAACATAATATGTATGTTGCAGAAAAATTTTGTGCCACTACAGAAAGTGACAAATTACATAACAGGCTATTTTTCATACTAAAAAAAAACCCAACTGACGTAAGTAATTAAATGAATATTATTTAAAATTTTTAACTGTGGCAGATTCTCCAAAATGCTACGGGCTCAGTTCCTTATAAAACTAAAGAGTATATAATACTGCTAAAGTTTTTTTAGTAATCACACCAGAGTGTGACTTTTGTGCAGCAGCCTTTTACTGTAGCAATACTGGCATACTGTTCCATCAACATCAGGACATCTTTAAATGAAACATATAGCGACCAGAAGCTTCTTTGAGCTCCAACCTACCAGCTTTAAACGTGACGATGCACTTGAGGCACGCGAACTCCGTCGCGTCCAGTCGCAGCTGCCGGAAACGCGTCACCACCTCCTGCAAAGCCTGGATCTCTGAGACTACCTTGCTGAGTCTCTGGGACTCTGTGTTTTCTGAGGTCATGCCTGAAGGAGCCAGCAATAATAAAAGAACTTTCATGGGTAATACACAGGGTGATTAATTAGTGACGAAAGCGCATGCGCAATGAGAAAATACAAAGGTTCATTAGCTGCGAGTAGCTTCTATTTTATATTAAAAATGTCTTCTTGATTATTAAACATACCGGAAACAGCAAGCAGGGTGTTTGAATCCACTGGAATGGACCACTGGGCTACACCCAGGACAAACAGCTCTCTCCAGGCGTCCTCTAACAGGATCAACTGTAAAATAAAACATAAATAAAAAATCAATGGGAGAGTTCCTCCACCTAAAAAATCTACTTCTGAATCATGTAAAGCTGTATTTATGTATCATATTTTAAAATTGCTTACTTGATCTTGTAAAGGAAGGGTGGAGAAGGCAGGAACACTCTTGGCCCATTTGATGCTCATGAACAGGAGGCGCGCAGCAGATTCACACACAGATTCTGTGGCCACTTCATACAGGTACATGGGTGTGCCACTGACTTCATGTGGATACTGAGGAGGAGGTGAAATAATAGGCTGAGATAAGAAGCAGGTTTCTGTGATGCAACAGTATAATGAACCATAAGGAAATGGGCACAAAACCCGACTTTACGCATTCACAAACTTATTGGAAATGTGTCGATATTTACACAGTTTGTGGCATTCATGTAACACACACACACACACACACACCGCAGCTTACTTTAGGAGTGGGCTGTGCGAGCCCCACCATGCCTTGGCGCTCTGGCGTGTTCGGAACTGTGTTTAATTCCAGACTGTGAGTCTCGAGTTGAGTGACTGTGGTGAAGAAGTGCAGCCCAGGGATGGACGTGCTGGGAAAGTGCGAGGAGGATCCATTCACCTCCTTGTGGCCCCGAAAGTAAAGAGCCACTTGCTTACGGATGGTCGACGTCCTCGGGCCCCGCTCGTGCTGCACGGCTGTTATGGATGCAATTCAGTATGAGAGATGGAAAAGAAAGAGGTGGGGGGAGGAGGGGGGGGGTTGGTTAGGCTAAGTAAGTAACACAAATATAAAATAACAATGAATGCATTGCGCGCTAAGTCTAAGGCGTGATTTTATTTGATTTTCTTTATCCATATGGATCAGTGGGTTTATTCACCGTCTTTATTCATGTTCACTTCCAGGCACTTTTTTAAGCGACAGGCACGACACTGGTTCCTGTGCGTCTTGTCCACCGGACAGCCTCCCTGTGAATGCATAAAAAATAACAAGGAATCAGAAATGCAAGGAGAGAGAGAGAGAGAGAGAGAGAGAGAGACATCTTCCAAAGAAGGGAGGGGGACACTCCACAGGTATGGGGGGAATGGTGCAGTAATGACGGCCATTGACTCGCTCCCCTGCCGCTTGGCCAATAATCTCATTCCCGCCTACCGCTCTCCAAATCCAGACAGTTAGATTGGATTACACCTGTTACACTAGACGGACCAAAGGGCCCTCAAAGGCACGGGAGGAGGCTCACTCCTTGGATAATCTTTCAATTACGAAAATCGACGCACTCTCTTCCTTCGAGTCGAGATAAGGGGAAGGAAGGAAGGCAGGAGGAAGGGAGGGAGAGAGGGCGAATTACCTAACGCGCTCTTTAAAATAAATCAGTGAGAATCCGATGAGACTCACCTGAGTGCCGGATTTGCAGACGTACGTCCTGTTTCTCCGGATGCTCCTTTTGAAGAATCCAGAGCATCCATCACATGCGTAGACTCCGTAGTGTTTCCCTGAACTTCGGTCTCCACACACTTTGCACGGGATGTCCAGAATCCGACCTTTAAAATAATCATAGTAATATGGAGATATTCAGATTGCTTTAAGGTAAAGATGTTTTTGAAAGTTCCCAGTAGATTGCATACGTTAAAAGATTTTTGATGATATATATATTTTTTTAATTCCACCTTCTTCTTCTTCTTCTTCTTCTTCTTCTTTTTTTTTTAAGCTAGTGCGTAATGTAATGCAGTAAAAGCTGAAAAAGCCCTGCCTGCATGAATATGATATTAAATTGTTATATATTTACAACCTGACTGATCACATGCTGGCGGAGCCTTTTGAAGAGCAGTTCTGTGTCTGTGGGAATCCAGGACCCGCTGATGTGCTGCTGCGTTTTGTTGAGGGACGCGCTGTGCCGCAGGTTTCCAATAAAACAATGGCGCACTCACAAAAGCGACATTAGGGAAAGTGTTAACTTAATGATTTCCCCTCATTGAGCCTCGTCTGACTGGACCAATCTGAACAAGCTGCCAGTGCTGCTTCATAATGAAGCCCGACAGCTGCTTTTCTGCGCGCCGTCTCCGGGCCCCGCGGATTAGAGGAGTGACACAGCGGACCGGGAGTCAATACGCGCCTCCAATGAAGTGTATGCAAATCAGGATGAAGTAAATGAAAATTGTGATGTATTTTTTTTCTTCTGTGTCTAAAACTTTCACCCCCCGAATTTAAATCCGTTAATGGAGGTATATTTGCATGTATATGGGGAAGGGGTGGGGGTGTCGTTTAGAGAAACGGCCATGTAATTACTGACATATGTCCACCTGCTCATTGATTTTGCACTGACCCGTCCTAAAACGGTAGCATGGGAATTCACATCAAGCTCAGGAGGCATTCAGTGCAAAACAACGACTTTCTGCTTTCTGCTGTTAGGGGCGGGGCGGTGAAGGGGGGAATCTCTTTCTAAATTATAGTTCGTTCAAAACTAATTGAGCAGGTTATTTCCATGTAATCATTTGAATTGAAAAAAAAAATCAAGTTTTAAAAATGCCACCCTTTGACCTATTATACCCTATAATAAGAATAATAATTATAAGAACCATTTTATCCTTTAAATGTGGACTTTAATTTAAATTCAAGTGAGGTAGCAATAATCTGCAATTATTAATAACTAACAATAATCATTAACAATTACTCATAAACTTAACCCAAAAATCTGAAATCATAAAAAAATATGATGCCTGAGTTAAGCAGGAATAATGCATTATTATTATTATTATTATTATTATTATTATTATTATTATTATTATTGTTGTTGTTGTTGTTGTTGTTGTTGTTGTTGTTATTGATGATGATTATGATTTTCAAAGTTTATTTAAAAGAGCTTTAGGTTTTTATCCTTAAATTACTGTTTTGTTTGTTTTAATCAATAAAATTAAATTTTTCATAAAAGAAAAATTAAAAATAAGCATGCACTGTTCGACTGCATTTTTAAAACTTATGTAACAGTTTTTTTCTGCGCCGTCATCAGTATCATACATCACTATCAGGTGACTGAAGAAAAGTGTGGAGTTTAGACTCTAGTTTTTCAGTCAGTGTTACAGGAAGGTTTGTTAACTTTCCCGAAATGTTGCCGTAATTACTGCCAAATATCATTACTGTACCCAGATTCAGCCTTCTGGAGTTTGGGTGGAGTTGTGAGCTGTTTACAGGCCTGAGGAATTTTCTTTTATTATTTTTAATATTTTATATTATTATTATTATTTTTTTTATTATTATTATTATTATTATTATTATTATTATTATTTCCAGTGTAGAGATCATCAGGACTGTTATAAGAAGCTTAGCCTATAAAATGTACAAAAAACTTAAAAAGATTAAGACTTCAAAAATATCCATCAAATTAAATTACTCCACAGAGAAATATAAATTAGAATTTAGCATGTTCAAAAAAAAAACAACACCAAAAAAAGGCTCTTAATGAGATTTATTTGAAAGATTCGTAACGAAATAGTCTTCCCATGTTTAGAACTTTTACTTCAATAATTTACAGCTGCTCTGATTCACTTCTTTTCAACAAAACACATACTATTTTTTATTTAAAGATTCCGAAAAATGTATATAAACAGGTTATATTTTGTTTAACTTTTAATTTTAATTTTTTTACATCGTGTATGCGCTACGTTTATTTTATTTTAACGAGCCTTAGAGAAGTAGTTTGAATATTTTTAGATTGAATAATATAGAATTCTAAATGTTCCTTTAATGAATAGTTTTATTTATGTCTGTATGTATGCTTGTCTGTATTTATTAATTTATTAATCATATGGCATTGCACGGGCATTTTGATGGACTTGAAATGAGTAGACAGGTGCACCCAAATACCCAGCATGCACACCTAATTTAGTAAACCATCACAGCTTGGGCAATTATCAGTGTATAACTTTCAATGATCTTTAAAGAGTTACTCATGATTTGTGTTACTTGAGTTACTCCTGATTTTAATCATGATGTTAATCTTAAATGAATGATGTCATCCCTGTAAACCCTGTGAATTCTTTCACATACATACAAAAACAGATGAATTATCTATAGATAAGAGTTAAACATCATACAGAAAGGTCTGGTTCAATAAAAAACAGCAAATATAATAATAATAATAATAATAATAATAATAATAATAATAATAATAATAATAATAAAATAAATAGATAGATAGATAGATAGATAAATAAATAAATAGCCCGTATTATGACAATGTTTAGACTGTTACTCTGTTATTTTGCTTGAAAATGTTTCTAGCTGCATATTAGATGGACGATAATTAAACCTATTAGAAAAAGTGTAACTGTGGAGTTGGAGTGAAGGGTCACAAAGTAGATTACTTACTGGATTTGACGTTTAAAATATCCAAACATCCACTTGTTGAGCTGGCAGCTTTGCTCATCCTGGCCTTCTGCTTCACTTTCACTGATGCAGCCAAACTCTTTCAGTCACTGTGATTTCAAAGAAATAAATCTAAACTAACTTTTTTTTTTTTTTAGAATAATTGAATATGAGTGCTGGACGATTACGCAGACAGGTCGCTTCAGTCTCTGATTTTTTTAACCCACAGAATTACTCAAGCTTTTTCGTTTCGGGTCCTTTTTCTGTTTCTTTCTTTCTTCCTCAGGGGAAGCAGAATCCGGACTTCATGTGAGTTTGCGCTGATTGTCGCCTGATCTCGTTAAGATCCGAGGGATGGCGAGGCGGGTTCTCCAGGAAAACAACTGCTGCATGGACCGGTGTATGTGCACCCAGGCACCTTACCAAACCTCACACAGAAACCAAAAGCCAAGTGAGAGAAAAAAAAACACCCCACACACACATATACACACATACACACATACACACACAAGCTAAGAAATGCCCGGCAGCCTGAAGCCTCGCTGACTTTGTGATGTGTGCCGTCAGATTAAAGGCTTTGGTAATATGTATGAGAAGTATTGAAGGAGAGAAAGGGAGGGAGGGAGGGAGGGTGAGAGAGAGAGAGAGAGAGAGAGAGAAGGCGGGTGGGAGGAGAGCCCGACTTCCTTTGCCCACTTAGCCTTTCTACTCTGCGTCCCGCTTGCGCATGACGTCAGGGTCCGAGGAAGGGTGTTAGTGGTGGAAGGGTGTGATGTTCGGCTTAGTGAGGAGACGTGAGACAGACAGGCACGGACTTCCTTGATCTGCTCGCTGCTGCTTGGGGACTGATTCAGGCGCTTACTGGCTGCACATCACACCACGCTGAGCCTAAGCTCACTTCTTGCTGTAGCCTGTTACTTGCTTTTTTTCTAATGAAAGTTAATCACGAGCTGATGATCTGAGTCAGACACATGCACCATGCTGATATGCGTGAGGTCTCGAGAGCAGCCGTTGGCACGGTGCGTGTGCACCTGTTGAGCGCACTGTGTAGCCTCATATACTGCACCAGGGGGATGTCTTTTCTTTAAAACTTCTTTTTCCTTCCCTTTGTACTTCCGGCTTCCTTTTGGAATTCGCACTAACAAGAGCTAAGCATTAGATGCATGTGATCTGTGCACCCTGCTCTGCTGTATTTAACCAAACTGTGCGCACTCCAGACACCTCAAGAGTAAACGCATTGCACTGCTCTCTCTCTCTCTCTCTCTCTCTCTCTCTCTCTCTCTCTCTCTCTCTC
>JAQMYF010000022.1:8060776-8075264 GCA_030014195.1 Neosilurus mollespiculum
GGAGTTCAGAAACACTTTGTTTAAAAGGGGTACTTTCTCCAACAGTTCTAAGAACTTTGAAGAAATTCGTTGTGGTCCCAGAATGCCCAGTTTAAACACTCGTCTACCTCCAGCAGTTCTCGGAATTATGAACAACGTCCTTCTGATTTGAAAGTACTGCCTTAAACAGTTCTAAGGACTATAGAATAGTTTCCTTGGTCCAAAACATCATCCTCCGGCGGTTGTAAGAACCATGAAAGATTTACCGCAGTTCAGAAACACATCATTTGAAAGGAAGGGGTCATTTCTCCGACAGTTCAACAAAGCATGAAAAAGTTCCTGTGGTCCAAAAACGCCTTATTTAAAAGGCGTACCTTCTCCAACAGTTCTAAGAACTACCTAAACAGTTCCTTCAGCTCAGAAACATCTCATTTTAAAATGGGTACTTTCACTGGCAGTTGTAAGAACTACGGAAAGGTTCCCGCAATCCGAAACACCTGATTTAAAAGATGTATGTTTTGTTGGTCGGGTTGTTTGGACTGTTTTCAGGAATGCGGATACTATAAAGTTGGTTTTGTTTTCGTGCTGCTCAGATTGTCTGACTGAAGGTCAGACAGACGTGTCGAACACCACGCTTTACTTCATCGAGCGCCTCAATCAGTCACGGACCTGCTTTGAGAAATACCAGCAGGTAACGCCGTTCCTGTCTGTTATCAGTAATAATATAAGTATGTGGTAATATTGTGGTTCGCAAGACGGTGATTAAAGTTTGCTGTGTGTGTGTGTGTGTGTGTGTGTGTGTGTGTGTGTGTGTTCTGCAGGGGAACCGCTCGGAGCTGTGTACAGAGTGCAGACCCTCGTATAAGACGCTGAATGATCTGTATAGTAACATGTTGCTTAACAGTACTGTCTGCATTGATGTGGAGGACGCGGTGAGCGGTGACCTAAAACACGCCAGCCAGAAACACATGACACGCACTATTTATACAACAGCCACTTTTCCCTTCACTCCCTTTTTCCTCCTCTAGATGAACGTGACGCGTCGTTTATGGAGCAAGACCTACAACTGCTCGTTAAAGCGTGAGGAGAACGTGGCGGTCATCGCCGTGTCCGGCTTCATGCTCTTCCTTCCGATCATCTTCTACTTGAGCAACTACCTGCATTCGGAACAAAAGAAGCGCAAACTGATGCACCGTGAGTGCTTTCATCTTCCGTATCTGGGGCGTGTCTGAAATCAGAAGGAGACGATTCGCGGAGAAAAGCGCTGGTGTTTCGTTAAAGTGAAAGATGGCGTTACCTGCACAGCGCTGTTAGCTCGGAGCGCGCGAAGCTCACCTGACCTGTCTTTGTCGTGGTTAGAATATGTAAATATAAGCTTTAACACTGTCGTTTTCCTTTGCTTTTCTTTATGTTCACGTGTCGTCTATGCTAGAACCCTGAATGTGGTTTAGTCGACGCACTTGCTCGCACATGCGCTCAGAGAACACCTGCGTCCGTCGTGATGTTAAAAAAATAACCAATTAAAATCTCGTTGTAGTCTTTGTTTTGTTATGTTCCCGTGTAGTGCATACTAAAATAGTTATTCACCTCAGTCTCGGTGGGTGGCACTGAATCGAGGCGACTCTTCACCTCACCTTCGGCATGTAATCGTTAAACATATGAAGATCGAACCTCCTCATTCACAGGAGTTGGTGCTGTTTGGCTCCTCCTTAAACACTAGGATGCACCCAAGAAAGTTAAAAGGTTAGGCGGCACAGTGGCGCCGTGGTTAGCACGTCCGCCTCACAGGAAGAAGTTCGATTCCAGGGCTCGGTTAGGGCCAAAAACATGCACAACATGCACAGCAGGCTGACTGGCTGTTCCAAATCGCCCCAAGGTGTGGGTGTGAGTGTGAATGGTTGTGTGTGTTGCCCTGTCCAGGGTGTACCCCGCCCTCGAGTCGGCTGAGATGGGCGCCAGCCTCCCTGCGACCCTAATTAGCATTAAGCGGCTTAGAGAATGAATGAATGAATGAGTTGTTGTTTGTGTTTTTGATGAAGTATTTAAAGTGATATCTGATTATTCCTGTACAGCTAAAAGAGCCAAGTCCAGCCACAGCCTGATGAACATCCAAGACAAGTACAGCTGAACGAAGGAGAGAGGAAGAGGAAGAGGAAGACGAACGTTCGTGGTGGATGTGAGATGGACTGTAAAAACATTCACGGACTTTATGATCATTGTTAAAGTAACCATCCCTTATTTTTACATCATTATTATTATTATTATTATTATGATTATGATTATTATTATGATTGTTGTGAATGAATGCTTTATGGACTTCAGTGTAATGATGTGTGACTTTCACCTCTCGGGAACGGGCGATGGCGATGGCGAGAGCTGTAGGTGAGACTGGTTATGCCGTTATCCCGGTGTAACTTAGAAAACATCTTCGTGTCCGCTAAAAGCTTTTATTATTTATTTCTTTCGGGTAGCGGGACTCGTACATATAACATAGCAGCAGTAGCGCTGTAGCGAGCACTTGATGTCCATTAGCGATCCATTAATAAATATGTGGTGCATGTGTGGAGTGAAGAGGTAAAAGCAGTGGCTGAAATGAAAGGAGAATGCACTAAAGAACTATGCAGGTCATGTGATGCTTTGGCCGAGGCTTTTCTTCTCCTTCTTCTTCTTTTTTTTTTTTTTTTTTGTATACCAAACCACCATCTCTACCCTTTTTATTCCTAATGTGTTTTTGAGTTGCTATAAGGCCGTGATGTATCCGGCCAAGAACAGAAGAGAGATGTATAACGGGTGGAAAGACTGGACGAATTAACTCCGCTGTGTTACGCGCTCATTGTGTTTTCCAGAAGTAAAGATTTCACTCCTAAGAAGCAAATTACTGCAGCAGCGACCTTAATAATAATAATAAGAAGAAGAAGAAGAATGATGATGATGATTTGAATGGCGCACGTCCACTCACAGTAAGAATGTCCTGGGTTCGTGTCCCGGGTTCAGCTCGGGGCGTTTCTGTGTGGAGTTTGCATGTTCTCCCCTTGCTTGCGTGGGTTTCCTCCGGGTACTCCGGTTTCCTCCCACAGTCCAAAAACATGCACATCATGGTAACTGGCTGTTCCAAATTGCCCCAGGTGTGACTGTGTGTGAATGGTTGTGTGTGTTGCCCTGCGGTGGCCTGGCGAGCTGTCCAGGGTGTTCCTTGCTTTCGTCCAGAGTCGGCTGAGATAGACTCCGGTCTCCCCGCGACCCCAATAGGATTAAGCGGTCCGGTGGATGGATGATCGGAATGGCTTTGCGTGCTTGTTCGATGTGATTTGTTAAAAGATTTGCATAGCTGAATGAAAAGCCGCTCGCTGTGGTTGGGGTTTTCAGGCTCCTTGGCTTTTCCTAAGAACATTTTTCTCCCCAATCATGAGCAGCTAATCTAAATGTAGGATAAAGTTACTTGGACGAAACAATGTGCAGTAACATATCCGCTGGCTTTTTGGTCTCATGGAGCTGTGCCATTACTTATCACACTGGCCTGTAAGCGCATTGCACCTAATTTGTTCAATCATATGATTGCGTAGATGGCCTGAGCCCGAGCGGGAGCCGTAGGTGGAGAACAATCTTGCGTAAACACGTTAAAACGTGTGATGTTCCCGCATTTTTATTCTGAATAAGCCTTGGTTTGATTTCGTAAGCATTTCCTAAGTCACTATTGCTGACTAACTTCATCTGCTTCATCTCCACGTGATGGAACAACTGGTGCATGGCCTCAAGTCAACCCTCCGAGAGGACGAGGGGAAACGGGAGATTATCCTCATATCCCGGGGTCGGATCAGAGAGGTGACTTTGGACTTTTTAGTACTTGAGAGAATTACGAAATGCCTCGGACTCAGCTGGTACTCAGGGTTTATATGGAGGAAGGCGGGCATCCTTTGTGTGTGTGTGTGTGTGTGTGTGTGTGTGTGTGTGTGTGTGTGTGTGTGTGTGTGTGTGTGTGTGTGTGTGTGTTTTACTAAATTCCTACCCTGGCTTGATATTTTTTTAAATTGTAAATGAATAAAGTAATAAATCAAATGCGAATTCTTGTCTCATTTGAACCAGCCATCGTTCCACTAAAAAATACGAGAGTATCACACAAGTCACGTGACGACTAAATTAATACGAAATCAATTATAATCCCTCTAGAAAGTTATTTATTTTTTATTTTTCGGAGTTCTACAGCTTCGGTGCCAGTGCTCCGGATTAGATTGAGTAAACGTCAATCTTATAAAGTTTACCTGAAATGCTTGAGATTATAAGAGGATTATATATTAGGGGTATTACGGTAAACCATGAAGCGAAACACTGTGCATTGACTCCACTGTGTGTGTGACTAGGACTAACTTTCTAATGTGCACACAGCGTTAACTAGCTTTACTGACCAGATGATCAGTTGACGTTGATTGATTGATTGACTGATTGGTAAAAATGACAACGCTGTAGTTAATACTTTTAAGGCACAATCATGTGGAAAACTGCTTCGAATTTGCTTTCGTATTTGGATTGGCTGCCATTTTATAGACACGCCCCATCACGCCACCGTCACATCCTCGTCACTCCTGACAACCGGAAGTGACAAGCAGCTGAAGACACCATGCCAGTCCCCGCTAATAATAACTCTGATTGGCAGGCTAATGCTGGCTGACCCAATGTCAATTCTGGGGGCGGAGCTATATGTTCATTGGTTGAATTGAGGGCGTGCTCAATGAGTTTAAAAAAAAAAAGAAAATCAAACCTTATTTGGCTCCACCCATTTAACTGTTGATGAACAATTCTGAGGCTCCTGACTGGCGCAGCAGGTTCGGATCCTGATGATGCTGCAGCCATCTGCGACTGCGACCCCGGAAGAGTGTGATGCAGTCAGGAAGTGCAGAACTAGCCGATCATGGGAGGCATGACCTCGGAGGAAGCATTTGGTGACCTTCACTCTTTCTGCTTGGTGTCCATGGTGTGATAGGGAAGAGATTTCTAAGGGGTGGGAAGTGACCATAACTAAACTAGGAAGAGGGCGGCACCGTGGCGCAGTGGTTAGCACGTCCTCCTCACAGCAAGGTCCCGGGTTCGATTCCCAGGCTCGGGGCATTTCTGTGTGATGTTTTCATGTTCTCACCATGTTTGTGTGGGTTTCCTCTGGGTTCTCCGGTTTCCTCCCACAATCCAAAAACATGCACAGTAGGCTGACTGATGGTTCCAAGTAATCCCTAGGTGTGAGAGTGAAATGGTTGTGTGAGTGTTGCCCTGCGATGGTCTGGCGAGCTGTTCAGGGTGTACCCCGCCCTCGCCCAGTGTCGGCTGAGATGGGCGCCAGCCTTTCCGCGACCCTAATTAGGATTAAGTGATTCAGAAAATGAATGGACGGATAGTTTCTTTAGATCGGTATGTACAGGATGTGGTTCCTCTTCAGATTCGGGCTCTTCATCTCACTGGCGTTCTGCAGCAGATTTGCTGGTTGTGTAAATGATAAACTGACTCGGGTTTGCTCGGCTAATGCTGCGAGCTCTCAGGGATGAATATGCCGCTTTGTCACACGAAGGGCAAGAAACGCAGGCCGTGAGGTCGTGATTAGAAATGATTCCACTGAGACATTCAGCTGTATGAAAGGAGGGTATTATTACCTGCGCAGAGGTCAAAGTCTCGGAATCATGGGTTTATAATATTATAAGAGATTTTACAATCCCCTCATTATGGCAGTCGTACAGTGGCTGTGCTCTCTACAGTCTCCTAATCACCCTCTGCTCCCTACCCACAACCCCCATTTATCCAAACACACACACACACACACACACACACACACACCATCTTATGACAGGTCAGCTGGCAGTGACATCTCCGATCCTGAACGGGAGACCATCTCCGAAACCGTTGGTAGATGACTTCTCCTTAATAAAAGCATCTCTGTGAGGGGGCGTGGCACAAGGGCAGGAACATCTGACCCGTTTCTGCACCCCTTCCTGCCTTTTCTTTTTAGACACATCAGCTGGAAGAGACATCTTCAAAGCCCCAGTGAGGGGGAATAGATAGGGGTCCTTAGAGGAAATAGGTGCCAATAAAATCTGAAGTGTATTTATTATGAATGATGCCAAAACAGCTTACACTCTAATCTGCTCTTTAATAAATAAAGAAGACAAACATCACTTTGATATCTGTTGTTTTCCTTTAACAGCATGTCCTGAAGTGTTTTATTCTTTAATACTTTACATTATAAATGCATTTCTTTTAATAATTCATGAATGGAACATCATACTTTTTTAGCTATATTAAATGTTGAATTTCCTGTTTTTACTTATGTATTTCTTTCTTCTCGAAATAATAATAATAATAGTTAATTGCCTGATCTCTAATATTAATAGTGTAATTTATATAATTTTATTAATTTTATTTTTAATTGTTTTTTTTAAATATGTGCCAAAATGTTCATCAGACGTCCACTAGGGGGAGACATTTCATTATAATTATGCCAAGTTATATTAATCCATTTCTGCCTGGCAGATAATTTCATAATTTTTTTTTTTTTATCTGTTTACTTTTAGTTGTTTTGGGTAGTTTTTTTAATTTAGGTTTAATTAGAGAAATTGACTAGTTGCCACAGCCACAGGGTTATATTTTGTGTATTATGTTAGTTTGTGTGCATTATAACTCAAAAGGTTCAGCATTCTGCAATTTTAGAGTAGAGTGTGGTGCAAATAACAAACCATTACATTTAGGAAGTGATGTGTGCATGGGATCATGCTGACAAAATGTTTGTTTTATTGATTTAAAAACTGTAGATTTTATTTTTATTTCTGTTTTTAAAAATATTTTTATTTAGATTTTGTTAAGTACTGTATATTAACCCTGATGTGTTTTGTAAAACCATTACCAAAGTAAAGTTAACTGGGAGAGAGAGAGAGTGCTCAGTGTGATGCTCGTTCTACTATTTAACACTTATCTTGTTGCGATGATGTTTTTGATAAAATAATGTTTAGAAATTACTACAATAATTTAAACTGCACACTAGTCTCTTCCTACTATAAAACATACACAAACATTCATTCATTTATTAATTTGTCGAACCGCTTAATCCTACTAGGGTCATGGGGAGGTTAGAGCACATCTCAGCCCTCTCTTTTAAGATAAGGCAACTAACTGATAAACCTAAAGTTGAAAGGGTTTAACTCACGTAAATGTCTGAATGTCTTTCACTGTTTCTTCACCCTGATAAAATGCCACAATTTTTTATTCATGCCAGGAAAAGTAAATTAAGAAGAGGGGTTATGACCCGTGTAATTACTTCCTGCATATTTAACTTTGATTAGGGGATAAGGGTGAGAGCTCCTCTTCAGTTTGAGGAAGGCAGAGCTCATCATCAGGGCTCTCATCATTCGATATTCCTGTCTGAACAAGGGTCGATAGGATAGAAGAGAGAGTGACAAAGGTTACTGAGCAGGGTTTTCTCCCTCCCTCTCTCTCTCTCTCTCTCTCTCTCTCTCTCTCTCTGTACTGTTTGTTATCTCTGTATCTTGATACTTGCCTTGGTTCATTATAGAATACTTGATTCTGTAGTGGCACAAAACTGATTAGCAATTTTTTTTAATATATCTTGATATTATTTTGTATGTATTAACACTAATGCTAACCATGTTGTGAATTAGAGGACTGTTAATGCTGCACTGGTGCCTCCTGCCGATAAGACAATAAGTAAAATAAAGGCGACTTTAAGGGGATGTGATATAAGTTCCATGTAGGAAAATACCATTCCAATGCTTTATAGATATTATATGATATTGTATCATTTGTAACAGCCAATTAGCCAGTCAGCCTAATCTTTGGACTGGGAAAGGAAACCAAAGTACCCGGAGGAAACCCACACCAACACAGGGAGAACATGCAAACTTCACATAAAAACACCTTCACTGAGCCCAGGACTCGAATCCAGGACCCTCTTCCTGTATGGCAGACGTACCAACCACCACCACCGTCACCACCGTCACCACCGTGTCACCCAGAGCATATATTTGTTTATATTATCTCAGGAATGTAATATTTTCTTTTTTATATTTTTAATGTTATTATAGCAGTTTTGGTACTTCAAGACAACATTTTCATTGAAAAAAAAAATACACGATATATCGAAATAATGGCACTTAAAAACCAATTAGTAAGGTTTTACCCCCAAGAAATTGAGATTTAGGGGATTCATTGTGCGAGACTTGGCAACCCTGTAGGACCCATCCAGCAGTGCTATGGCGCTGGAGAAGTGTATAGCGTTTTTATTAGCAGATGAATTCGACGCTGAAGACTACACAAACTCAAAACAGCCTCTTAAAGATAGACATCTAAGGTAAACGATGCTCTTCTTAAAATAAAACTTATTTGTGAGTGAGTCTGTCAGGCAGGACAGTTGAGATATAAGGTAATTAGCATGCTGGTAGCTAACTAGCATTTCAAGGTGCTAAGCACCAAAGCTGTGAATTTACATCCGGGTCACCTGTGGCTCCAGCACTACTATTAATATGATAGTAATGATTATTACTATAATTTTAATTGGTTTGTTGTTTATTGTTATAATAATATCAACAACAATAATAATAATTACTATTATTATTATTCTTTTATTGTGTGTTATAATAATAATAATAATAATAATAATAATAATAGTGAGAATAATAATAATTATTATTATTATTATTATTATACTTATAATTGTTTTGTTGTTTATTGTTATAATAATAATTATATATATATATTATTCTTTTATTGTATGTTATAATAATTATGTATTAGTTTTATTGTTATTATTACTGTTATTATCATTTATTATTATTATTAATACTACTACTACTAATATTATTATAACACAATAAAAGAATAATAATAATTATTATTATAATTGTTTTGTTTATTGTTATAATAATAATTATGATTATGATTATTATTATTGAAAGTTTTTCCCCATGTATCCCATCTGCACAGAGATGATGATGATGATGATGATGATGAACGTAAGAAGTATTATTTCAGTGCTGCCCTTCCCAGTCTCTCCATCCTGAATTTCCAGAAGTGTTTTCAGCTCACACAAACCCAAGTTGAAGTACGTCTCCTCAGTGTTATTTCATTTATTCAATCATCTTTCTTGCTTTAATAATTCAGTATTAAAATATAACCTCACATTATCACGACCTCAAATACACTGTTTATACCAACGGGCGGGTGGTTATGATGTTCGCCTCACAGCATGAAGGTCCTGGGTTCGATTCCCGGCTCGGGGCGTTTCTGTGTGGAGTTTGTATGTTCTCCCTGTGCTTACGTGAGTTTCCTCTGGGTACCCTGGTTTTCTCCCGCAGTCCAAAGACATGCACATTAGGTTAATTGGTTTTTCCAGATTGCCCCTAAGTGGGAGTGTGTGTTGGCCCTGCAATGATGTGGAGAGCTGTACAGGATGCACCCCGCCTTCACCCAGAGTTGGCTAAGATAGGCTCCAGCCTCCCCATGACCCGAGTACTATTAAGAAGGTTCAGCGAACGAATGAGTGAGTGAGTGAGTGAGTGAGGATTGCTAACTAGCAACAATGTTGGCTGCTGATTAGACACTCGCTTTCCCAGTTGGCTAGTTCATGATGTTAGCATTTGTCCACGCTTCATGTTAATGTCTTTCTCTTTGTTCTGGTTGTTCCTGGTTCCCGGTCTTCTGGTGTGGTTGCAGGAGCTGGTAAACTTCCTGTCGCCTTGCGAATGGGCGACGCGTAACCTTGAAGGATGGACTGTGATGCATGCGGTGCTCGCCAGTCTGTGGACTCTTTCCACTCTGGAGTCTCCGGGTAGCGTCGCGGCCCGTTTCCACACCAGCAAATCCCTAATTCTCCTCCAACTGAACGATTTCTGCACCTTGATCACAAAAAACTTCACCAGTCAAATCCGCTGGCCCAAGTGGAAAGAAGCTGATGCTTCTGTTGCCGGGTTCTTAGCCAACGTTGGGCTCCCTGGTACCCTTTGTGTTCTTGGTACCTGCTCGATTCCCATTGACAGACCTGTTGACGTACCCGATCCGGAGGTGTATCGAGACTCTGTAGAAAACTCTTCTCTGTACTCTGTAACTCTGTTGGCATTGTGCAACCATCAGGGCGGCTTCACTTTTGTAAACACGGAGCATCCGGGAACCTGGCATAACTCACGGGTGCTTCTAGAAACCGAAATCGGGAAAGCGTTACAGGAGGATCCGCAAACCCTTCTACACGGAAAGCATATAATCGGAGACGCCAGCTTTCCGTTATCTGAGCATCTTCTCACGCCGTTTCCAGATTACGGGATGCTCGGGGAGAAGAAACTGCGTTACAATTTGAGAGTGCAGGCGGCGCTGCGCGTGGTCCGAGGATCCCTGAATAGTCTGAGACACAGGTTTCAGCGACTGACGTGTTTGCAGGCGAATTCTATCGAACAAACCAGTCTGGCTGTGAGGACGTGCTGTATCTTATATAACATGTATTTCCAGACGGTTAACGCCGACTCGACTGAAGCTGTCGAGGAGCAGGCAGATGTTCAGCGCCCTTTTTATCAGCTCCCCAGCGGCCACTCGGGCAGTCTGGGCGGAATCTCAAAAAGGCAGGACATTGCTGCCTCGTTAGGGCGGAAAAGTAAAAAAAAGGTGACGAAATGATACAGAAATGAAATACGGTCAAGTTCATGAAGTTAAAAAGTGATCTGGTGTATTTTTTCCCCATTAAAATTGTAGATCAGTTAGGGCTGGGCGATGTGAGCTAAAAATTGTATTGCAATATTTTCAAACATTTTTACTATAACAACATTATTCACGATATCTTACGATTGAATTACAATCATTTTCCAAAGATAAGAGAACATGACACAACATGCAGACTGTTAGTGAGTATACAGACACTGGGGGGCGCTCGACACACCCACACCCACACACACACACACACACACACACACACACACACACACACCCCCTTCTGCACACCTGAGCTCCCGTGCTGTGCTCGCACCCTGTTTTTTTCCACCTGTGAACTGTCTCCGCTCCTCCATCTCACGTTGCCGCTCACTTGCAATGCTGTAAATGTAAATTCTACGTCATGCTCCATTATACGGTTACAGACTCTGAGTACAGATGTGTTCATGGAGGTAAAAAATCTTCATTTCTGAAGGAAAAAATTTAATTTCTGTTAAATTATGATACTGACGACATTTAGTTGGCTGACGGAACAAATGTTTGTATCGCGATAACGATAATGTATCGAAGTATCGCCCAGCACTGAGATGATTATATCATTTTAGATTAAATGTAAATATATAGATAACCATGTACCGTATTTATGTGATTTTCTTTATGTCGCCCTTTAAAATGTTTGAACTGAATTAGGATTACATAAAAATTGTAAAATAAAATAAATAAATAAATAAATAAATATATAAAGTGTAATTATCGTTGTGTTTATATATGTAAATTAATAGAGTTTTATTTTTTTCTTTCTATTTTTTTAAATAAATATACAGTAAATGCTCATGATGTCAGACTGCCTGCTAATTATAAAATCAATGATGAATAATAAACACATTACTACCCTCCTGTGGCAAAATGTGAAAACACTCGCCATCCATCACTCACACTAACATTCATTATATTATAACAAGACATGAAAAACTCCGATTTCAGCATCGTTTCGTTTCGGTCCAACAGTTATAGCAAAAATAATCGTTTTAATGTTCGACTCAAATTTCATTCAGTTTCTGCAGAAGATTTTACATGTGCAAAAAGTAAAATATCTTTTACATCCACAGGGACGGAGGTATCTGCATGAGAATCCTACACAACAAGCTGATTATCATCAAAAACTTCAAGTAATTCTTTCAGACTTAAGTGAAATTAATGAATTCAGAGCAAATGCACCTCGTATTGTTTAAATATAAACAGAATTTAAATTGGCTGTAATTCACTTCTTATTTCTGGATATTTTTAAAAAGTAATTCCGGGATAATAAAACAGCACTGCAGTAAACTCAGTATGGAATATTAGCATTAATATACTCTTTACGTCATACGTTGGGAATTTGATGTTGAAAACATTAACTTTGTGTTAATAAAACTGATAGAGCAGAGCGGACAACCGAAATGTGAGGCATCTTGATAAAATACTTAGGAATTATAGCTGTTTAAAAACGCTGTCATAAAAATCATAACAAAATGGAAAAACAACTTTAAATGGTGATCAAATTAATCCAACTGGAGACGTATCCTTAAATTTATATTTATATATTTATTTGTAGTTCCACGGCACTGACCCGAGATAGCAGGCATACAAAAACAAATCAAGGTCATATGTGGCATGGTTCTCAAAATATAATCCTTTAAAAACCGATTTTCATTTGAGGTTCTCTAAAAGAGGGTATAAAGGACCCTTGTATTCCTTAACAATTTTCTAGCCAAAACTATTAAGAGATATTGAGCTGAAATTTTGCACACGTCTGTTATTCTAATGTAGGTCTGCCTCTGAATTTTTTTCTTTAGGCAGATCTGAGGAGGTCCGGGTGGAAGATTTCCTGAAATGTGTTGAATTGACACGGAATGACCCAAGAATTTAATTTCAACTCTACCTATGCACCTTGGCATGTACGCACTTGATGTTTAAGAACATACATTAAAGAAACAACAATTCCGGCATTGATATTTTACATAAATATCTAAATATCTTGGTTTCTAGATTTCCTTCTTTATTCGCCTCCATAATTAAGAGGTATAATAAAAAATTTATTTAAAAATTACTGTTGAATTTACATAAAATTGTATACTGAAGTGTTGGTGGGTTTTTGTCTTTCTATGACCATGCATTACATTTTAATCAAACAATACTTAGCAATAATTTAAATCCATAAATAAAAACAAGCAAAACAACAACAAAAAAACCCAAACAAACAAAAAACAAGCACAAACCCCTAACCCACAGCTTACAAAAGTGCGCATGCGTAGAACACGTATCCCAGCGCACAGCCTGTTTTTCCCTCGTCATGAAAGTGAACACAGGAAACGATAAGATATTTATAACGAATTTAGTCCTTTTTTTTTTTTTTTTTTTTTACAAAAAGGGTTGTCATGTTTAGTATCATCTGTTAGTACTGTTTCAAGACCCATCTATTACGATTATGAATAAAAATATTTTCTGAATTATGTGACGAGTAGAAGCTAACAAAAACTTAGGACTTTTATTCTACAAAATAGACCTTGTCTCGTAGAAGCTGGCTTCAACGTTTTAAAAATGGGCTCGTCTTTTTCTCCCCACCCGCATTCTGATAGATTCCACGTCTGATCTAATTGGCACGAGCTACGAAATTCAGAAGGTGATTGGGTTATTAGGATATTTCAGCCAATCAAAAAGCAGGAGGCGGTATTTGTCCAAATGCGGGCGGGAAAATAACGCATGAGCCTTTTCTGACTGGCTAGTCTGAACTGTGAGCTGAGGGGCGGATAAACAGCAGCGGCGGAGAAGTAGCGGGCAGCCGAGGGATTTTTGTCGCCCGCTCCGACATGGCTGGACAGCAGTTTCAGTACGACGACAGCGGGAACACATTTTTCTACTTTCTTACATCCTTCGTCGGTTTAATAGTCATCCCGGCCACGTATTACCTGTGGCCGCGGGATCAGAATGCAGGTGAGGAGGAGGGGAGGATGTGCTGGAGACCGCGTTAGCATGCAACAGCTAGAGCTAGTTAGCCAGTTAGCTAGCCACGGTGCGCTAATATGAGCTAACTATGTGTTTTATTATTAATTATTTTTAAGATGCGGTGATTAGTTAGAGATTCGTTCTTGTACGATTCTTTTAATAAAGTAATTTGTGTAAAATGTGATCCGTATTTACTAATTCTTAGCTTGTAATGATGACTAGCTAACTTGTGTTGCTGTAGACGCAAACGCGTAGTAACCTTTTGAGAATCGAGCCCACGACCTCTCTACGTAACGTCGTAAACGTAACTTACACAAGTTACGTAATGTCCCAGTGTTCCACGTATAGTGGTTCAGTGTCCGTTTGCTGAGAGTTTGGTGTGTAAGCGATCACTCTGTCACCTCTTCACTGCTTCACTCCTTCCCCTCTTCACTGCGTCACCTCTTCACTCTTTCACCTCTTCACTCTTTCACCTCTTCACTCCTTCCCCTTTTCACCCCTTCCCCTCTTCACTCCTTCCCCTCTTCACTGCGTCACCTCTTCACTCTTTCACCTCTTCACTCCTTGACTCCTTCCCCTCTTCATTCCTTCCCCTCTTCACTGCTTCACCTCTTCACTGCTTCACCTCTTCACTCTTTCACCTCTTCACTCTTTCACCTCTAAACTGCTTCACCTCTTCACTCTTTCACCTCTACACTGCTTCACCTCTTCACTCTTTCACCTCTTCACTCTTTCACCTCTTCACTGCTTCACCTCTTCACTCTTTCACCTCTTCACTCTTTCACCTCTTCACTCTTTCACCTCTTCACTGCTTCACCTCTTCACTCTTTCACCTCTTCAC
>JAQMYF010000022.1:8077611-8089550 GCA_030014195.1 Neosilurus mollespiculum
ATAATCATCGTGGAATTGTTTTTGTGTAATTACGGTAATGTTACTCTGTAATTACAGTATTATTACTATATAATAATCATCGTGGAATTGTTTTTGTGTAATTACGGTAATGTTACTCTAATTACAGTATTATTACTATATAATAATCATCATGGAATTGTTTTTGTGTAATTACGGTGATGTTACTCTGTAATTACAGTATTATTACTATATAATAATCATCGTGGAATTGTTTTTGTGTAATTACGGTAATGTTACTCTGTAATTACAGTATTATTACTATATAATAATCATTGTGGAATTGTTTGTGTAATTACAGTAATGTTACTCTGTAATTACAGTATTATTACTATATCATAATCATCGTGGAATTGTGTTTGTGTAATTACGGTAATATTACTCTGTAATTACAGTATTATTACTATATAATAATCATCGTGGAATTGTGTTTGTGTAATTAAGGTAATATTACTCTGTAATTACAGTATTATTACTATATAATAATCATCGTGGAATTGTGTTTGTGTAATTACGGTAATGTTACTCTCTAATTACAGTATTATTACTATATAATAATCATCGTGGAATTGTTTTTGTGTAATTACAGTAATGTTACTCTGTAATTGCAGTATTATTACTATATAATCATCGTGGAATTGTTTTTGTGTAATTATGGTAATAATGTACAAAACGTATTACTGTACTATTATACAATTAAAGTATTATTAGTCTATATTTACAGAAAGATTGCAGCCAATATGGTATTATTACTGAATAATTATAGTATTATTACACTATAATTACTGTATTCATGGTATTATTGAATTAATGATATTACATTATAATTATAGTAATATTACTGTGCTATTGTTGTATTATTGTGGTGTAATTACAGTGTTATTACTGTATACTTTCAGTAATATAGCCATGTCATTATAGATAGTATTATTATTGTATGCTTATGGTAATATCACTGTAGTGTATCTTTCAGTTTCGAGACTGAACTGTTACTTCAGTATTGGCGTTGTTGGTTTGTTTTTATTCAGCGTTAAATTAGTAATTTCAAAGTGGTGCCTGAACTAAATTATATTTTTGAAGTACAAAGACGTGGCATTCAAACTGATGAGAATGTGACGCAGCGCACAAAAACCCAGCTAAAGATTCTGTCTGAGACTCGGTTTGTAACCAAGAGTCCGTTCAGTCTTTTGGTTCTCTCCACAACGGACAGAAAACTCTGCACGTGAATGTCTGAGCTGGATCTGGTTTACTGCGCAGTGTTCTAGTCGGACATTTTTCTCGGAGAGTTGCCACCAAAGTGAAATAAAAACGGACGTTACTCGGTGCGATATTCGGAGTGCTTTGTTTCAAACCTCCTTTTGGCAATATAATTTTTCTTCTAATACAGAAATCATAACTTCTTTTATTTCGGTACGTTCATGTAACCAGTACTTGAACTTAAACCCTTAATTTGTTTTGTTCACCAGAAGCCTGTCCTCGTACCTCTTGGTAAAGAATCCAGTGATGATTCTCTGCCTTTTGATTTTATTCTTTTTTTTATTTTAATTATTCATAAAAAAATAATAATTGCAGCTTTTATTTTCATTTGTTTGTTGTTTATCTCGACAGAAAAGCAGCTCTGCTCTTTGGTTGGGCAATATTTATCCTTCTGGCTTATAAGGTGTCTAAATTAGATCGTGAGTACCAGGAGTATAACCCCTATGAGGTCCTAAATCTAGATCCGGTAAGAAGATTTAAAAAAAACAACCCCATATATATATATATATATATATATATATATATATAAAATTATATTATATTGTGCTTTTTTGATGTTTGTTTTATAAATAAACTGTGTGTGTGTGTGTGTCTGTGTGTATGTAGGGTGCATCTGTGTCCGAAATCAAGAAGCAGTACAGAGTGCTATCACTAAAATTCCACCCCGACAAAGGAGGGGATGAGGCCCTGTTCATGAAGATCGCGAAAGCTTATTCAGCGTAAGAAGCGCCGCCCTGCATCCGGGTTTCCTCTCTCTCTTCTGATTTATCACACGTGAACCTGTTTCAATTCACACACAGCCAGAGAGGGAACGCTTAGAAAGAGCATGCTGTTTACCCATCAGCCCAATGGGCGTGAGGGGCATTGTCGTCAGTCCGTCCGTCTGTCCACTAACGAAAAACGGCATCACCAGTTTTGATGTGGATGTCGGGGCTGTGTGACTACACAAACCGATCGATTTTCGTCACGGTCTGATATCCAGTACGGCCGCCCCAATTTGCATTCGATGCACTAGCTCTAAAACGCCATCACCAGTCATCACCGTTTTTGGTGTGGGTGTTTGGATTGGACTCTCCCAAGCCTATCAGATCTTATTTATTTATTTTTTTGTCTTTGCGGTCGATGCACTAGCTCAAAAACGCCATCATACCTTTTGTCATGTGGTGCATGGGCCGAGGTTATTTTTCTTTTTCGTCTTTAGCGGTTAGCGTGGTTAGCATTAGCAGCGCTGCTAATACTGATAAACATTACACCGAGAATATCTTGTGTGCCATCGGAGAGATTGGCGAGAGCGTGAGGTGGGAGTGAAATGACCCATAGCGAGGCCCGTACTCGCGGACTGTTCATTTGTGCACAGGATTCCTGTTCTGGTAACGGTGTAGACGTTGTCATGTGACCCGTTATCACCATGTTTTGTTTATGCAGTGTATTCACAGCTGTGCTGTTGAGTGTTACGTTTATTCTTCCTTCCGTTGACAGTTTAACCAATGACGAGTCGAGGAAAAACTGGGAGACCTACGGCAACCCAGACGGCCCCAGAGGTAAAGGAAGCGCTTCGTCGCGAAAGATTCCAAACTTGATTTTTAGTTCTTTGCCTTGTAATTCTGTCTTTGTGTGTCTTTGGTGAAACAGTCGCAAATTTTGGAATCGCTCTGCCGGCGTGGATTGTCGATCAGAAGAACTCCATGCTGGTACGTCGTTCTATCATTTCTCTGACTTTCTATGTTTGATTTAAACCCTGTTTGTTTATTTCTGGCGCGGTGGTTAGGACGTCCGCCTCACAGCTAGAAGGTCTTGGGTTCGCTTCCCGGGCTCGGGGCGTCTCTGTGTGGAGTCCTCCCCGTACTTTTGTGGGTTTCGTCCGGGTGCTGCGGTTTCCAAATCCACACGCCCCTGTCTATGAGTGTGCGTGTGAATGGTTGTGTGTGTGTGTGTTGGCCCTGCGATGGCCTGGCGAGCTGTTCAGAGTGTACCCTGCCTCCGCCCAGAGTCGGCTGAGATGGTCTCCAGCTCCCCGCGACCCTAATTAGGATTAATCGCATTAGAAATTGAATGAATGACTAATTAATTTCCATTCTTACCCTCCACCAGGGCGTTAAGGTGCACTTTGTTTCATTATAAGAAGCATCACGCAAAACCTACCAATCAGATATTTATTTGTTTTATTTTATTTTATTTTTTTATCTTGGTGGAAAGGTCTTGGTTGATGCACCATTTTTCCATGACCTTGATACCACTGAATGGACCTTTTGAGTCTTTACACACTGCTGTTAGTACAGGGACGTGGATCACCTGATGCGACATCATCACGATGCCTAAATGCCGATTAGATTCGTATTGAATTCTATAAATGTCATTCATTCATTCGCCGAGCCGCTTAATCCTATCAGGGTTGCAGGGAGGCTGGAGCCTATCACAGCTGACTCTGGATGAAAGAGGGGCAAAAACACACACACAGCCTTTCACTCTCACACCTAGGAGTAATTTGGAACGGCCAGTTAGCCTAATTTGCATATCTTTGAACTGTGGGAGGAAACCTGGGCACCCAGAGGAAACCCACGCAAGCGTGCAAACTCCACATAGAGACACCATCACCGAGCCGGGATTGGAACCCAGGACCTTCTTGCTTTGCGTTTGTCAAATGTTGTTTTGACACAAAGACAGCGAAAGATCCGATCCGCCCACACGGGACGCCGTGCTGTCGGTCGATACGTGACCCCCTTTAATTCAAACTTAAACTAAAAATGAGTTCAAATATGGATTTTGCCGTCAGTGTGGTGGAATATGAATCTCACAGCCAGACGCGAGTGCAGAGAAGCCGTGTGCTAGAGATGAGGTTTTCCATGCTGTCCTGCGCGGCAGATCTCTGAACCTGGTTAACCATCAATCAGAAGGTTTTATGTTCTTGTCCCAGCATGCCGTGTTGTGGTGGGTTTTTTTTTTTTCTTTCTGTTTTATAGCTGCAGTGATATCGTCGAGGGTAATACTGGTGTTCAGAGAGGTGAAAATGACTGTGTGTGTGTGTGTGTGTGTGTGTGTGTGTGTTGTTTGCAGGTGCTGCTGGTGTATGGTTTAGCCTTTATGGTCATTCTTCCAGTAGTTGTGGTAAGATCACTTGTTTTAATACCCAGTCACGTGGATTTACAGCCTGGAGGTTTAAGGTTTAAGGTGTGTGTTTTTGTGCTTTAAGGGGACGTGGTGGTACCGCTCCATTCGCTACAGCGGCGATCAGATCCTTATTAACACAACGCAGCTCTTCATGCACTTTATGTACAAAACGCCTACGATGAACATGAAACGTAAGTACTCCTGTAAAGGGCAGGTTTCAGAATAAACAAAACCAAATCCTGGTGGGTCCCGACGATGTAACTGAGACACCCCTTGTCCTCTCGTGTACATACACCCAGCCCCGTCACTCTGGTAACCGCATATCTTATTTATTTAAGTCAATATGAATTTATTTAAACCTGTTTTTTAAGTAGCGCCTCCTCAGCCGTCGCTGTGTCTCACTTTTAAACACAAACCCGTCACAGCCCCAACAAAGCTATTAGCGTAATTACGCCGTGGGGCGCACGGAGGTGACCTGACCTGATCAGCTGTCTATTTTTAAAGAGAAACGAGTGCTTGGCTGTGATGTTCTGGCCAGATTTCCACCTGCATGCTTTTCCACAGGGCTAGTGATGGTGCTAACGGCAGCCTTCGAGTTCGACCCACGTAGCAACAAAGAAGCTATTATAAGACCAACAGACAACACCGAAGTTCCACAGGTATGGAGTGTTGACGTTTACGCTCACTTCAATGTGATCTCTCAATACACAGAGGTTAAAGGTGCTGTTTGTTATTTTTTAAAGTGTTTCTAACATGTTACAGTTTAAAGCATTTGTAATAGCGAATGCCACTGACGCAGAAACAGGCTGTTCATTTGCAGGAACTCGCTGGATGTCGACGAGGCTCGGATTTGCGTATCGCTCCTTTAACGTTTGGTAGAGCGTTTAAAAGTAAAGGTCTTGACTAAAGCCTTGTTTAGTGACAGGGGTTTTACAGTATGTGAGGGATCACGGAGGCTTTGATATTTTCTAGAAAGTTTGTTTTTCTTGTGCTCTGTGTTTTTATAAAAAAAAAAAAAAAAAACAACTGCTGTGCCGCGTAGAAGCTCCCCGAGCCCGGTTAATCCACAGCAAACCGTGTATGTCGGAGAGTGCAATCACATTCCCCCCTTTATTTTCGCTGTGCACTCTTCGAATTCCTATTTATTTATTTATTTGATATACTCTATTACCCCCCCACCCCAAAAGGGAAATTTATTTCTGCTCAGAGCAGTGGGCAACCACATCGCCCGGTGACTTGCAGACAGACCCTTCAGCCGTGAGGGGGTAGGTCCTTCCAGTTCGGGAAAAGAACCAGCAACCTTTCGATCACAAACCCGCTTCTTTAGCCATTACGCCACAGGGCTGCCCCAGTAAAGACATGTTTTTACTTGTGATGCGTTAACTGGGACGGTAACGGTACTCCGTCGGGTCCGAGTCATGGAGAGAAATTCCAGCGAGGGGTTCTCTCCCTGAGGGCTTTTCTCTACTGCTCTGGGTTGTGTATAATGAGTTTACATTCCCTCTCTACTCTTAGAAATTTTATGAGCCTTGATGCTAAACGGATCCCTTTCCATCATTTATGGTTCCGTGTTCAATAAAGTGGTGACGGTCACGTGATCGATAGCTCGTTGTTTATTTTTATGCGAAAGCCAGGAGTGTGATGTGAAGCGGTTCACTCTTCTGAGATTCTGACACCAAGTTATGTTGAAGTCACCTAATTTAGCCATTTCCCACCCATCAAGTATTCCCTCCCTATGGTGTGACCGCCACCAACCAGGGGTTTGAAGGCATGCGCATGACCTTTACGTAATGCATCATCTTTATGACCTGCTGTGCACCCGTATTCAGGGTCGGCCTAACACACTCGGAGGGAAAGCACTGTCCGCCACCTTGTATGCATGAGCTCATAGACACTCGTGTTTGGCTGTCAGTCGCATAGAAAGACGGAGGAGAGCATCGTCCATCCCTCCCGTAAGAGCTCAACTAATTATCGAATGGCCGTGTGATTCGTACTTGTGATCTCCAGGATGGTACTCGAGCAGATCCCTTTTTTGCACGTGCTCTTCCTGCAGCGCTATTTCCTGTTTCCGATCCGACTAACAGGCGGTTCCTTGTGTCAGTGAACGTCGTGCTGATGTTCTATTTGCTCAGGAATCAGTTATGCTGCTGAATTCTAACATTTTTCGGAACCATGCTTATCTCTCGTTTTGCGTAGCTGATTCGGGAGCTGGGGAACATCAACATGAAGAAGAAAGAACCTCCGTTTTGTTACCCCTACAGTCTGAAAGCTTACGTGCTTGTGCGCACGCACCTCGCGCGGATGGAGGTGTCGGAGAATATCGAAGAAGGTGAACCTGTTTAAATGTAAACGCGGTAATGAGCGTGAAAACCTAATTGTGAGCATTTAATCACTGCTTGTTTGCGGGTCTCTCTCAGACCAGCGGTTCGTGGTGAAAAAGTGCCCGGCTTTGCTTCAGGAGATGATCAACGTCGGCTGCCAGCTTACAATGATGGCTACGAACAGAGCAGGTGCACACACGCGCGCACACGCACGCACACGCAGTGTTATCAGAGGTAGACATTTGACCCGTATGTTGTGACGGTTTGTGATGTTAAACGGTTTGATTGATTGACTGACGTGTACAGGGTTCCGGGCTCCGAGACTGTCCTCGATCGAGAATTGTATGAAGCTGACGCAGATGGTGGTTCAGGGGCTACAGGAGGCCAAGTCTCCTTTACTGCAACTGCCCCACTTTGAGGAAGAACACCTCCGCTACTGCATCTCCAAAAAGGTACACAGATCCCTGATGTCCTGCCGGCGTTTACATCCTTCGTGTTCGGTTTTTATATATCTGTCGTCTCCCACTCTCTCTCTTCTCAGTATAAAGTACGGAGCCTTCAGGACCTGGTGAGTCTGAAGGACTCGGACCGGAGGAACATGTTGAGGTTCCTGGGAGAGGAGAAGTACGACGAGGTGATGGCGGTCCTCGGGAGCTTCCCCCACATTACCATGGAAACCAAACTTCAAGGTAGCGGGCGGAGGTTTTGCTTCAGTAGCCGTGTCTCCGTCCTGTATTCCGATTGATTTTTTTTTTTTTTTTTTTTGTGTGTGTGTCTGTTTTATTACCATGAAGTGCTGGACGACGAAGACAGTAACAACATCACAGCAGGATCCATCGTCACGGTTACGGTCAACTTGATAAGGAAGAGGATGTCTGTAAGCATTGTGTTTACTCGTGTACTTTGTAATAGCGTGTGCAGTACTACAAATCGTATTTACATTCATAAATAAATACGTGTGTGGATTTCGCTGGGGGGCGGAGCCTGAGTTAGCTGTAACCCTCATCAGTTGGTATGATACATAATATTTGTGACGTCAACACAAGGTCTGTTTGAACAAGAGGTAGGGTGATGAGAACCTGAACCCTGCTGGAGTAAGTGGATGAGGACGTGGTAACGGAAAGATATATATTGGCGCATTAATAGGTTTTTCTATTAAATATACTGGATTTTTTTTGCTCTGTAAATTATTAACTCAGGAGACGTTATCTCCACTGAACATCCTTGAAAGTCTGTTAAGTTTTCTGGACCGTCTGTAGTTACAGGCAGCGTCCACGAGAGGACAGTGTAATGTTCTCACTATACTGTAGGTACACCATAAAGGATTAAAGAATTACAGACACTTCTGAGTGTCTTTGTTTAAATGATGGTGGGTTTGTTTTAAATTAAACTTTACAGTAGATTTCATTTTACAGTATAAAAAAAAGAACGTGTCTAATACATTATATCAGGGTCTAGATTATTTGGTTGGTAAATTTAGCTGTGAAGTTAAACGTTACTACTTAGCATCTCTTAGTATGACTAACTCATAATTGACTTGGCATCTCAAGTATGACTTACTCATAATTATGACTTAGCCTCTCATAAGTATGACTTGGTAAATCATAATTAACTTGGCATTTCATAAGTATGACTTGCTTAGCTGTAATTATGACTTAGGGTCTCATAAGTTTGACTTACTCGTAATTATGACTTAGCATCTCATAAGTATGACTTGCTAACTCATAATTAACTTGGCATTTTATAAGTATGACTTACTTGTAATTATGATTTAGCGTCTCATAAGTATGAGTTACTCAACGTTATGATTTAGCTTCTTATAAGTATGACAAGTATGACTTACTTGTTATTATGACTTAGCATCTCATAAGTCTCACTAACTCATAGACTTAGCATTTCATAAGCATGACGTTCTTGTAATTATGACTTAACATCTCATAAGTATGACTTTCTAACTCATCATTGACTTAGCTTCTCCTAAGTATGATTTGCTCGTAATTACGATTTAGCTTCTCGTAGGTATGACTTAACAACTTGTAATTATGACTAACAAGCCGATTTTTTCCCCCTTTTCTTTTATATTCTCCTTTTGTCTGTTTTAATAATGATGTCGTGCTTGTTTGTGTTTCAGGAGGTTTTTGAGAAGGAACAGGAGGCTTCAGCGGCTGTGGAGGAGACCAACACCAAGGAGCCAGTAGGTCTTTTAATCGTATAATAATAATAATAATAATAATAATATAACCCTCGGTTTAACTTGAGTTAATCATCACTGGTGATCCACTCCAAATACACAGGTCTCCCTTCGTTCTTTTCAGCAGGGTGATGGTGCCAAGAACAAAATGAAGGTCTGGCAGAACAAGAGTAAAGGTGCTAAGAAAGCAGGCAAGGCCAAGAAGAAGAAACTGACGAAGAAGAAGCCGGTGTCTCAGCAGCTGGTCAAAGGAGACAAAGCGAAACAGGCGAATGGCAACGTGGCCGGAAACGTAAGTGTCCAATCAGAGCTCGAATTCGGCAGATTTCTAGGAACGGGGTTTGATCTCTTCCTACCGTTGTGTTGTGCGTCTTCCAGGAAACGCCCGCAGCAGCCAAAGAGGAAGACGAAGAGCTCTCGGACAAGGGCAGCGAATCAGATGAGGGAAACAAGGACTCGCCCAGCGAAAGAGATGACGAGAGCGACAAGCAGAGCGACACTGAGGCAGACGAGGTCACAGGTGACGACGAAGAGGTGGGTGTGTCTTTTTAGGAAAACGAAGGCTCGCTCGGTTGCATGAAATGATTTGCAAATGAAATGCTGTAATGTAAAACGTGTCGCGTGTGATGTAGGAGTGGGAGGCTCTGCAACAGAGCATCCAGCGGCGAGAGAGAGCTTTACTGGAGACCAAATCGAAGGTCACGCACCCTGTGTACAGTCTGTACTTCCCAGAGGAGAAGCAGGAGTGGTGGTGGCTCTACATCGCCGACCGCAAGGACCAGACGCTGGTGTCCATGCCCTACCACGTCTGTACTCTCAAAGACATGGAAGAGGTAAACAAATAGGTTTTATAGATACAGTAAGGGTGGGTGTGTGTGTCGTGGAGGTGCAGTGTGCCCTCTGGTGGACAAACTATACAATTACAGCTCTCATAAAGCTAATGAAGACAGATTTGTTTACCGTCTCGTTAACGCGTATCGACTGTTATGTTAAATCATCTCTAAATTCATCATTAATGTTAAAGGATATAAAGGTACAAGATGATATGATACGGGGGGGGGGTGTAAGAGTGTGTGAGAGAGAGAGAGAGAGGGCAAGCTAACAGGAGAAAGACAGGGAAAGAGACAAGGGGAGAGAAGGAGAGAGAATCAGACTGGGAGAGCGAAAGAGTAATAGGAAGAGAAATGGAGAAATTAAGAGAGTGAGGGAAAGAACGAGTGTGAATGATAGAGAGGGAGAAAGAGATGGTGAGAGAAAGAAAGGGGAGAGAGAATGAGTGTGAGAACAAATGAAATTGAAAGAGAGAAAGAGAAACAGGAAAAGAATGAGAGGAAAAAAGAAAATAATGGAAAGAATAAATAAAGGGAAAGATAGAGGTAGGTAGAGCAGCAGAGATAGAACTTGAGAGTGAGGGGGAGAAAAAGAGAAAGTAAGAGAATTAGAGCCAGTGAAAGGGAGAAGGAGAGAGAGAAAGTGAGAGGAGGAGAGTGAGAACGAATGAGAGTGAACGAAAGAGAGGGAGAAACCAAGTCAGAGAGTGAGGAAGGGAGAGAGTGCAGGCGAGAGAAAGAGAAGGGAAGGAGAATGAGAGCGAGGGAAAGAATAAATGTGAACTAGAGAGGGGAGAAAGGGGGAGAGGTGGAGCAGGGGGAGAGAGAGAGAGAGAAAGGAAGAGAATTAGAGACAGTAAGAGGAGAGTGAGAACTAATGAGTGAACGAAAGAGAGGGCGAAACAGAAAGTCAGAGAGAGTGAGGGAGGGAGAGAGTGCAGAAGAGACAAAGAGGAAAAAGAACAAATGTGAGAAAGGGAGGGAGTTAGAGCAGGAGATGTAGAGAGAGAGAGAGAGTGGAAGAGAATTAGAGACAGTGAAAGAGGGAGAAAGTGCGAACAAATGAGAGTGAGCGATAGAGAGGGAGAAACAGAGTCAGAGTGAGGGAGGGAGAGAGTGCAGGAGAAAGAAAGGGGGGGAGAAAGAGTGAGAGAAAGAGTACAAGGGAAGGAATAAATGTGAAAGAGGGAGACAGGGAGGGAGGTAGAGCGTGAGAGTGAGGGAGAAAGCTAGAGAGAGACTCGCTGCATCTTTCCCACAGTGGCTTGTTGCTAGGCAACCTCCATGCTGCAGTGTGTGTGTGTGTGTGTGTGTGTTTAGAGAGAAGGCCACTGAACAGACAGATCGGTGTGCAGTAATTCACCGAGTGACATGAACGCAGCGTCAGGGTGGAGTGTGTGTGTGCACGCGTGTGTGTGCACGTGCGTGTGTGTGTGTGTGTTTAATCTGGTTTTATAACTGAATAAAGTTCTGTCTTTATTTGTGTTTGTGAAGGTGGAGCTGAAATTTCCTGCTCCGTCCAAAACAGGGAACTATCAGTATTCAGTCATCCTCCGATCCGACTCGTATATGGGACTGGATCAGATCAAACCCCTCAAGGTCAGAATGAATGATTGATTGATTGATTGATTGAAGTCCAAGTTCTTTATTGTTTTTATTTATGTAATAAAAGGGGGTGTGGTCAGAAATACAAACAGGTGTGTGTGTGTGTGTGTGTCCTGCCCCACAGTTGGAGGTGCATGAAGCGAAGGCCATGTTGGACAACCATCCACAGTGGGACATCCCGGAGACCGAGGAAGAGGAGGAGGACCAGGAGGACAGCGACGGAATCGAGGAGTCGGAAGAAGACGACGAAGACAACGACTAATCCCGCCAACGCTATACGAACTGACTCACACACCCATGTGCCCTGTCATGTCACTCTCTCTCTCTCTCTCTCTCTCTCTCTCTCTCTCTCTCACACACACACACACACTCACACAGGAAACTTGGCAGCTCAAAAAGCGCCACCATACACAACTGCAATGTAAACACAAACATGTGACGTGAAATAACAGGTATGTGGTGATGCCCCCCCCCTTTTTTTTCTCTTTAACTTTAAAATCCAAAATGGCTGCCGGGTCTGTTTCTTTCCTGCAGTGTGCCGTGGCGTCCACAATGAAGCGTTTTTACCAAGTGCCGTTTAAGAGAAATAAACAGACTGCTTCCTTCAAA
>JAQMYF010000022.1:8098806-8103806 GCA_030014195.1 Neosilurus mollespiculum
ATATTCCTGTTAGTGTTCCATAGTAACGGCATGTCTATCAGCACTTGTTTCAAAGTTATATATCCTTTTTGTTTCACTCTTTTCTCAGTGAACTTGAATGCAGTTTATAGCCATTCATGTCACATAGTCGATTATTAACATAAATGAATAGTAAAGGTTCAACCGAAGGATTGAGTTTTCAGTTTCTTTTTTATCTTCATATAAAACCAAAAAGTCTTTCTGAGTGAAAATGTGGTTCCCCCACAAGGTTTCTGTCGTTTCTTCTCACTTGCCCAGGCGCTGTAATATTAAATATATGCCTTTTTTGTGGCTGTTTTGTACTTCGAGAACATAATCAAAAGCTTGTGACTGAGCTCTGGAGTCGACCCTGCGCCTTTTCATTAACTCACATCCCTGCATGCCTGTCTTTATTAGTTTTCAAGACTTTCCAGACTCTCAGCATGTCAGTAGTGACAGACTTTTAAAATGATCGTTTTTCGATGTTTTACAATATTTGTAAGTCAAAATACACCAGAATAATCACTGCAGTGACAGTGCCAAAAAAAAAAAAAACACTGTAGAGCTCGCAGAATGTAAGGTGGCTCTGCCGTGTAGCATGGGTAATGAGGTGAACAGACCCTACATGGGTTCTGGTTTTAATCGCCCATGCGCTATGATATGAACAGGGTGTGTGATCTGTTCTTTAGTACATGGATGTTGTGAAATTAGTGCAAAAAAACTCTTTCGTTTACGAAATGGCTGGGGTTTGAGCTTTGAAGGTCAGTCAAGGTCAAAGATAATTGTCTCATTTTAATATATTAATATTTTAATTATATATATGTTTCCTGTTAGTGTTCCATAATAACGGCATGACTATCAGCACTCGTTTCAAAGTTATAAGCGCTTACCCTCCAAGATTTTGTGGCCTTGCACTGACTTTGACCTTTGACCTTGACATTTCATAGTCAAGTCATCCCTGGAACTCAGTTAGGGTAGTGTTCCTACCAAGTTTGGTGAAAATCCGTACACGGGCGTGGTCAGGATTTTGTTTACAGAGTGTAGCCACTTATAGGTTCTCGAGAGATTCTTTAAATTCTTTAAATAGTTCACAAGTTCAAGATTCTATTTGTTTATCTTTTTATAAGGAAACTCTACAGAAGGAGTTCGAATAGTTCTGTCACGATAATGTTTATAGATAACATATGATCCCAGAAATGATCAAGATTAATGATACCGTTTTTCATTTTATAAAAAAAGAAAGAAAGAAAGAAAGAAAAGATGTTTTGAAGATTATTTTTAACTATTTTTTTTTTTATAATGATAAACATAATAATCCAAGTACACACTTTCAAATATCACTCACTCACGTCCTGAACAGCTTAATTCTACTAGGATCCCAGCCAACATTGGGTGAGGATGGGTCACCCCCTGAACAGACCGCCAGGCCGTCGTGGTGCCGACACCCACACAACCGTTCACGTTCACTCTCACACCGAGGGGCGATTTAGAACAGCCTGTTAGTTTAATGTGCATGTCTTTGGACTGTGGGAGGAAACTGGAGTACCCGAAGGAAACCCATGCAGCCACAGGGAGAACATGTAAAGTGGACGCAGAAAACCCCTTGCCGAGCCCGGGGACTTGAACCCAGGCACACGTAATAACCATTACACCACTACGCCGCCCCTTTCAAATATAAAGCATTTAAAAACTGTAATGTAAAACAAAACCAAGAAAGAAAAAAAAAATTATAATTGAGGAGTACAGGAGAAGAGCGATCCATGTCACTGCTTTGTCTTTTTCACAAAAATAAATAACGCAAAACATGGTTTGAACTGTGATGGACAAGAATGCCTGGAACAGTCAGAAGAACGAATGAAGCTAATTACAAATTCCAAACGATGCTTATGAGGAACTATAACGACACGTACGACAGAATTAAACTTGTAAGTTTTGCTTATCCAAAAGCTGTACAACCAAAACGAGCAGCAGCGGAACCAGCACAGACGTTTCTTACATAAATAAGCACTCATTAATTACTGCGTTTAATCACGGTCAGTAAAACGATGTTGATTATTTGCATTAATTATACGATGGGGCGCTAATTGACTGTCGCGACAGGCCTGATTTTAAAGAGCCAAAAAAATCTTGTAAGGATTCTAGAGTAGTTTTTTTTTTTTTACCCCTTAAGAGAGACGACACTTTCACATTTTAGTTTCTATTCATTGTTTTCCCAGAAAGACTTTTATTCTCTAAATTGGGAAAATACATGGCTCTTGAGTGCAGCAGGTCTGGCTCCGTCGTTAGCACAGAATCACTCACTAAAGACTTTCAATGGGAGGGAAAGAGGTTGAAAGAGGGCACGACTGAAAAAGAAGAACTTTGTTCACTTTTCCTTATTTAATCTGCAGAAAAATGAGCTCTGCCTCACGGGCCAAACTATTTAGACCCGTGTTCCACAATGGCTCCTTTGTGTAACACGGTTTCCTAATTTACATGCAGTTTTTTGAAGCCAGTTGAGAAACGTTGTTCCATTAGAGTCGGGGCACATGTGTTTCATCTGCACTCGTTTCAGGGCTTTTTGTTTGGCTGGAGAAAATGAGAGAAATGATTCGTTTTAAGAGATGGTTAATTAAAAGGTGAGGAGACGATCGAGATGAATGGCTCCGAGATGCCGGCAAAAGCTTTTGAGTATTTTAACTTTGGTTTAAGAATGAATAATTATATATTCTTAAAAAAAAAATACACACCTACAGTATAATATAGTAAACCTATAAATGTTGGGGAAGAAAAAAGAGTAGCAGCAATTTACTAACAATTACAAAAAAGAGCCCATCACTAGTTAAGATCCTGTCTGTGTTTTATCTTCTAATATCAGTTCGTTCTGGATGAGTATAAAGGTTTCCTGATGAAACCACCCCAGCTCACGGGCTTAGTGTCTCTTATTCACCTGCTCTACATCTTGTTTTGGTTCTGTATGTTTACAATAACAATAACGAGACGGCGTGACCGGAGGAACGATCTTGTGCATGTGTGATAACTCGGCGGCGCAACAGCGATTGGTAGAAAGTGGAAAAGTCTGAGATCGAGTGTTAAGAAACAGAAGAAGGGAAACGATTTCGAGAGAAATAAAAAAAGATGGTGATGTTATTAATATCGTGGCGGCCGGTGCAGGGGTCATTAACCATCGCGTACAGGAGGAAACTAATGGCTTCAGAAAGACACTGTGGATCCGATTCCAGTTTATTTCCAAGAGACACCCCACTGTACTTCATCTTTATTTAATCTACCTGGAACTGAATGTGGATCTTTAATTTTGAGGAACACCCATGCTGAAACATGGTACAGCGATTATAAAGAGATATTTTCGTACTTTCGGTTAGTCTGGAATGCTAAAGAGAAAAGTTCAGATGGGAAATTAATGGAATTCCTCCCTGAAAAATATTAGCAAACTTTACAGTTCTGTAGAGCATCACCATGGCAACAGTTAGCTGCTATTTCTCGGTAAACAGTTCGTATTTTTAATTTGTTTATGATTGAGCTAACTCCCGGTGAGTTCTAGAAATACTGGCATTCAGCCTACATGTGATTTTACTGTGCAGCTGAAAATACCGTCAGAGCTGTGAGTGACTGAAATTCAGTCTCCGTTTGTGCAACAAAGATCAAGAATCCAGAAATATAAAAACGAACAGAATAGACTCACTTCTGAGACTAGAGGGTACAAATCCCTTTCCTGAGATCTTTATTGTATTTATTCTTATTTTAAAAGTAGGATCAGCCAATCCTCTGGACGACAAGCATAGTCAAGAAGCCTAGTCAGTAAAAAAGCAGGAAATGCAGTGCATTATGGGATTAAGTATATACTACAATGGAACGGGACATTCTGATAGGTTCACTATTTTGGAATAATAGACACTATCCACTACGCGAACGTTAGATAACAAACCTAAAAATCTCCTTTTAGTTTAGTTTTTCTTGTGTTTCGATGTGGTATATACTGGAAAAACTAATCACCTCGGAACAACATTCGGTCAATTATCAGCATAGAGTTTTGGGTATTTTTATGTATTAAAATAATAAATAAAAGGCTCAGAATGAGTGATTTTTATGCATCGCCAATGTTACGAAATTAATTTAATAATAAATCACCAAATCAGTGGTGTATTAGCCAATAGGGCCGAGGCGAACGGCTGGCGGAAGCCTAGATTGTGGATTATTCATGTACGTGTAAACATAGTGATGATATCTGTGAAGTGGTGGATACTCTTTAGTTTAGGCTTTAATTTCTACGCAGGTTAAAACTTCACTGTTTAAAAGAAGTAGTTTTTTAAAAATGAATAATAAAAGATGATTGAAGCGCTTTACTGTATAATTCTTTACTGGAAACTCTTTGCCTTGTAAAATTTGACAGTAAAAGATTTACAGTGAACACATCATAAATGAGGTAAAACTATTATGCATTGTTCAACTTTGTCGTGTGTGTGTGTGTGTGTGTTTATCCCTCTCAGTGTAATGTTAGCGCTGGAGTGTGTGTTGCCGAGGGAATGAGACTGCGTGGCAGGGATCTAGAGGATTCCAACGGCTCCTGGATACCAACCGTCCTGGGCGTGCAGAGTGTCAGGCTCCGCCTTCGCCTCGATCGCCGCACCGACAGGGGGAGGAGCCTCTGGCAACTGGTTGACCTGAACGGAGAGGCGTTGCCCAGTGTTCAGGGCTTATGGGATAGGACACCACCCACTTGTTCACACAGTAAGAGCGGTGTGATTTCATCTTTACACTTTTCTGCACGTTATCTTTCGGGGTTTTTTCTGCCAGATGCATTTGATTTCAGTTTTATTTTAAATGATGTGAAGTTTGTGCATTTTATGCTTTACATCGACGTTTCTAACTCCATTACCATGGCTGTCTGAATTTGTATTTCTTATTACAGGAATTAAATGTATAAAACGTTATTATATTTATTACTGATATCCTGTTATAATTAGTATAGAGGTCAGCACGTCCGCCTCACAGCAGGAAGGTCC
>JAQMYF010000022.1:8162563-8173242 GCA_030014195.1 Neosilurus mollespiculum
GACAGACAGACAGACAGACAGATAGATAGATAGATAGATAGATAGATAGATAGATAGATAGATAGATAGATAGATATACAGGTCAGTAAATTAATGGGTGGATAGATAGATAGATAGATAGATTGATAGATAGATAGATAGATAGATATACAGGTCAGTAAATTAATGGGTGGTTAGACAGACAGACAGACAGAAAGATAGATAGATAGATCGATAGATAGATATACAGGTCGGTAACTGAATAGGTGGTTAGACAGACAGACAGACAGACAGACAGACAGACAGATAAATGGACAATGTAAGTGGTACTAAAGAGAAACAGCTAGAGACACATTTATTTATTCATTTGCTGAGCTGCTGAAGCCTATTAGGGTCGCAGGGAGGCTGGAGCCTATCTCAGCCAACTCTGGATGTACATCCTGAACAGCTCACCAGACTACTGCAGGACAACACACACACACACACACACACACACACACACACACACACACTTATCCATACTCACACTTGGCAATTAGCCTACTGGGCGTGTCTTTGAACTGCGAGAGGAAACTGGAGTCCTCGGAGGAAACTTATGCAAACTTTGGACACAAAATTCAGACTCAGAAACACCCTCGCCAACCCAGGACCATGTTGCTGTGAGGAGGACTTACCCAGTCTAACCATAGCTACACATGTAACCTCGCTACACATGACCCTAACATGACCTCAGCCACATTAAAACACACTTTATAAGGCCACTAATGTGGCATCTTCATTAGAGCTAAACTGTCATTTGAAAACCATTAAGACTCTTCTCAGCATGCTAATACAATATATTTGTCTTCACATACCCACACACACACGCATGCATGCAAACACACACACACACACACAAGTGTTGTGAAATGATAAGAAATAGCCCCAGGAAGAAGTGCAGTGGGGATCGCTACTAGGATGCATCTGGAGACAAAAAGAAGCTGAAATGAGGGATATAGTGAGAAACATATGCAGCCGGGGGCCAGCCGTAGCCTAATGGTTAGAGAAGCGGCTTTGGGACCGAAAGGTCTTTGGTTTGATTCCCGAACCAGCAGGAAAAATGTGTGGCGGCGGGGAAGTGAGCTGCACCTTCCCTTCCTCCACCTTCATGGCAGTCGAGCCCTTGAGCAAGGCACCGAACCCCCAACTGCTCTCAGGGCGCCGCAATGTGTGTGACAGCCCACTGCTCCGAGTGTGTGTGTGTGTGTGTGTGTGTGTGTGTGTGTGTGTGTGCTCACTGTTTACGTGTCTCGGTGTGTGTGCTCACTTTGGATGGGTTAAATGCAGAGGCGATAATTTCCCTTGCGAGATTAATACAGTATACCAAAATCAAACAATCAAACTCAAATGATGGTCCTTAGCACGAGAGGAGAGTGTAGGAATAAGGATGAGGAGGGCAAGATGGAAGAAAGACACGGGAGGAAAAAAACACTAGAAAATGAATAGAAGATGATTGCTGAGCCTGGTGGGCGAGGAAGAGCCAATGGGGTGGCAAGAAAATAAGTAAAAACCACAGAGGGCAGACGAGGGGAGGGAGAACGATGGGGTGGATGGAGTGAATGAGTGTGTAGTGAATAAAGAGTCGAGTGTTATTGGTGATATGTTTTTCAAGGCGTAATTCATCTGATTGGGGATAATTACACAAGCAATTGATGTTAACCGAGAGGAACACCCACCTGTCTGAGATTGTGATCACCGTACTTAAGACATGTAACATCTGGGACAAAATAATTACATTCAGCACAAGAAGAACCACAAACAACCTGTGGTTATACTGCTTGTTATTTCACGCAAAGAGCCAGCTGATAATTATTAGCGTGCAGTCGAGTGCTCGGATAATGATACAGACATCGCTGCAGCAGGCATCCAGTAAGAGGTAATCAAATTATTTTTTGAGACGTAAGGGCCTGTGGGTGTCATCGCTGCATATGCTGCATAATTTTCTTAAAATGTTTATTTTTAGGACTTATCCTGGAAGGCCGTAAAGAAGTATCATAGCTGGAAGGACTTTGGTTCTATGCAGAGGATACGGAAACTGGAAAGGTACTCATAGAATGTAAGGTACCTCCACCATGCAGCATGGATCATGAAGCCAACAGGCACTATATGGGTTCTGGTTTTGATTACCCATGTGATCGTCTTACCATGTGGTCTACAGTATGTTCTGTAACATGTGGACGTGACCATTCATTCATTTATTCATTTTCTAAGCTGCTTAATCTTAATTAGCGTCGCGGGGAGACTGGCGCCCATCTCAGCCAACTCTGGGTGAGGGCGAGGTACACCCTGGACAGCTCGACAGGCCATCGCAGGGACAACACACACACACACAACCATTCACACTCACGCTCACACCTAGGGGCGACTTGGAACAGCCAATTATCCTGCTGTGCATGTTTTTGGAGTGTGGGAGGAAATCGGAGTACCTTCACTTGCATCAGGGAGAACATGCAGAATCCACACAGAAATGCTCGAGCCCAGGAATCGAATCTTGACCTTCTTGCTGTGAAGCAGACATGCTAATCACTGCACCACCATACCGCCATGGACATGACCAAAACAAAAAAAAACAAAAAACAAACAAAAAAAACCTCTCTGTTTCATTTGAAGGTTTTACAAAATGGCTGATTTTTGACCTTTCAAGGTGACACAAGGTCAGAGGTAAGGGTCACATCTGAAAGTTCATATATGATTTCCTTTTAGTCTTCCATAGTAATGTCATGTCTATCAGCATTCGTTTCAAAGTTATCGGCGCTCCAATCGCCAAAACATTGTGACATTGCTCGGACCTTTACCTCCATCCACGTAAGGTAAGTCTGTTGGGCTTTTTACACCTGAGCCTAGAGGCTCATCAGGCTGGAGCTTATCCCCGGTTTGTGTAGTGTGAAGCGACTAGGAGTTCAACTCCTCCTGGATGGGACACCAATCCATCACAGGTTACCTTCCCAGTATTTTTTACTGGTACCCATTTATACCGCTGGGTGGACAGAGGCACCCTTTTGGTTAAGACGTTGCCCAGGGTCCTTAGCACGGTGAGGATCTAACGGGGATTCAAATCCAAGACCTCTCGATCATGCACCCTAACCACTACACCACCGGCCCCACTTACCTCCGACCCAGACACTCCAAAATCAAGTCATCTCTAGGACTCAGGTATGGTAGTGTTTCCACCGAGTTTGGTGAGGATCCGTGCACGGGTGTGGTCAGGATTGCGTTCACAAATAAACTGACTCAAACAAGTCGGTGATTGCAAAAAAAAAAAAAAAGAGTTTTGGTGGAAAGTTTTGCAAAAAAAACCCCCAAAAAAACCCAAAAAACAAAAACACTTCACCTTTAAAGAATTTGAGGTTAAAGCGTAATGTCTCAAACTGGGCAAAACACAAAGAAAGTGTGTCCTTTGTGAAAGGCAATTGATTTCAGGTTGTTATTTGGGCTGAAGCTGATACTAAATCACGGCTAATTAATATGCTAAAACTTTCCCTTCAGCACTTATCTCTCTTTCTACAGCAGCCAGCACCTTGTTATTTAATTAATTTAGCAGAAAAGAAAAAAAAAAGGTTTCTGGATAAAGAATATGTGGATTCGTTTAGAAGTACTAAATAAAAAAAAGTTCACATGCAAACACACACACACACACACACACACGTCTGTCTTTGTGGGGACATTCCACAATGCGTTTCATATCCTCTTCCTCTAATCTTCAACAACTCACACTAACGCACCATTGGTTTGTTTCTTTTTAGGTCCCACCCACAAAGTAGCCTGGGAGCTATAGGAATGGGTTCCGTCTGTCCGTCACTCTTTAGTTTCCGGACATTTACTTGCTGCGCTCTGAAACTGGGGCTTTCAAACATGGTATGCTGGCTCACTACTATGAGGATGAGTTTGTGTGTGTGGGTGACCTTGACCTACTTTTCAAGGTCACAGTGACAAAACTGTATATTACTTTTCTGGACATTTACTTGCTGGGTGCTGAAGCTGGGGCTTTTAAACTTGCTATGCTTGTTCTATATTGGTTCTTTCGGCAGGAGCGTCTGGACCCCGTGGTCTATTTTTTCTTTTGTGACCTTGTGATTCTATAATTAATTGTTTCATTCATTTGCCGGACCATTTAACCCCTACTAGGGTCATGGGGAGACTGGAGCCTATCTCAGCCAGCTCTGGGCGAAGGTGGGGTACACCCTGAACAGCTCGTCAATCCATCATAGAGCAACACACATGCAACCATTCACACATGTGCACGTCTTTGGACTGCCGGAGGAAACCAGAGTACCCAGAGGAAAACCCACACAAGAACAGGGAGAACATGCAAACTCCACATAGAATCATCCTCGCTGAGCCCAGGACTCGAACCCAGGACCTTCTTGGTGTGAGATGGAAGTGTTAAACACAATGCTGGCTACCACCGTATAGTACCAAATCTCTAGAATCTGTACCAGGTGAGAGGGGTTAGGTTAGCAGTCATGGATTTGCTTTCATACTTCATGCTATTAAATCACCGTCATTTATCAGCATTTCTATGAATTTTGTCTAAACTGGGCTGAAAAAATAAATAATAAATGCAACTGCTTCACCAAGTTGTCTAAAAAGGAAAAAAAAAAAAAAGATATATTTGTCACTGCTGCGGACTCAAGCAAAAGCAATTTTTTCCCCATCATGCGTCTTCCATACAAATCACTTTCCCCTATTCCCCGCCAGTAAACAGGTTGTGTGGGAGGCTGTGTTGAACAGGATGAAAGGATTCTACATGCCACGTGGGCAGCCCTTTAGGCTACTGTTTAAAAAAAAAAAAGCGCTTTTCACATTTGCTTGGCGCTTGTGTAAAATAGCCTTATCGGCCTGCCGGTGTACGTGCAGTGAATATGTGACAGCTTCCTCCTGCTACTATCTTATCACTCCAAAACATCAGGGCCTCTCTAAGAATCAGAACCGACTCAAATAAATAAATAAACAAATAAACCCGAACCCAGACCCCAAGCACTTTGTGTCGGTGCCATGTGCACTTCAAAGTGACGGGGGAGGAAAACAAGTGAGAAGGTGTCTGGTTGTCAGACATTTTCCCCCTTCATCGTCGGTTTTAGTTAAAGCTGTAGCATTGATGTTGTCTTATCGGATGTGCTCAGGAATGGCATGCTCTCTCTTGCGATTGGCCCAGAAGGGACACTGAAAGACACACGGATGAGTGTCTGTGGAAGAGGAATTGAGCAAAGAAACATTTCAAAAACTATACATGCTACAGTAGGCTAGTGATATACCGCCATAATAAATACAGCATTAAAGGACTCAGACTTTTACTGCAGCTAAATGGTATCATGGATATTATCATCAGCTACTTAACCATCCGGGCTGCAGGGAAACTGGAGCCAATCCCAGCTGACTTCACGTGAGAGGCGGGGCTACTCTCTAAACAGGTCGCCAGTCTCCTCCAGGTCTAACACGGATAAGAACAACCATGCACACTTATAGTCACATCTATGGGGGACTTTGAGTAACCAGTTGATATTAACAACAAACAAAATCATTCTTCTTGACCCCTGAGGCAGACCTCATCTTGACCAAACTCGAGACATTTCACCCATCCTGGTTTAGACTGGGTGCCACGTCAGGTCTGGTGGGTAGCACGTCTGCCTCCCAGCAAGAAGAAAGTCCTGGGTTTAAGTCCTGGGCCCAGTGGGGACGTTTCTCTAGGGAGTTGGCATTTTCTCCCAGTGCCTGTGTAGACTTCCTCAGGGTACTCCGGTTTCCTCCAACTGTTCAGAGGCATGCACATTATGTTATATACACATGGTGGATTAGGGAGTAGTGGTTAGCATGCCGCCTAACAGCAATCCTGGTCACTGCAAGGGCATTTCTCTGTGAAGTTTGCATGTTGCCCACGTCCTGGTTTCCTCTGGGTACTCAGGTCTCCTTTCACAGTCCAAAGACATGCACAGTAGGCTATTTGGCCTTCCCTGTTTGCTTTCTTTGTGTGGATGTGAATGTAAATGGTTGTGTTTTTGGCCCTGCAATGGCATCCCCCCATTGTTCAGTGTTGGCTGAGATAGGCTCCAGCCTTATCCGACCCTACTAAGAGCAAGCAGTTTGGCAAATGAGTCAGTGGGTGATAGGACTGGCAAATTTGTGTGCGTGTGAATGGTTGTGTGTGTGTTGGCCCTACAGTGGACTGGTGAGCTGTTGAGGGTGTACCCCAGAGATGGCTTCCCCGGGATTAATCAGTTCGGCAAAACAGAAATGTGCAAGTCTTTTGACTGTGGGATAAATACAGAGTACCCGGGTAACCATGCAAACAACAAACAAAAAGGCCTCGGCCTTTGCTCTTCAGCCCCATTTTCCTGGCCCTCTGAGACAGACCTCATTTTTACCAAAAAATTGTGGAAACTCCATTCAGAAACGCCATCGCCAAGCCTGGGACTTGAACCCTCTTTCTTAGCCTTTCATTCTTTTATTCACTGATTGAACTGTTTGTTTATTTATTCACCTTTACAGAAGATAAGCACCTGTTCCATTATTTGTGTGTTTGCCCACTACCTCTGCTTCTCTATCTGTTTCTCTTCCCTGCATTTTCCCCTGGAGCCACTCCGCTATGCCACAGTGCCTCGGTCTCTGAAGGGGCTCGCATGCATTTGCCAAGGATTTCTGTCCAACTGCACAGGCAAATTCATTGACTTGTCCTCAAGCAAACGTCTCCCTTTCTCTTTCTCTCCCAGGATTCATTCATCTGCAACGAGAAAAAAAAGAAGAAGATGTTTATAAAAAAGAACTAATAGTCTGAAGATATGCCAGCAGACCTTGAAATGAACAGTACAGAATGTAATCGGTGATGCTTCTTGTATTATGTGACTGGGATGGTTCTAATTTCGAATATCTGTAAAACATTTTATTTACATGTAGTTTGTTAATATTGTAACGGGTTGTGTGTGAAGAGGGACAACACGATGGCATAGTGATCAGCACATCCACCTCACAGCAAAAAGGTCCCGGGTCCAAGACCTGTTCCTGCCCAGGGCATTTCCGTGTGGAATATGCATGTTCTCCCTGTGTGTGCGTGGGCTTCCTCAGGGTGCTCTGGTTTCCTCCGGCAGTCCAAAGACATGCACGTTAGGCTAATTGGCGGTTCCATATTGCCCCTAGCTATGAGTGTGTATTGTGTGTGTGTTGCCCTGCAATGGATTAAGGAACTGCTCAGGGTGTACCCTGCCTGTAGTTTGCCAACTGCTGGCTGAGAAAGGCTCCAGCCTCCTGGCGATCCCAGTAGGATTAAGCGGCTCGGCAGATAGAGAAATGAGTGATGCGTGTCCGTGTTAGTGAGCCGTCTGAAACCATCTGAGGTATGGTGTAGAATCGTCGCGATGAAGATCGCTTTCCAGTGACATCAGAGTCAGATGATTTAGTCTGTTTTGGCTACCGTGGCTCGGAATGTAGTCTGCCTGGAGAAAGTGAATTCACCACTTCCATTAGAGACAGATAAGGCCAAGTAAAGTCACAAAGCAATATCCACTTGTGGGAGGGCATCCTACAGATTTATCTTCCTCGGGGACTATATAAAACCTCTCCAGCTCATGACGTAATTCGGGTGTTTATGAACTCTTTGAACTGGACAGCGTCCTCCAAGCGTTTTGAGCATCTCCAGATCAGCATGTTTTGCAGCTCGTAGTCAGAAAGGGCAGGGATAAACTATTATTGACATATCATAACAGATACTCATGATGCATTTCTGCAAGTAGGTCATCCATCAAAGCTAATAATACATTGATGGAAAGCTTTCAGTCTCCGTATGTTGACAACCTACACTAATACATCATGCATTCGTTCCTTTTTATTGCTGGTATGACTCTCTGAGTCAATAGTTCATCCATTAATTCATTTGTTTGCATGCTTTTCCAGTGCTTGCGGGGTTTTCCTCTGGGTACTCTGGTTTCCTCCCATAGAGCAAAGATATTAGTACAGTAGCATACCTAACAATCTCTCTCTCTCTTTCGCTCTCTGTGTTTTGCTGAGGTACACATGCTGCTTCTGGGATGCCGGTGATTTAGGACTTCAATTCCCATTACAGGTATAAGATAACCAGCTAGACTTTATGTTAAACTGTAGTGAAGTTTCTGCTGCATGGTTTGTATTTTTATCTGGTTTCACCCAAATGAGCATGGGTTTCCCTTTTGAGTCTGGTTCCTCTCAAAGTTTGTTCCTCGTGTCGTGACTGAGGGGAGATTTTCTTTTCCACGCTCACCGTGGTTTTGCTCATTAGGGATGTGTCAGGTTTGTAAAAGAAATGTTTAAAAAAAATGTAAATTTATTTTTACTCTATAAAACTGCTTTGTGACAGTGTCAGTTGTAAAAAGCACTATACAAATACACCTGAACTGAATTGAATTAAATGGCTCCTAGGTGTGAGTGAGTGCGTGAAATGCCCCTGTAGTGGACTGGTGAGCTGTTCAGGGTGTACCACGCCTGCAACCCGAGGCGGTAAAGATAAGCTTCAGCCTCCCTGCAGCCCTATTAGGATTAGGTGGTTCAGCAAACGACTGTCAGGAAGGCGAATTTTTACGGATCAACGTGTTACAAATGAATCTGTTCATATCCAGCACGACAACCGAGACCCAGAGTTCACGTAGCGTTTGGAAAACAAATGAGGTTGTTCTGGAGTTCTGCGGCGGATTCAGAGCGTATGCCAGTTTGTGGGGCTTTCTCATTAGCTCTGGTGTGCTCAGAGCAGTCCAGTGGAACACACTGATAGCCCAGGAAACAGTCGGTATAATGCATCCGTCTGGTTTCAGACTGTTCGTCTGTATTAATTAGTTGGCTAAATGTAGGATGGAGAAATTAATGAAAATATTAGAAGAACAGAAACACAGTAAGAGGAGGAGGAGGAGGAAGAATCTGGCTCTTGACTCTCCTCTATACTATTCTTCATGTTCTAAAAAATGAAGCGCATTAAACCATGATGGTGCCTAATAAGCAGTAATCCTTTGAGCGGGTTGGGGGGGGGGGGGTCACCCTACAGCCAGGAGAAAGGGGATTATTATTAAATTGCTTGTTTTGTATAAGAACAGAGAAAGAGAGGAGAAAATGAAAATAGCTTTGACTATTGAGCAGTATGGGAGACTTTTGGTCACCCCCCAAAATATATATATAAATCAATAAATAAATAAAAACAAAACAGACCCTTATAAAGCATCAGAGAAGGACACGCACTCTTTAAATTGCTTTTTTAAATGGCGGATAAGTCATACAGTGACTCATAAGTAACAGGCTAGTCATGCGCCGCGCTCGGGGCTCCAGCACGATTTATTTGAAACGAGGAGACGACCATACGATTACTGTGCAGAAGGTCAGCTTTAATTCTGTCCTGTTTACTGTGCACTTACCAACAGGAACCTCGTTTATGACATCACAGAATGCTTCAGGAAGCTTCAGCTCTTCCTTTTTCATCCAAAACAGAAGATTGTAACCATCAGATCATGACATGATGCTGGAGATCTTCCTACATGGTCGAACATACTGTATATCCGTTTATTACACGGCTCATTTGAATACTCGATTCTGATTGGTTAATCACAGCGTTGTTGAGCGTAACAGACCGTTGCTACGGAGTATGTCATTAGCAGAAGCAATGAAAACATTTCAAATGAATTACTTTACTAATCCATTCATTCACCAAAATAGGGTCGTAGGGAGGCTGGAGCCTATCGCAGCCAACTCTGGGTGGTATTGGTGTACACCCTGAACAGCTCGTCAATCTGTTACAGGGCCAGCACACACATAACCATTTACACACACACTCACTCACACCTAGGGGCAACTTAGAACAGCCAGTTAGTCTAATGTGCATGCCTTTGGACTGTGGGAGGAAACCGGAATACCAGGAGGGAACCCATGCAATCACAGGGAGAACATGCAATCTCCACACAGAAACGCGCTCACCGGGCATGGGACTCGAACCCAGGACCTTCTTGCCGTGAGGCGGACACGCTAACCACAGTCCGAAGTATGACTGCACTTAAGTTCACATAAACTTTCACTGACTCTTAGTTTACAAAACAGAAACTCAATTATGTATTATTCATTATTTGAGACTACAGTCCTTACAGTCACACACACACACACACACACACACACACACACACATCTGGAGACACTATCCTTGGCCCAGGAGGATGTGAGGACAGAAGACAGCTCCCTCTTTGTTTCTTGTTTTCTCTCCCACATTCTTTCCCCTCCTCCTTGTCTCCCTGGACTCGACACGTCGTCTATCCATCTGCACTTCAGGAGAACAGAGCATGAATATGTGAATAAGATGAGACAAGAGACAGATCGGTTACACTCGCATAGGCACAGGTGCATTCAACACACACACGCACACACACACACACACACACACACACACGCACACACACATGCACGCACACACACCTTTTACTGTCCTTATGCCAACAAGAAGTCTGTGTGCATTTTAAGATGTCTTAGTCATTGCAGTGTGTCATCTCAACTCACCACAACATTATAACCCTCATTTTCACAAACAAACAAACAAACAAAACCTCCCTACAGAGATGGGCATTAAATGATGTACTGTAAATGTACTGTTCTGTGTGTGTGTGTGTGTGTGTGTGTGTGTGTGTGTGTGTGTGTGTGTGTGTGTGAGAGAGAGAGAGAGAGAGAGA
>JAQMYF010000022.1:8177325-8192897 GCA_030014195.1 Neosilurus mollespiculum
ATACTGAGTAGCTGGTACCAGACTTTCATTACCGGTTCTATTAGAAAAACCTTTTCACCTGTACGTTTTCTAATAAGCCAATCGGTGACTTTGAAATGGCGTTTTCGGGGTTCGATGGTTCAGGAATGGGCGGCACGGTGGGGTAGCGATTAGCACGTCCACCTCATAGCTGGGTTTGGGTACCGGGCTTGCAGAGTTTGCATCTTCTCCCTGTGCTTGTATGGGCTTCCTCCAGGAACTCCGGTTTCTTCCTACAGTCCAAAGACATGCACAGTAGGCTAACTCAGATCACAACAGGATAACTAAGAAGGCATGAAACACTCTAAACAGCTTGCCAGACCATCGTAGGGCCAACGGACATACTATTCATACTCACACCTAGGGGCCAGTTTGGAACAGCCAATGAGCCTAATGTGCATGTCTTTTGACTGTGGGAGGAAACTGGAGTACCCAGAGGAAACCCACTCAAACACAGGGGAACATGCAAACTCTTTGACCATCTTGCTGTTAGGCAGGCGTGCTAACCACTAAGCCACCGTGCCACCTCCATGTGAAATGTTAAAGTAAGTAAAGTGAATAGCACAAAAAAAAAAAAAAAAACAATGGCAGTGTCTAGAGGAGAAAAGCATTAAGCCTTTCTTTGTGTCCTGTCCAAAACGAGCATGCTCACCTCGTAATCACTGCATAATTACCTCTGATTAAATGCCTCTGACTGTTACTCTGCATGGTCCTGAAATCTGCTAATCAGCAGAGGAGGGATTTTAACGTTTCTGGTTGTAGCTGATTATCGAGTGTTACTTGTCAGTGCTATCACCTGCCATTAGAGGTTGTGAAACTCTGCGTAGTTGCCTTGTATAAATGAACCCCCAGCTTTAATGACAAAAAAAATCTGAATGTCTAAGAATTTATTATTTCATATATTTTTATTTAAGAAAATGAGGCTGGGGCTGAATTCTTTCAGGTGCAGACTGTAGATTTGTGCAGCCAATCAGTGGCCGTCATGCCATGTTATTACACAGAGATCAACGTCCCTTAAATTTACTTGGGTTGACGTCCATTCATGTCCATAACACGTTGCCACGTTGTGATTTAGAAGACGTACCGGTGCCAAGGCCGATTAACTCAAACAAATATATTAAATGTAATAAATGTATAAGGTACATATTTAGTGTATAATATACCGGGGTATGGTAGCATAGTGGTGAGCACATCCGCATCACAGCATCAAGGTCGTGGGTTGATGTTTTGGGCCCGATGAGGGTGTTTCTGTGTGAAATTTGCACATTAGCGTAATTGGCTGTATCAAATTGCCCCTTGGTGTGAATTTGTGTGTGTGTGTGTGTGTGAAAGCTCGTGTGTATGGCAAGCTGTTTAGGGTAAGTTAGCTGAGATAGGCTCCAGTCTCCCTTCGAGCTTAGTAGGATTAAGCGGTTCAGCAAATTATAAACAGACAGTCAGGAACAATTAGCCTTAAAATAGTTATTAAGGTGGCATTAGAAAATTAAAATGAGCCAAAATGGAGTGAGACATACATGATAACTAGGGGGTGTATTCATAGAGTGCAAATGGATTGTTATGACTTGGAATAGTAATAATAAAATGTCTCCCCCTAGTGGCTGTCTGATGATAAAATAGGCATTTTCTGCTGAAAGGGGCCCCAGACCTTACTAGACCCTACTAGGATTAAGAGGTTTGGCAAATGAATGCAATATGGTACCTTGTGTGTTATTTAAATTATAAAACTAGCTTTACACTATTAATACTCAATAGCATAACTATAGGCTAATTTATATCACGGGGAGTTTAAGCATCAGATATCTACAGCACTGCTCCTCTTCTCAGCCATTTATGGCGCTTGAGAATTTATTATATGTCATCGCATTTAAATCATGTATCCCAAGCGCTCTTAACACAGTGAACCTTTTGCCAGCGCAGGCTTCAATACTGTGTTATAACATTAGCATTAAAAGTACACAGGAAATTTGCAATAATGAGCTCGTTAAGATTCAGGAAAAAAGTCATGAAGAGTTGCTTCATGGTCCTGTTTTTCACTTCGCCGTTCTTGTGCATTTCATTCTACTGTGTCACTATTGGCAAGTTAGCATTATTTGCTAACTCTATTGTTCCGTAACAGTATATCGAAGCACAGCGTGGTATTTTGTTGACGGGAGAATGATGCGGCTCGGCTGTGCACTTTCCTTCATGTATTTTCTTTCTGAACAGCCTGAGATGGGGTGAAATGAAGGGGCATTGAGGAGTGCCTATAAAAAATTGTTCCAACAAGACCCTGTGAATACAGACAAGCACTCTGGCTCTTAAAAAAACTCTTACACTCTTACTCTAAAAAAAGGGTTTGTGAGCTTAGCCACATGACACAATTGTAATGATGTCATTGTTGCTATAATGCTTTTTTATACTGTGTCGAGACGGCACGGTGGCGCAGTGGTTGGCACGTTCACCTCACAGCAACAAGGTTTCGGGTTCGGTTCCCGGGCTCCGTGTAGAGTTTGCCTGGTCTCTGCGTGCTTGTGTAGGCTTCCACTGGGTAACTCCGGTTTCCTCCTACAGTCCAAAAACATGCACAGTAGGCTGGCTGTTCTAAATTACCCCTAGGTGTGAGTGTGAGTGTGAATGGTTGTACCCTCCCAGCGACCCTAATTAGAATTAAGCGACTTAGAAAATGAATGAATATAAATAAATAGTGCTGCACGTTGGCGTAGTGCTCAGCATGCATGTCTCACAGTAAGAAGGCATTTCTGGCATTTCTTTGTGGAGTATGCATGTTGTCCCTGTGCTTGTGTGGATTTCCTCGGGGTACTCTGGTTTCCTCCAACAGTCCAAAGACATGCACAGTAGGCTAATTGGTTGTGTGAGTATGAATGTTTATATGTGTGTTTGGTGCCGCGATGGTCTGCTGTGCTGTTCAGTGTGTATTAATTAATAATGCTGAGTATTAGTTTATTAGTATTATATAATAGTATAATAATAATAAATTAATAATTTGATTGTCAAACTGCAGGTTTTGCTCTTCTATCTAATACCACACCCAGTCATGACTAGATTCTGGTATATACTGTATATTTAAGATATTGAGAAAGTGCTAATAAGGGTTAAAGCCTCTAGATTACCCAGTTTACATTTCATTTTTATTTAAGATGTGTAATATAACCCATTTCTTTTTTTCTTTTCTTTTTTTTTTAAGTAAAGCACCAAAGATCAAAAAACCTCGGCAGTGTGTGCCGTCTCACTTTCCTTATTGCGTAATCCTTTCTCGTGACTATTTAACAGGAGTCACATCATCATCCATGTGACGCCAGAACACGTGATTGATCGACCGTGCAGTTTGATCCGCTCTACAGAATATAATAGAGCAGACGTTTGTGTGGGTGTGTGTGTGTGTGTGTGTGTGTGTGTGTGTGTGTGTGTGTGTAGGATAAAAAAGAGAGTCAAAACAAAAGACTTTTTACGCTAATCTCTGTTGTACGACGCAGCCTTTAGCATGCTAATTTGGACCTTTTTATGCTCTACGCACCGCACATGCAGATCCACAAAATCCCAGAGCAGCAGGAGATCTGGATGTGTATGTAGAGTACGTAGAGCATAATGATAGGAGGAAGTAAGGATGAAGGAAATGCGGGAAAAGAAGAGAAAAAAATCCACACAGATCTCAGAGTTCATATTTTTCCCCCGCCCGTTACGAGCTAGATGGCTGTCTTTGACTTTAATTTGCTTTGCGTTTACGAGTTTTTGCTCGACGAGGCATCAATAACGCACCAGTGAGATTTGAGATTTCAGCTCGTTCGAGTGTGGGTGTACCTCTGAGACGGTGTGTGTGTGTGTGTGTGTGTGTGTGTGGGACGCTGTTAGGAGGTTGCTTTATAGTCACGATTGCCCAGGGACCTCAAGGCACTAAGGGGGACTGTGTCCCACTGAGGAACACCAAATAAACTAACAAGACCCTGTTTCACCTGCAGAGCACCTTGTATTTCTTTTCTTCTCGATTATCGTTGTTTTGCACGTTGTGATTTATTATAAGGCCACAGCAGTACATGCAATCTGATTGGGCAACAAGTCACATATGGACCGGTGCATAACCGGCCAGCATTTTAGCCGTTAGCTGGCACACTGTACGCTATGATCTTGTGCAGTTTTCAGAAAGGCATTCACTGTTTACCTGAAGAGAAAAAAAAATGTCAAAGGGAAATATCCTGAAGGATAAAGAGGTTTAAAAGTCTCATGAAGCACTCAGTGCTCGTCAGAAAGATCCTGTTCATTACAGGAAGAGAAAAAAGCCGAAAGCTACTAACGCTCTTGAAGACACGGATGAAGACGCCTGGTTCAGAAGTGGGCAAGTAACAGCATCTAAATGAAGTGAATTTTAAAAAAAGGCCTCTGATTTAAAATGTCATGAAACAAACTACTTATTAACCTCGTTTGCTCGGTCAGTACAGAGAAATCTCCATCAGAATCAAAGAAACAGCACCTCCATGTCTGAGGCCATGGTTCCCTCTCCAAAAAGGGTAGAGTGCACCCTCCAGGTCGGGAATGAGGTCCTGACACAAGTCCATTCCAGGGCCAACACAGACACATCCATTCACACTAACACATCGGTGCAATCGAGAATATCCAATTAGCCTAACGCGCATGTCTTTGGACTGCTAAAGAAAATCAGAGTACCCAGCGGAAAGCTTGGGTAGGACATGCAGTCTTAGGCTTTACAACTCAGAACTATGGCTTCGAGGAAGCCGAATGTGCACACGTCTACCCTTGAAAGTCCCATTCTTTTACCGGATCAAACCTTTAAAACCAGAAAAGCCTGGGAAAAACAGGCACGGGCGCCTGTGGATGAAAAATAAGGTGTTTTTAGCTCCCGCCGTCCCTGAAGGTCGACGGAGCTGGAACGATAGAAATGGGGTCCGTCCGTCTGTCCGACTTGTTAGTGCCAAAACTTTGGAAGGAAATGACATAGGATCACCAAATTTGCCATATGGGTCCCCCTCAAAGGCTTATAATGTTGGACTGTATATGGGTCACCTTGACCTTGTTTCAAGGTCACAAGGTCACTTTTTATATATCGGACTTGTGAAATGGTCCTGTCGATGGGAGCCCCTGCAGTCTATTTTCTAGGTGGCCTCAAAAAAGTTTCTTGTATGCGGCGTTTGCCAGCCGTTTATTCTTGCTGGAGTTATAGCGAAGAGAGAGGTGAGATAGCTTGTTCTTTGTCTTGCTGAGCACAGCTAGATGGCCTGAAACACAAGAGGGCTAACCCATTTTTCCATAGTTTTGTGTTATAGAGCAAAATGTTTGTCCATGCTCCTCATAGCTGATAGATTTGGAATATGCTACTATCCATTTTCGCGCATTAACGTATGCTCAAATCATATGCTACTGAAGATCAGCCAGTCCCTGGTGCACATGCCACAGCTGGTAACACATTCCCTTTAAGAATCTTGATGATGCTAAGAGCACCTTTGCACTATTTGTGTCTGTGACAAGGCTTCGAGCGATCCTACTCTCTAATCCTTCAGCAAGCCTTTAATCCTTTAGCAGCTCTTTTGTCATCAGGCCGAATCCCTCAAAACATCCCGAGTTCTCAGGCTGCTAATTCAGGTCACCGCTGTGCCATTTATCAAAAACATACAGTCACAAAAAGCCTGACATGGCGACAGACGGGTGTCAATATACAGCTCAGATTAAAATGAGCATTATCTGTCAGGAATGGGAATGAATAATGTCAGGGTAAAAACTGTTCAGCTGTCGAGATCCTCATAGCCTCCTCTCGCTTGTAAACACAAACAGCTGGCTTCCTCTAGTCATTCTTCCGGAAGCTCAAACAGCTCCAGTGGAAACATTCATTCATTCATTCATTCATTCATTCATTTTTTTGCAGAAAACTGCCTATCTCAGCCAACTGTGGGCAAACGCAAGTGAACTCGCAAATCCATCGCAGGGCAAAAACACACACAAACATTTACACTAATATATTATGTGTGTGCATGCTTTTGAACTGTCGGAGGAAACCCGAGCACCCGGAGGAAACCCACAGGAGCATGGGGAGAACATGGAAACATCTCCGTGTCGCCCCTCAGTGAAAACCATTGATGTAATAACGTGTTCAGATTTATTACCTCCAAGATCAACATCAGTGTGACGCACAACATGAAGGATTTCCACGTTACCTTTCATGTACTGCCCCATCCACTGAGCAGCAGTTCGGCAGGGTAGTTCATCAAACAGATATCACCTGCCTCTGGAGTTCAGCATTCTGAGATGCTTTTCTCTCACCACGATTGCAAAGAGTGGTTACACGAGTTAGCATAGCCTTCCAGCCAGGTACTATTGCATCTCGGATGTTTTTTGTTTTTCGCACCATTCAAAACCTCCCACATTTGCACGCATTCAATACAGTTTTAATTCCTGAATTTGAAAAGCGGGAGGTTTGATTGGGTGACCCTGTATATATACCTGTAGTATAGATTGGTGGGTTGTTCAGAGTGTAACCCCGCCTCTTGCCCTAAGTCAGCTGGGATTGGCTGCAGCCCCCCCCCCTTCCCCCCAAACCTTGACAGTGTGGTGTAGACAATGTCTATGTTGTTGGATATATGGGTAAAGACAAAAAGAATGAGAGATAGAGAGAGAGAGAGAGAGACATCCATAAATATGCCTGGAAAAAGTCAAATAGGACATTAAAAAAAAAATTTAAGCAGAATTACTGCACCAGTCACACACTCTCTGCTCCAGAGATGAGTGTCTAATTGGAAACGCATATCCTATATGCAGCAAATGGTCTGAAACCTAATGATCCTCATTTATCATCGCTCTCACAATGACTCAGAATGATCTGTCTCTCAGTATTATTATTATTATTATTATTATAACTATTTCCTATTTCCATCTCGCCCCCTCTCACCAGCCGTAAGACACAGCTCGTCCAATACTTTTCAGAATAAAGAAGTACAAAGGTCTAATTGCAAAGTGACTCCAGTCCAAAGGTTTTGCTCGTTCATTTGTTTTCACGTGTTTTGACTTGATGGATAACAATTATACTTTAGCATAGTTCCACAGTTCAGCATCACCATATGGCAGATGTTATGTATTAAACCAGGACAGACGTTGGGGTTCGAGAGAAGCTACATCAGGAAGAAGCTTCATTATTTGAACAACATGCTACTGTTGGCATGATCAGTTCCAGCTGTTCAGGTTTCAGATTGGGAGGGGTTATAGTGGATATACATTCATCAGAACAGCTTTATCCCACGAGGGTCACGGGAAGGCTGGAGCCCATCTCAGCCAAGATCACGGCTCAACAGTCGGAAACCGCTCCCAAATAAGATCTCAATTTGACCCCATATTAGAATCGTTAAGCAGGAGAAAGTTCTTATCAATTTTGTCAGCATTTTATGAAATAAATAATTGAATAGGTTTGTTAACGTCAGGAAGCCCTTTAAACAGTCCATTAAGAGAGCGAAGTACACAAAGAAAATTTAGCTCCCTTACAGTAAATGCACTTCGGTTATCCTCCTGGTAGAACGCTACAAATATTTTACAGTATGTTGAACCTACAAAAAAAAAATGTTACATTTAAAACCTCCTTAGGAAAAACTGCACCTTAAATCATCCAATGAGCAATTAAAAATGCTCGGATCTTCTTTTAAAAGCAGTTTGGTTCAGTGATTAATCAGCAGTTTGCTGTTAATGGCTTTATTTTTAATAGTGGCTCATACCTCGTTTAAACAATACAAACTTTATAAGTTTGTAACAAGTGATACAAGAAAGAAAAATAGACCACAGGGGTCCAGACACTCCTGTGGAAAGGACCATTTCATAATATGCAGCAAGCATAGCAAGTTTGAAAGCCCCAGCTTCAGCTCGGCAAGTAAGACAGACGGATGGACAGAACCCATTCCTATAGCTCCTGATGGGCAGGAGCTAAAAATGGAGTAAATCCTGAAAGCAGACTGGAGGGGCACTCATAGACTGCCAGGTCCCACCACCAGGCACATAATGGATTATTATAACTTGGCATAGTTTTAATCAAATGTCTCCCCCTAGTGGATGTCAGTTAAACATTTTGTCCCATGTTAAAGATAGGGATTTTTCTGGATTTTTTTCCCCCAACATGATCCCATGCATGAATCACCTCCAAAATGTAATGGGCTCTTTCCAGGCCCAGGTCCCACACCTCCACCTAGTTTTTGAATAATCCTGCTAACAGACAAACAAACAAACAGATGCTGGTGAATACAGCGTTTTAAGCCCCTGTTACGTACATTGTATAACAGGTATTCAACAACAATGACAAAAAAAACAAAAAATTCCTAGGACAGTTGTGGGCGTGTCGTACGAAACTAACCTGTTATGTAATTAAAAATGCCATTGTAGACCCTCATCGTGGAGTTTTAAACATATAAGGCACATCTGCCTTACAGCAAGAACGTCCTGGGTTCAAGTCCCGGGCTCAATGAGGGTGTTTCTTTGTAGAGTTTGCATGTTCTCCCTGTGCTTAGGTGGGTTTCCTCTGGGTACTTCGGTTTCCTTCCCAAAGACATGCATAGTAGGCTAATTGGATATTCTCGATTGCCCCTACATATATGTATGTGTGTGTGTGTGTGTGTGTGTGTTTGTGGGTGTGTGTAGGCTCTGCAATGCCCTGGCAAGCTGTTCAGGGTGTACCCCGCCTTCACCCAGAGTTGACTGGGATAGGCTCCAGCCTCCCTGAAACCCTACTAAAATTAGGTGGTTCGGCAAATGAATGAAGCACTTTTTTCCTTTATTAGAATCAGAGAGGCTGGAGAAGGGTACACCCTAATCAGCTCATCAGTCTATCGCAGGGCACCCCACCAACACACAACCATTCACAATAACATTCACACCCAGGGGCAATCGAGAATATCCAATTAGCCTAATTTGCATGTTTCCGGACTGCCGGAGAAAACTGGTGTACCCCGAGGAAACCCACGCAAGTATGGGGAGTACATACAGATTTCACAGTTCTAATCCAGGACCTTCTTGGCCACCGTGCTGTCCATGCTAATTAGTTTGTGGTACTACTGCAGTTGTTATAGTTCTGTGGTTCGCTGTGGAAACAAGCCGACGTCTCACCTAATGACTGAGTTCAGCTTCCAAATCAGTACATCACCGTGGCTTATTTAATATTTAATTAATTCAGAGAATGAAATAAAAATTGATTTTTAAGGAGTTGGGCCACTCAAGCACATACAGCACACACAGGAGTTAAGAGAGGTAAAAGAATAATCTCTGGGCAAGAGCTTTCGACGTTTATACGCAGACGTTCATCACTTTCTAGTACAGTATGTTCCTTTCGCATTCGTCAATGTCAAATGGATCTGGAGTTCGTTTCTGGATTCTTCTCCTGTGTTCTCCCATTAAAAAAACTATGAGTCATAACGGTGCCATTCCCAGGCAAGGTGAAGCACTCGGAATATTAGAATGTTGTAGTTCACAGCAGGTAGCAGACAGTGGAGGTATTCCTGCAGTGAGCCATTTGGATATGCTGCCACTTAGGTATCGTCTATCAACACCCACACACACACACACACACACACACACACACACATAAACACACACAATTTTAATCTCTTTACCAGAGGACGATGAATTATTTATCTCTATAATCCACAGACAGGAGAATAGAGAGGAGTGCAGATGAGAGAGAGAAAGAGAGAGAGAGAGAGAGAGAGAGAGAGAGAGAGAAGATGGTGTCTTTCTGTAGATGTATGTGACGGAGGAATACCTCAAGTCACAAGCGTACACTTGAGTGCAAACCTGTACCAAGCTATATTAAATAATTACACAGCGCCCCCTGCTGGGCCTGTTGTACTACTACACTTCCGAATTATGGAATTTTTTCCAAATGCGCAGTCTGGGTCAGATTCGGATGAAACTGTGACTTTAAAACTTCTAGGGTTTTTTTGTTTTTCAAATGTTGATATTCTTTGTGACACTTACCAAAATTTACTGGGAACATCCTTGGGTGATCACCTACCCATCATGAAAATTTCATAGACTTCAGACCATAAACTTGCTCAGTAATCTCAGAGGTAATAAATCATATTGGTGACATAGCGGTTCGCACATCCACCTCACCGCAAGAAGGTCCCGGGTTCGAGTCCTGGGCACGGCGAGGGTGTTTCTGTGTAAAGTTTGCATATTCTCCCCGTGCTTGCATGGGTTTCCTCTGGATACTCCGGTTTCCTCACAAAGTCCAAAAACATTCACATTAGACTAACCCTGCCTTTGCCCAGAGTCCGCTGAGATAGAAGGCTCCAGCCTCCCTGTGACCCTAGTAGGGTTGGACAATTTGGCAGATTCATCCATTTGTCCTTTTGCTGACGCACTTTATCCTGCTGGGGTCATGAAGTGACTGTGAATGCGAGTATTCATAGTGAACCCCGCCTTTGAGCAGAGTCGGCTGAAATAGGATCCAGCCTTCCTGCAACCCTAGAAGGATTGAGCGGTTCAGCAAATAAATGAATAATTGAATGATAAACCCAGAGGACTTCACAATTTAAAGTGGTTTTGGTCGCTAAGATGTACAAACCCAATCTAATACTAATGATTACCCTATTGACAAGCCTCTCTCTCTCTCTCTCCTAAAAACCCATCTTCTCTGCAGCCTCTGCGCATAAATCACAGAATTCTCTGTATTAGTCAACGAGTGAAACTAAAGCATATTTCATTAATTTATGAAAGATTCATGAGAATGAACGCACCGGAAATCTGACTGGTGCTTCATTTATGTTGGACAAAACTACAAAAAACTTCTGATTTGTACGCCATATGCTTGAATGTACATATAAATTTAGTTGTTTCACATTTAGCTTTAACTACTTAAATTCTGTCTTTGTGTTTAGTTTTAACTGCTTCATTCATTTTCTAAGCCGTTTAATTAGGTTCGCGGGGAGGCTGGTGCCCATCTCAGCCAGCTCTGGGTGAAGGCGGGGTACAACCTGAACAGCTCATCAGACAATTGCAGGGCTAGCACACAACACAACCATTTACCCTCACACCTAGGGGTGATCTGGAACATCCTATCAGCTTACTGTGCATGTTTTTGGGCTGTGGGTGAAAACCAGAGTACCCGGAGGCAACCCATGCAAACACAGGGAGAACATACAAACTCCACACAGAAATGGCCCGAGCCCGGGAATTGAACCCAGCACCTTCTTGCTGTGAGGCAAAAGTGCTAGCCACTGCGCCACCGTGCTACCCTTTCAGTCCAGTGTTGAATGAATGAATATTTTTCACTGAGGTCTTGTGCTCATGTTGGGAGAGTCATGGTTCATATTGTAAAGTCATCTCCAGCAAATCCTGAATGCTTTCATGGGGTGCCGATGCATATGTGAAAATAACCTGAAGCAACCTCAAGTCATTGGGCGTGTCCATATCCACTTGGGTTTTCATGTTCGGTCAAGGTCAAAGTTCATTGTCTCATTTGAAAGGCCATATGGTTTTATATTAGTGTAATAACGGCATGTATATCAACACTCATTTTGAAGTTATAAGCACCTTCATCTCCAAAACTTGGTGACCTGATCCTGACCTTCACCTTAGACCTTGACATTCCTGAATCAAGTCATGTCTGGGATTTAAGTAGGATAGGGTTCCCACCAACTTTGGTGAAAATCCATGCATGGGCGTGGTCAGGATTTAAGCTGGTCCCGTATGTAATTCCTCACCTGGTTTCCTGTTGGTGTTCCATTGTATCTTTACGTCGATCAGAACTTTTTTTATAAGTTAAAATCTCAGCTGTTTTATAAAACTTCCACACGATAGAGTTTCTGCTAATTAATTCACATCCACACACTCTGGAACGTATAGAACATATTGTAAGACGAGCACTCACCTCCGCCAACATAAATGGATTGTTATAACTTGACACAGTTGTAATGAATTGTCTCCCCCTAGTGGGCATTTGGTGATAAAATAGCCATTTTCTGCCCCAGAGTCTGCTGAGATAGGCTCCAGCCTCCCCGCGACCTTCCTAGGATTAAGCAGTTTGGCAAATGATAAACATTCATTTGCCGAACTATTTAATCCTACTAGGGTTTGCCAGTTTACGACTCTGGGGAAAAGGCGTGGTACACCCTGAACAACTTGCCAATCTATTGCAGGCCAACACACCCAACCATTCACACTCACACCTAGGGGCAATTTGGAACAGCTAAATTGCCAAAGGTGCATGTCTTTGAACTGTAGGAGGAAACCGGAGTCCCCGGAGGAAACCCACAGAAACGTAGGGAGAATATGCAAACTCCAGCCAGAAATGCCTTCGGCAAGCCCGGGACTTACTTGCTGCGAGGCAGACATGCTAACCACTATGCCGTACACTACACTGTCCAATTAATATTTGGCTGTATATTGATGAATGGGCAGTTTTATCTGGGGGGATTTGTAAAATTATGTTTAACATGATCCCATGCACGGATCACCTCCAGATTCTAATGGTTGGTTACTTGTACCACACACTACTCTAGAAAAAACATTCTTCCAAATCCGTTCATAACTTTTTGAGTTATCTTGCACACAAACAGACAAACAAACTAACTAACTATCACAGGTGAAAATGATCTCCTAGCGATGGTAATTAAAACCAGGACCCATATAGGACTGATTTGCTATATTATCTATATAGCAGAGGTACTTAGGGTCTATGAATACACTTCGGGTTCTTATGTGCAGTATTGTGTGCAGGTGAATTGAAGTGTTTGACAGCAGTTATCTATTTTTGTCCCATTAATGGTCTTTATGCTCAGTGCTTTAGGTGCCAATTAGGAGTTCATCAGGCTAAGCCTCTTGTTTCTGTTACCCACTGTATCTCCTGTGACAGAGATTTAAGTGTATTTATGGGGTAAAGGAGTTATTCCTGTTTATTGAGTGAAGGTGCATCTTCGGCTTAATGCTGATTAAGGTCCGCGGGGAGATCGATGCCGTTCAGGAAACCTCCGATGAAAGGGCGAAGGACAAAAAGAAAAAGGAACTAGGAACAGATGTTTGCCTATAGCTGGAAAAAAGTGTGTGTGTGTGTGTGTGTGTGTGTGTGTGTGTGTGTTGCCATTGTTTTTCTTTCCTAATCAGTGTTTGATTTGCCGGCTAATTGTGATCGAAGGAGTCTGCGTGCGCTTACACGGCTCTTGTGTTTTCGCTTCTGTAGCCGATTTGCATATCCTTGTTTTAATCAAGTTTACAATTATTCGGTGCTTTTGTCCCCTGAACTGTGACAAAAATGCAATTTAGTAAGGAGGGGTGCAGAGTTCAGAGACAAGTAAAAACCTGTTTGTTTGTGCGTTTCTGCGTTTGTGTACGCGCCTGGGTGTTTGTGTGCAATCCGTTGCGTTTTTCCTTTCTTTCTTTTTGTTTTTTTTTTTCTTTTGCACCGTGGGTTTTTCATGCAGAGCATCAGCCTAAGTGGAATAATAATGATGCAAATCATTGCGGCATAAATGCACACAAGGCTCTCTCTCCCAGCCAGGAACTGAATGAAGAGGATGATTGACAGATGAAATGGCAGCCTTTTCTGATGGTGTTCCAGCCATCTGAGCACTCGAGCTGCTTCTACCTGTGCAATCATGTGTAGAAAGAAAGAAAAGAAAAAGAAAAAGAAAAAGAAAAAAAAATTGAAAAAGCTGTGAGTAACTTCACGGGAATTTCATCAACATATTCAACACACAAGCTAAAATGAATCCGTGGCTTCAAAACCAGGTTCAATATACAATAACCACCAGGGGGCACTAACAACGACACCGTAACTCTATTTAAAGGAACATGGCGGTTAATGTTATTATGCTAGTTGAAATAAAAAGGTTAGCACGTCTGCGTGTCAACGGAAAGGTCCGAGTCCCGGGCTTTGTGAGGATGTTTCTGTGTGGAATTCGCATGTTTTCCTCGTACTTGCCTGGGTTTCCTCTGGGGACTCCGGTTTCCTTCCTCAGTACAAAACATGCACATTAAGCTAATTCGCTGTTCCAAAATTGCCCCCTAGGAGTGAGTGTGAGTGGTGATTTGTTCATGGTAGTCATTAGTTCTGACTTTCGCTCAGAGTTGGTTGAGATAGATTGATTTGCATAATCCTATTATGGTCGCATTGATGCTGGAGACTCTGGGCAAAGGCAGTGCACACCGTGAACAGCTCACCAGTCCATTGCAGGGAAACAGAAACACAACCAATGACACTCACACCTAGAGGCCTAGGGGCAATTTGGAACAGCCTATTAGCCACAAACCCACACCCTCGAACCCAGGAAACCCACACCCTCGAACCCAGGACTTTCTTGCTGTATGGAAATGCTTGAAAATGGACCAGCGATTTTATTGTTAAAAACCATGCATTCGTTCATTCATTTTCTAAGCCACTTAATCCTAATTAGGATCGCGAGGAGAGTGGTGCCTATCTCAGCCGACTCTGGGCGAGGGCGGGGTACTCCCCAAACAGCTCGCCAGGCCATCGCAGGGCTAAGACACACACAACCATTCACACTCACACTCTCACCTAGAGGGGATTTGGAACTACCGTGTTTTTGGACTCTGGAAGAAAACCAGAGTACCAGAGTACCAAGCAAGGGAATCGAACCCAGGGCCTTCTTGCTTTGTGTAAAAGGAAACCAAAACAATCTCTTCTTGTTTCGGGTTTAGGCAGTTCGACTACAGTCAGAAACCCGTGAGATTAATATGGTGAAGTGAAAAAGTAGAAAAGTAAAAAAGTAGGCGATACCAACTCCTTTCATTCTCTGGAGAGAAGATGAGCTGAAGATTGTGTCTGCTATTTTTCTCTGGAAAGACCTGAAACTGTCTGCTGGAGTCTAGACACTCAGTTCATAAAAAACGCTTAAAACCAAACGAGTGAGATTCGGGGTACAACTGGAGTTCAGTGTTTAATTAAGACCGCCGAGGGGCGTTTGTTCCACGACCTGCGTTCCAGCACAGAGAAGAGTCTTAATGAATGTGTCTCTTGTGATTTCTGAGACGGAAATGATGGCATGATGATGGTGGGGGGGGGGGGGGGGGGTCTTAGGAAGATTGAAAACAAGGCGAGCAGCTGCATTCTTGATCAGTTTCAGGGATCTTGTGAATGTTTTGCATGGAAGGTCGGCGGCGGTGAAACGCGGTCGTACGTCTGAACACACACGTGATTGTCCTCGGGGAAGAGACATGTCCAGATCTTATTGATATCATAAAGGAGAAATTTACATGACAGAAGTTAATCAGCAACAAGGAAAAAGAATGATAGCAGGCTGTCCGCCTCAGAGCAAGAAGGTCCTGGGCTCAAGTCCCGGGCTCAGTGCGGGTGTTTCTGTTCTCCCCATTCTTGTGTGGGTTTCCTCCGGGTACTCCGATCTCCTCCTCCCATGACCCCAGAGGGTTAAGTGGTGCATCAAATGAATAAATGAATGAATGAATTTTTATTGAATTACAAATAATAGGTTTTAGAAAAAGCTACCACATGGATTTAACTCATTAAATAGAAAATAAATTGACTTGTAATGTATTGTACTAACATGGACATTATATGAATTACAGTGTATGAGGAGGAAATATTTATTCGTTCATTTTCT
>JAQMYF010000022.1:8192997-8197997 GCA_030014195.1 Neosilurus mollespiculum
GCCGAATCTGGGAGAGGGCGGGGTACACCCTGAAGAGCTCGCCAGGCCATTGCAGGGCCGACACCACACAACCATTCACACTCACACCCACACCTAGGGGTGAACTGGAACAGCCAATTAACCTAACATGCATGTTTTTGGGCTGTGGGAGGAAACCGGAGTACCCTGATGAAAGCCACACAGGCACGGGGGGGAACATGCAAACTCCACACAGCCTGGGAGCCAAACCCAGGACCCTCTTGCTGTGAGGTGGATGTGCTAACCACTGGTCCACCGTGCCGTCGGAGGAAATATTTATTAATAATAATTTCAGAAGTGATGATAGGGCTGGGACAGGAGGATAACTGCTGTGCTGCAGGGAGTCAGGGATTTCGGCAGCTGGGGTTTAATGTCACTTTCTCCCGGGCAGTGGGTGTTGACTTGTATTTGGTGGAGAATAAAAAATACCCAAAGGAAGATTAGTCATTTTGAATATTTTTCAAAGTCACACTCCTGAAGGATTAAAAATCAGAGGAGAAAAAATTCCTTAATTTCTCATGGTCAAGCCAGATATCAGTTTTGACCTCCGCTGTCAGGAAGTGAGTCTCACACAGTCTCTCATCTCAGGGCAGCCAGCTGTTTTTCTGCCTCGCCCTTTTCACTTCCGAGACTCTGGGCACTGAGCCTGGTCACGATCTGTCTGCGCTTTGTATCTCTCACATTGCACCTAATTAACTCCTTAACATCGCAGCTTATTACTTATTTATTCTCTTGAAAAGCATGTTTATTAATACACATAGTTTGTGAAAGTAGCTATAAAATATACAGCATGAATTTACAGATTGAAGAATGAAAGGTTAAAGGTCTGATATTATCCCTATTTTCGTACCTAATTTTTCATTTCGGACCCCAGTGGAGCACCGAAGTACGATTCCTAATTCAAAAAACCTCCACTGCTCTTCAGGAAGCTGCTTCCCCATGCACCTCCCCCTGAAACTCTGATTTTGAGTACGCATGCTGAATAGCCTGTTTGGCTTCCCCCTCACATTTATAATCTTTCCGCTCTGTGTGCCTACTGTGCTCTGATTGGTTGCCTAAAAGCTCCACACTCAGTGTGCTGGGAGGCAGACTGCGATGCATTGCATAAATAAATAAATAAATAAACATTACATAACACTACAATGGTAATATGATAAATAAAATGCCGTGGTTTGTAATATGATCAAGTTACAAACCACAAAAACATTTATGTATAATTAAAGAGCAGCTTTAAGCTGAAAATAGAAACAGACACATATGCAGGATGAGGAGTTTATTGGCAACCAAACCAAAACAGTAACAGAGACACCGCAAAGAACAAGGCCTCTAGCTGCCTAACAGAGAACTAGTAAAACTAAATGAAAATTTAAGAGTGCTCAGGAACAGAAGTAAAATAGTCCGTGACAACCACTGAATGGCGTAACACTCCACATATTAGCGGATGCAGGAGGCCACCTCATATTCCCTTCCTGTGCACCATGAGAGGTGCATTTTGTCACTCAAGTGGCGTAGCTGCAAGGTGCACCACTACTACTCAGGGAGTTCTTTTTTATTGTTATAACCGACTTTCCCAAAAATGGTTTCAGCCCATAGCACATGACAGCTTGTCCATTCCACAGTAACCCATTTTCAGTCAAATACGAAGTGTATTATAAACATATGGTGATTGTTTCCTCACCTACTTTGTATGTCATGGAATTTATACAATTGTTCTTTTGTAAATCACCTTGACATTCCCACTGCGCTCAAAATTATACCTCTTTATTGAGTAAATCAGGGTCTGTATGCTATCTTGACGGTAACATTTACTGGCCCTTAATAATATCAGTGCAACAGAGCCAGCACTGAATTAGCGGCATAATAAGAGGAGATTAAAGATGGAGGACGCTCCCAAATAGCAAGCCTTGTTATCTTTTTGAAAAAACAAACAAGGACAGTGGAAGCTCAGTAATTAAGGCTTTGGCTTACTGCTCAATTTTGGGGGTTCAAGCCCCAGTAGAACCAATCTACCTCTGCCCTCGAGCAAGGCCTCTAACCTAACCTAACCTAACAGTTGTACAAGTGCTCTGAATAAAGGACATCTGCCAAATGTAATGTAAATGACAAGCTGGGAACCCTCGATAATTCAAAGAAGCACACTAGTTTGGCTTTTCAGAGGTGACATTCATTCATTCATTCATTTATTTTCTAAGCCACTTAATCCTATTTAGGGTCACAGGGAGGCTGGCGCCCTCAGCCAACTCTGGTCAAGGGCGGAGTACACCACGGACAGCTCGCCAGACCATTGCAGGGCCAACACACTCACACACATTCATTCACACTTACTCTCATACCAAGGGGTGATTTGGAACAGCCAATTAGCCTACTATGCATGTCTTTGGGCTGTGGGAGGAAACCGGAGTACTCGAGGAAACCCACACAAGCACAGGGAGAACATGCAATCCCGCCAAGGAATCGAACCCGGGACCTTCTTGCTGTGAGGTGGACGTGCTCTCCACTGCGCTACTGTGCCGCTGAAAAACATTATCTCATCTCTGGCTATTAATGTTGGATTTAAGTTCAAAGCTTCTCTAATTGTACGACCTAACAGACGGCTGTATTGTTCGGGGGTAATTACTTTGTGACTTGCTATCGAATGCATGACTGTAGCACAAATGCCGCGGGGGACCTTTGTGTTTCGTCGACGCATCTCTTTTCATGCGTAAATTCCTCCCCAGGCGCCTTTGAAATCCGACTCTCATACAAAGCGTATACGGTATTGAGAATCTCTTAACCATTCTATTGATTCTGTATCGTGTTCCTATAATGGTGCTACTTGCGTTTGTTTCAGAGTCAGAAGAGAACAACAACAACAAAATCATGTAAAACCATTACCCATTCGAGTTCAGCTGCATTAGGGACTTCTTTTTATTCGTCTTGGTCCATCATGACGTGATGATTATAATGCAGGAGTCAGGAGAAAAAGACAGATGGAGAGGTTGTTTGTAAGAAAGACCCACATTCATTATGCAGAGAAAAGGCTGAAGAAATACAACAGGACACAGAGGTGAGCGTAGAAGAATCCGTAATAAAGGGAATAAAACAAAGAGTAGAGTGGGTAAGCGTACAGGGTATCGTAAGTACACCAGATATGTAAAAAAAAAAAAACATCACAGAAAGGACAAAGAAAGTAGAGAAAAGTATACAGAGGGCCAAAGAAAACAAGACGCTATTGAGTAGACTTATTGGAAAATAACCTGAATATGGACGTGATGGGGTGAACAGGTAAAGAACGAGTATGCCGGGGGTAGCGATCTGACTAAACAAGCAAGGAGAAGTTATACGGGCATCTCTGGGTCAGTGTTAGGGGTCCGTAATTCTTTTGTGGGCTCCTGAATGGCACATTGACACTGAGTGCTATGATCCTGGAAATCCAAGCTCTCATGGGAGGACATATGTTTGTCTCCCTGTCACTTAATTCGATCACCAGCCAATCATGGGTGTCCGTGAGGTGGCGGGTAGTGCTTGAGCTTCGATGTCCCTGTATAATATATTCTGACATGCCTCTTTCAGCCATAGTTTAGATGTACAACAACTCATGCACCCCCCAGTTACAGATTCCCAAACCCAAAGTTGAAACAAGGTCACCTGGAATTCTTCGAGGTTTTTTTGGAAGATCTTCCACCTCTCATCGAGGAGGCTTCTTCGGAAAGAACTCAAGCGAGTCCAGTTGCCCCTGTTTCATCCTTGGATCCTCGGTAAGATGTAATCTCTTGAGCAGGTCCTGGATCTGCCCCAGACTCTCCATCGAGTCGTGGATTTATTGCAGTGGGAGGAACGGATCTCCTGGTCTCAGTTCTGCAGTGCAGTGAGAGGAGCCGTCTGCTGCTCTTCTACCCGGTCAGGAGGCTCAGGAGAGGCTTTCGTCTGCTGTACAATGCGCCACGAATGAGATGCTATAAAGAAAATTAAAAAATAACGCAAATATGAGGCATGCTTTATTTCGCCGGTACATGTAGCTGCAAAAAAAAAACCTGTCACTCAGTTTGCGTGCTGGATTTCAATATTCTTCTCCCCATATTTTGCACCTTGATTAGGAAAACCACAGAAATACATATGCGACAGGGTAAGTCGCCAAAATCTCAGAGTCCCCAACTCTCAGGTGCGATCTTGTCACTGCACCTCCTTAATAAATACCCACAGTACTCTTTAAACACCAAACCCGGGTTTGTGCTGCCGCAACTCATTTGTAAATGTTATATTTTAAAATACATCTTTTCGTGGGGCAAACGCCAAGAAATACGGTGTATTCTGTCCAATATCAATGTCCTGTAATGTGCATATCACTACGTATGTGCTACGGATTTTTAAGTGTGGACTCTGGCATACAAGGAGATCATGTTCTGCCTTCAAGAGTATGAAGGACATAAGCTGGCGGTCCTGTGACGTTCCTTTCTTACTGAGATGTATCCTGATATGCCGTACATACGCAATCCTGAAACACCAACGTGTGACATGGCTATGAGTTTCATTAAACTGATGGAAACCTAAAATGTCCTGATAGAAAAAAAACCCTTATTTATTTATTTATTTATTTTGCTGTAGATGTTAAACGGGTCATTTTAAGCTGAACCCTGTGCCCTCCATTTGGCCTTTTCTTTTGTCGTCTTTATTTCGTTTCAGATTTGTTCCGGGCTTCATTACCCCAACCCCCATTTTTCTCTCTCTGAAGGTGCTATATTCAGGCATGCTTTTATAACCGCTGTCAGAGATTAAGTCACGGCCACCTTTTCTCCGTTCTCATAATCCTCAGCAGTTGGCTACATAGATGTGAGGCTTACTAACATTCCCTAATCAGGGGACTTTGTTTGACACTGATCTCGACTGCGCTCTAATAAAAAGCACAAAAGTTCCCTAAGTAGATCTTGGCTGCAGTGAACTTTACCAAACTTGGATTTTCACTGAATTGTAATTCTTGGTGTCCCACTTTAAAGAGTAGGTGG
>JAQMYF010000022.1:8202997-8216040 GCA_030014195.1 Neosilurus mollespiculum
TTTGTATCCGTACCATCAGGGAAGAAAAAGTCCGTTGCTGTGATAACCTGCTCATTCAGTACATTCAGCTCATCAGCTGATTTTATTGCCACATTAATGTTGCTGAGCCTCGACCGGACCAACTGGAGCAACAATGCCATGGAGATCACACTCTGTAATCAAGGGTAAAGGCAGTTCACCAAAATATTAGAGTACATACCTTTTTTTTGGCTGGGCAGTGTAGAGCCAGGGCGGTGCGGTGGCACAGTGATTAGCACGTCTGCCTCACAGCAAGAAGGTATCAGGTTCAATCCCCAGGCTTGGGCCGTTTCTATGTGGAGTTTGCATGTTCTCATGCCTCTGGGCACTCCGGTTTCCTCCCACAGTCCAAAAACATGCAGTTTAGGCTAACTGGCTGTTCCAAATTGCCCCTAAGTGTGAGTGTGAATGGTTGTGTGTGTTGCCCTGCGATAGCCTGGCGAGCTGTCCAGGGTGTACTCCACCCTCACCAGTGGTTAGCACCTTCGCCTCACAGCAAGAAGGTCCTGAGTTTGATACCGGGGCTCGAGGCGTTTCTGTATAGAGTTTGCATGTTCTTCCCATGCTTGCGTGGGTTTCCACCCGGTACTCTGGTTTCCTCCCACAGTCCAAAGACATGCAAGGTAGGTTGATTGGCTGTTCCAAATTGCCCCTAAGTGTGAGTGTGAATGGTGTGTGTGTTGCCCTGCGATAGCCTGGCGAGCTGTCCAGGGTGTACCCCACCCTCACACAGAGTCGGCTGAGACGGGCGCCAGCCTCCCCGTGACCCTAATTAGGATTATGTGGCTTAGAAAATGAATAAATGAATGAATGAATGAATGAATGAATGAAGAAAGCCTGCAAATAATTCAAGATAAAACATATGTGCTTTGCCTAGATTATACTAAAAGGTCAGATATTAAATACCCGTTTTCAGAGTTTTTTTCAGGACCCCAGTGAAGCACCAAAGTGTGATCCCTAAACAAAAAACTTCCACAGTTCTTCAGGAACCTGCTTCCCCGTGCACTCTCCCCCTGAAACGCTGATTTTGAGTGCGTCTGCTGGACGGCCTGTTTGGCTTCCTCCTCTCATTTATGGTATTTCAGCACTGCGTACCAACTCTGCTCTAATTAGTTGTCTGAAAGCTCTATGCTCAGTGCTCTGGGAAGCACAACTGGGATGGGCGGAGATACCACAGTGCTAGGGTATAGTGGCGGTGGAGAAGGCCAGCTAATCAGAAGGCTCAGCACAGTGTGATGCACTAGAATGCCCCTCCAAAACAAATTGGCAAAAACCTTGAGTTTACGGCCAGCCCAAATAGCCCAGAGGGAAAACTTAAACATACAGCATGCTAACCTTGTTATTTGACACTCTGGTTATTCAACACGATAACAACATTAATGGGTGAAAAAAAAAAAAAGCATCGTATCTCCTTTTTAAAATACCTATCGATCCATCGCTCCTGACTTTCCCTTGATTCCAGTCAAGCAGAGCTGAGCTTGAGCTCCAGCAGATCCTCAGTACTAACAATAAGCCTCCGTTCGTTAAATAAAATGCTGGAGGATGGGTTTAATACTTTCAGAATTTCAGCAAGATTTCCAAAACTAGAAAAAATATTCATGATGAGGATTTTATGCTCAGTGTGGAGAATAATAAAAAGCCTAAGCAGCCTGTCTGGACTTACAGCATCATATCAAACAAATGGAAAACAATTTCGTTAGTTTTTGAATTCAAATTAAAGACCATGCATTCAGTGTTAATTAGTGCGACATAAACAAAATCATTGCTTGTATAAATTAGCACTTAAAGAAGAATTAACATTTTTATTAGAAACCAGGATTTAAAGAGTAAACACTTCACTGAGGCTTTTATACAATACCACTTTAGTGCTAAAACATTTTTGCTGGGTGTAAATAAGGTCATGTACAAAGCTAAACCTAATGAATATGAAAACTTCACTGAAAGGGTGTTAAGTTCACACAGCGTACAGTCGAAACAAAAGGGATAATAAAATACGGTAATAAAAGACCAGGTAGCATTCGCTTATATCGAGTCTTATATCTTATAGCGAGTCCATTTTTTGCTGGTCACAGTATATGACCTGATAGCTTAGGAGTAGATTAGCCAATCAGAGCATGCAGTTGCTAGTATGTAGTGACCTAGGATAGATCATATTCAACTTGAGATCATGAAATAACACAACAACAACAACACGGTGGCGCAGTGGTTAGCACCTTTGCCTCACAGCAAGAAGGTCCTGAGTTTGATACCCGGGCTCGAGGCGTTTCTGTGTGGAGTTTGCATGTTCTCCCTGTGCTTGCGTGGGTTTCCTCCCGGTACTCCGGTTTCCTCCCACAGTCCAAAGACATGCAAGGTAGGCTGATTGGCTGTTACAAATCACCAGTAGGTGTAAGTGTGAATGGTTGTGTGTGTGTTGCCCTGCGAAGGCCTGGCGAGCTGTTCAGGGTGCACAGAGTCGGCTGAGATGGGCGCCAGCCTCCCCGCAACTCTTATTAGGATTAAGCGGGTTAGAAAATGAATGAATAAATAATAATAATAATTATAATAAGTCCATGGGAGTGAAGAGTGAAAGAGTGACTGTAGTAGTAAGAACTTAATAAGGATGCAGGAACACATTAACTATAAGCTACAGGAGGCTTCATTGGCGTAGTACAAACGTGCAGACTCGTTGATGTGGACACAAGAAAACTTGCAGCTTGAGTGCAGCACGTGGCGCGGTATTTACCAGGCCCACAGGGACACCGTGAGAACGTGGTGGTCATGGGCTCCTTCCAATACAAGCACTGTACCCGACCCCTGCATCTGTTCTCCGAATGAATAACATGGATATACGTACCGTTGCCTTCATCATGAACTGGGATATTCTGAGTATGAAGGAACTTAGAATGACGAACAGCAGATTTAATTTAGATAGCACCACCGTGCCTTTAAGCGTCACACCATCGCAGTTCGACTTCACACTCGCTTTCTCACGCCATATTTTTCGACTGAAATGTATTTTATTTACTGACAGGCTTTCACATGTTCTCCTTTAGAGAACATCTAAGTGCATGTCAGTGTTTTCCTAAGAGAAGTACTCAGGAAAACCCACCCCATTAAAAAAAAAGTAAAATAAAAATCACTTGCTTTTACTTAGACAGTTTAAATTTATTTCAAACAACACATGGGCCAAAAAAACAACAACAAAAAAACCCTTTAGGAGTTGGAATAATGGATACTACACACACAGTTTTGTATTTTATTTGTTACCACATAAAATTAAATTCAAAGATAATTGTATAGTTTATTTATTTACACCACCACCACCCCATTTTTTTGTTTGTTTTTGTTTTTTTAACCATGCAATCATAACTCAACTCTGAATGCAGGAATGTGACATGTGAGTCTACAGCATTGCAAACAGTTAGGACAACAGCTATGACCTCAGAGACCATCTTCAAAATATTCACCATTCTACAATGAATCAAATGAAGTGTACAGGAGGAGGAACATGGGAACATGCCAGTCGTGCAAAAATCATGTCAATTAGTCAATGGCAGTAATGTAACATGTAAAATTATTTCATGGCTTTCTACCAATAAGAGACAAGAAAATTAATTAATTAATAATAATAATAATAATAATAATAATTACAATAATAACAATAATGATCACAATAAAAATAATAATAATCATATTAATAATTATAATAATAATAACAATAACAATAATAATAATGATCACAATAATAATAATAATAATGATCATAATAATCATAAGAATCATAATAATCATAATAATAATCATAATAATAATGATCACAATAATAATAATAATAACAACAACAACAACAACAACAATAATAATAATAATAATAATAACAACAATAAGAACAATAATAAAAATAATAATAATAATAATGATCATAATAATAATAATAACAATAATAATAATAATTATAATAATAATAATAATAATAATGATCACAATAATAATTATAATAATAATAATAATAATAATAATAATAACAATAATGATGATGATGATGATGATGAAGATAATAATAGTAATAGTAGTCTTGAGGCCAAACAACTGGGTCTATTTACATCCAAAATCATCTCCAGTTCATGTGTGGGGTTTGTGGTGTGCAGTGGTAAGTACTTACCAAAGTTGGTCCTCGGAAGGACAACCAGTAACCAGGAGAGAATGTCATGGATGCCCAAGGCTCAGTGATGCATGTGGGAAGACTAGCAAAGGCGAGTACTTCTGTTCTGATCCCACAGAAGAGCTACCGTAGCAAAAACTGCTGAAAGTGTTAATGCTGGATCAGATAGAAAAGAGTCAGAACACACAATGCATTGCAGCATGCTGCGTATGGAGCACAGTTCACTCAGCAGGATACATGTACAGTAGATGGTAATAGACAGGAGGTTTTGTATCAGTCAAACTGTCAAAAAGTACAGAATTGCAAAATGACTCACACATTAATGTCTTACTCCTGCAAAGAAAGGTGGATCCGACTAGAAAGCCCTACCGCAGAGGTAAAAATGTCAGTATGATAACAGTACCATGACTAAGATGCTGTAAAATGTTTTCGAAGGATGGCACAGAACGAGATGAAAGGCAGAAAAGGAAGAGCGAGTGGATCAAAGGTGTACTCCAGACTGGTATTATAGTAGAACATGACAACAGCCCTCTTCATGGCTTCATTCACACTCTGCAGGTAAGAGGAAACAGACGTGTCTTTGTGTCACAACTTCAAGCCAAGTGAACCCTTAAAAAGTGAGCTACTAGGCTACTAGTCTAAAGTTCAAAATTTAGTTTGATTTATTGCATATTTCCAATTATGACAAAAATCGCAATAAACAAAGTATAAAATAAATGACTATTTTTATTTATTCAAAATATTTTCAAAGTAGACAGTGTGGAATTCATAATATTACCCTTACCACTAGGTGGAGCTAGGTACTTGGAAGGCGGAAGGTAACCTGAGACAGCTGCTCAAAGAAGATATAATGTCTTTGGTTGATGCAATAGCAACGTTAGCTAGCGGTAATCACAGTTAGTCACATTTTTCTTAAATGCGTCCTTTTCCTTACAATATAACAGACCGTCACATTACTATGTTCCTAGCTAGCTAGATAGCATCAATAAGCTCTATGCGGTTAGCATGTTATACAGCTAGTGCCATTACGATTCATCCTACACACAAAAAGGAACCAATAATAAAATTAAAGTATTCCATGGTAAGGACCTTTTTTATATTTTTGAAAATTAGACATTTTTTTAAACAAAGAAGAGCTTTAGCTATTTTGTCTTGTATGGGGGAAGAGTAGAGGCATAAGATAGATGGGCTATGCCCTGCGGGAGACATTTTCGCCATGTCTGAAGCACTGTGGCCCTGAGCTGTAAACTTCATTTCATTTTATTAATATTTATGCTATTGGAGTCATCTATCTCTATATCTATACTTACAACAGCATAAATATTGAGAAAATAAAATGAGGTTTACAGCTCAGAGCCACAGTCTGCCGCAGGGCAGCTATGATATCTATAAGGAGAAACGTTGCCGTGTGCCAATCGTGCAATAATTTTTGAACTCATCCGATGGCAGTGAAGCGAAAAATTATTTGATGTCTTTCCACCAATCAGAAACGAGTAAATCTTCTTAAATGAATAATAACAACAATTTTCTTTTGCTTACTGAAAGACCTGGTTATTTATTGCATTTATTTTAAGAGGATATATAAAAATCTAACCTCCTCACATGTATTCTAATTTATTTAATGCAGTGCAATCTGAGGTAACATGCGAGTTGCTGTAGGTGACTTTTCAAGATGATACATTTAATTAACCTTAACTTCATTTTAGATAATAATCCAAATTAGCTCACCCAAATGGCTCTGGTTATGAACATCATCAGCAACAGATGGAAGTGTAATTAAAGAGAGCAAAATAAACTAGAGAGGCACTCATAAAGTACAAGGTGCCTTCGCTACGCAGCATGAACAGGCCCTAGATGGGTTCTGGCTTTAATTACCCATGTGCTTGTTTTACGATATGTTCTATAGTAAGTGTATCTAATGGAATCAGTGAAAAAGAATCCTCTCTCACTAAAAGGATTCACAAGATGTTTGGGGTTTGACCTTTCAAGGTCACTCAAGGTCAAAGGTAATTTGAAAGTCGGTATCTGGTTTCCTGTGAGTGTCTAGCAGCACTCGTTTTGGAGTTATTAGCGCTGCATCTCCCGAATTTCTCTCGTTCTCTGACCTTGACCTTTGACCTTGATATTCCAGAGTTGAAGGATCTCTGGGACTCAGGTGGGGTAGTGTTCCCACAGTGTTTGGTGGAAATCCGCGCATGGGCGTGGTCGGGATCTTGTTCACAGACAAACTAAGAAACAAAACAAATGGTGTGGAATGAAATCTAGCGTGAGAGGAAAGCGAGGTGTGTTTAGCATGTCATCACTTTCACTTTACTTGTACCTCGAGCCATTTTTTCTCCGCAGCAGCTGTGGAAATAACCATTAGTTAGGCTGCATGTGCATGTGTGTGTGTGTGTGTGTGTGTGTGTGTGCGTGTGTGTGCTTGGATGAAGAATAAAAGGTTCCCAGGATTAATCGCCTTAGGGCATCACTTCCTTTTTTTTAAGTAAAAGCTAGCTCTATGCCCTGAAGCTAGTCATCTAGGTTAGCATAGGTCCTTGGAGCCCTGGAGCTAGCTAGTGACTGACAAACATGCTATTTATCATTTTAAGTAAAAACAGAAGAATCGTCCAATTTCACTCCCGCTTGCTGAGATGTATAAAATCTGACTCAACAAAAAGTTACCTGTTAACTAGAAGCATTGAATATTAAAGCAGGTAAAATGCTGACCAGGCTCGGGATCCTGTGCTTCACACTTTTTTGGGGTCTGAGCTGAGCTGCGGGAAACGTGGAGTTGATATTGCAACACTGCATCGCACTTATTCATTTTCTGAACCGCTTAATCCTACTCGGGTGGCGGGGAGGCGGGAGCCTATCTCAGCCGAGTCCGGGTGAAGGTGGGGCACACCCTGCACAGCTTGCCAATCCACTGCATACATATGATAACAGTGACGCAAAACATCCCTTTGCCGTTCTCATGGCGTTTGTAAACTGCAAATGATCATCAGGGCTGTAATAGGTCTTATACCAAAGTACTGTTCAAATGGAATACGATTTCCATATAAGGAAACACCAAGCAGTGTGGCACGGTGGTGTTGTGGTTAGCACATCTGTCACACAGCAAGAAGGTCCTGGGTTTGAACCCTGTCCACGGTGAGGGTGTTTCTGTGTGCATGTTTTAAAACCTGTATTACAACCCCACCAACGAGAAATTACGTCTCAATTTGTACCGACGGCATGTAGATTGCGCTCGCTGTCCTCTTCATTCAGTACGGTGATCCGACGCTCCGAGGAGCCATGCTCGGCTTCCCAATATCAATATCTCAAGAACCTAATTGGTTCTGTTTGCTTCTGTGTTTACAGTTTCATTAGGCTAATTTCATTCACCGTTAGCGTAGCGTATTTTACTGCTGCTGTTACTTTGCATCGCATCGTGCACGCGTGAACAAACACAGGTAGGAAAAGCGACACAGCTCGAGGAGCAAATCAGTACGAAGCAATTAAAGCTTACAGTTTGGGATGAAAAAGCAATACGATGAAAGCATCCACCTGCACGCGTGGCCTGTCAGGAGACTGCAAAAATTTAGCCTGGAGCGCCATATTCCTGATAAAAGTCAAGTAACTTTCTTACATGTAATAAAAGTCACACCCCTTAAAGTCACTGCTAATCTTAACTCTTAAATCAGTGCTTATACTCAAAATGTAAATCAGGGAGAGAGAGAGAGAGAGAGAGAGAGAGAAAGAGAGAGAGAGAGAGAGAGAGAGAGAGAGATTCAAATCTTTGGAGAAAACTCAACTTCAAAATGCAACAGCGTCCCTGCAATACTTCATTTTATTCATAATCAGTGCTTTATTTCAACTATTTCCTCCCAAGACTCTTTCTCTCTTGGCTATAATCAGATCCATCCGTTTGGGGAGGTTGGAGCCTATCTCAGCCGTCCTTGGGCAAAGGCCCTGAACAGCTCGCCAATCCATCGCAAGGCAACACACACACACACACACACACACACACACACACACACACATACACACAAAACCATTCACACTCTCACCTAGGGGCGATTAGCCCATATCTTTGGATTGTGGGAGTCAAGTGGAGTACCCTGAGGAAACTCATGCAAGCATGAGGAGAACATACCAACTCCACACAGAAACGCCCTCTTCAAGCCCAGGACTCGAACCTAGTGCTTTCTTGCTGTGAGGCAAACGTGCTAACCACTACACCATTGTTCTGCCTTATATTCATTCATACATTCATTTATTTTGTAAGCCGCTTAATCCTAATTAGGGTCACGGGGAGGCTGGCGCCTATCTCAGCCGACTCTGGGCGAAGGTGGGGTACACCGTGAACAGCTCGCCAGGCTATCGCAGGGCTAACACACACAATTATTCACAATCACTCTCACACCTAGGGGCGATTTAGAACAGCCAGTTAGCTCAATGTGCGTGTTTTTGGACTGTTGGAGGAAACCAGAGTACCCTGAGGAAAGACACACAAGCACAGGGAGAACATGCAAACTCCACACAGAAACGCCCTGAGCCCGGGGATTGCACCCTGAACCTGCTACTACTACTACTACTACTACTACTATTATTATAATAATTATTATTATTATTAGCCTATTATAATACCATTCCGCTCGCGTTCACACACACCATATTAGCAGGAATCCTCTATTTTCCTCTCTTGGCTTATGCTAATGCTGTAGCAGAAAAGCGCTGACTGTCAATCTGTAGCGGCAAGTCAACATGAGCGCTGTTTTTTTTTTCCTACCACGAGCTCAGCGGAAATTAGACCGTTAATTTTCCGCCTCTATGAGGAAGGGAGAGAAAGCTGATTTCCTCGGTCAGGCCTGAACTCACTGGATAGGAGGATAAATTAACAGCGGGCGTAACATGTAGAATATGCTATGAGCCTACATTAATGGGGAATATGGGGTCATGGTGCTGTGAAATTGGGTTGGATTCTCTGCTTTTATACTCAAGAGCCTCTCGGCTTCTGATGATTCTGGAAACAGAGCTCGCCGTAGACTCTCATCTGATCCACTAACATGAAGGTACATGGCCTTTATACAAATTGTAGTTGCCCTGTTTTACTGGGGGGTGGGGGGTGGGGGTTGCAGTGATGATTTCTGTCTCAAGCTGAAGTCGTTTTATTAAGCCTGAGGGCAGGATTGATAGATTTTATGAAAATGAAGTTACGAGAATTTAATTCCATTATTTTTTCATTAAAACATGCTTTTACCAACAGACCCTATAACATTCATTCATTAGGGTCACAGGGAGGCTGGAGCCTATCTCAGCCCACTCTGGTCAAAGGCAGGCTACACCCTGAACACTTGACCCGTCCTAAGGCCAAAACATTCACAAATATTCACACTTACAAGCACAACTAGGGGCAATTTGGAACAGCCAGGTGCTTGTCTATGGACTGTAGGAGGAAACCAAAGTACCAACAGGCAAACACCACACAGAAACACCCTCGCTGAGTCCGGGACTCAATCCCAGGACTTACTTGTTGCTACAGTACATCACCATGCCGCTCCATCTCATGGCAAAGACATACAAATCCAAGTCAGTGTTGAAATACAGCGTTGCTGCATGGAGTGAAATGATGGCCAGCCTCCACCAATAACAAGCTAACAGTACATGTCATAGAGATGCAGGTGAATACTTGGCTTTCGCACAGTGAACAAGGACGTCCAAAAGATCATGGGTGTGGGCCTTCACCTTCCCAGTAAGAACCAAGTGTTCCAGTAGGACATTGACCAGAATTCGGATCTGCCCTGTAAAGCTTAGCTGTCCCAACCTTCTCCATCACCATCTCATTTTATACTTTGCCCATCCATGGTACTTCCGGTATTTTTCTTTGAAATCACATCTCTATGGCCCCTTGGTGTACTTGATGAGTAGGTAGATGCTGAAGAACATAATGTACTACACGCATGGCTACCTGCTAGTAAACTCCTATCCCATGGTGTTTAGTTCTTGCCTTAACTTCGCAGAGAAAGCTTTGTTGGCAGGACTCTGTGGGTTCCTTTAACTGTTCCTTTAATCCAGTAACATGAAATATCCCATAAAATACCCTGAGAACACCCAATACCATCTGATCTCAGAAGCTAAGCAGGGTCAGGCCTGGTTAGTACCTGGATGAGAGACCCCCTGAGAAGACCAGGTGCTGTGGGGTGCAGAGGGAAGGCGAAGACATACCACCCTCAAGCAATCAGTCACGAGGACCAGAACCTGGTGCTCAGTGGCAGATGAAGCCTGGAACAGGCATGACACATGAAAGATGAAGAAGAAGAAGATGAAGAAGAAGCAAGAAGTAGCTCCTGAGCTGTACTTGCCTTAATGACAGCAACTGGGAGCACAAGACCTTGGCCGTGAATCTCTTTGAAGAATTTCCTCTGACATGCCTAATGAATCCTTTCTCTCAACCACAGGTCATAAACATCTCTCATCTCTCTTAAATCTCCATCTGTACTTAACTCAGGGACTGGATGGGGATGATATCCCTCAGTTTAGGAGGACCTTAAGAGCTGCATATCGTTCTTACAGGACAGAATAATCAAATTCTCCAAACCAAAGCCCAGAGTGCCACAATTAATTCGTGCTACTCAATTCCAGCAAATCCCCTAATATTTGCTATAGTGTCTTTATGCTTTTGGTGAAAATTAAGACTGTCTGTTTTATTTATTTATTTCCTTTGACTCCGAGCTTTAGTTAGAACTGCGAGCCCTTTGAACTTCTGTAAAAATGATGTAAGGGAAAAGCAATGCCATCACCTTCGTATCCTTTTCACACACATCGAATATGGTGTCGGATTAGACTGGGAGTGTTTATCGATCTGCTTTTAACTGCTTGCAAGCATATGGTTGTCCTCTAAATGCTTTAACCTGCACTGTAGATGTGCTCCTGAGCTTATTTCTGCATTTGGGATCAAATATGGTGAGTAAATATCTCGTTACCATGGTGATTGTGGATGGGTTCTTCTGCAGACGGTGAAGGAACTGACGTACACACGGCCGGTGATCTGCTACGTGACGCCGCACATTAAAGGCCGTCTAAGGATGCAGACCGAGAATCTGTTTGAGGGTAAGACTTTGGATCTTCTGGTGATTGCTCCAGCAGAAGAAATTCTCAGTTCATGAATATTTGAGCTGTTTCTACTTTACTTTGTGGATCGTGATGGATCGATGTTTCTTCTAAACCTGGTAAAGTTTTTTATCAGAGGTTTTATCATTTACGAACGTTGTACAATTGATTATTTATCTTTTTGCGTCAATACTAAACGACAATAATTCAAAGAATGGTTGGTCTAAAACAGTCTGCGTCCTTAGCCGGCTTTTCGCATGCTGCATTACATATGCTGAAGGACACAGAAAAGCCTCCCTTACAAAAAATCCTCTAAGTGTACAAGGTGAAAAAGTCTCCATTTAGATGTAAATAAGATCAACCTGAAGAGCCTTTGATTAAAACATTACTTTAGGGATTCAAATTCAAAATTTTAACCCTAACTGATGCAGTGAGTGGCTTCTCTCCATACACTTGTGCAATATGACTGACCATGGGTGGAGCTAAGCATTCAGTAATATTAATTTATTCATTTTCTAAGTCACTTAATCCTAATTAGGATCACGGGAAGGCTGGAGCCCATCTCAGCCGACTCTAGGTAAGGGCGAGGTATACCCTGAACAGCTCGCCAGACCATCGCAGGCCAACACACATACAACCATTCACACACCCACACCAAGGGGTGATTTTGAACAGCCAAGTAGCCTACTGTGCATGTTTTTGGGCTGTGGGAGGAAACCAGAGTACATGGAGGAAACCCACACAAGCATGTGGAGAACATGCATACTCCACACAGAAACACCCAAGCCTGGGAATCAAACCCAGGACCTTCTTGTTGTGAGGCAGATGTGGTAACCACTGTGCCACCACCCTGTGATGGTCTGATGGTCTGATGGTCTTGAGGGTGTACCCTGACCACTTAATATATCCACATCAAGTTCTTGTAAGTTTGCTGTCTCCACCACATTGAATTTTTAATTAATATGTGAACAAAGCAGGAATTATGGAGACTGAGAAACGAAATTCTTGCTCTTTGAGTTTTTATTACACAGAATGATTATGGCAATCATCCCTTACGTTTAGGATTGTTTAATTAAACACCATTGTCACCGCGTTATCAACATCCTGCTGTGATACAGCGTAGCACAACCGCTAACGTCTCACGGAAAAGTGAAAATAAAGCACTGATTAACACATTAGCAACAGAATTGCTAAATGCATCTCCATAATCTCAATATAAACGTATCTAACATATTTTATGCTGGAGGCTTGGAAGATATGGAGCAGCTCTTATTTCCTTATGTGGACTTAATGACACGCCTATATTTCCATATCCCTTACCCTGGGTTTACACTGGGGCACGATGTCCACGATCTCCGCAATTAAGCGATCCACGATTTATGAGCATGCATGGAGCACGATCGGGGAATAAAAAGAAGGCAGCTCGCATCCAGGAAAAGGAAACTTTTACCTTTACAAGGTTTAACGTTTACAAGTTCATCAAGATTCGCTACGATGGCACAACAAGGTCTATTAAGGTCTGTCAAGCTCTACTGCGCTTTACCGCGCTTCCCACGTTCTTTTAGGATTGGTGTCAAATCGTAATATATTGTAATAATCGTGGCAAAATTTTTGACATCATGAATCCGCCAAGTTCCCTCAAGATCATCACGATTCCACCAAGTTCCCTCAAGATCATCATGATTCCACCAAGTTACCTAAAGATCATCACGATTCCACCAAGTTCCCTAAAGATCATCACGAATCCACCAAGTTCCCTCAAGATCATCACGAATCCACCAAGTTCCCCCAAGATCATCACGAATCC
>JAQMYF010000022.1:8230589-8240589 GCA_030014195.1 Neosilurus mollespiculum
AATGAATGAATGAATTATATAATTATATATATTATAGGATATATATATATATATATATATATATATATATATATATATATATAATATTAATAATTTCTTTTTTAAAATTATGAGTGAGGCTGATATATTTTTACATTATTGTATTACAAAATCATCCTCACTAAGAAACTCCATAATCATTAATCTCATGAACCTATACTTTTGAGACCTGCCATATTATTAGCATTATATAGTGAACATCAAGTAGCCATCTGTTCGTTAGCAGTAAAGCTGTCTGGCAAATTACAGACAGAGTGAAATGCACATAATGAGCTCTGAGCAAAATAAATTAATAACAATGTTTTATTTTGTCTAGACAATTAGATCACTTTGAGATCAATAAAATGGTTGGACACGAGGCGTTATTTAACTGTAGCTTATGGCATCAATAAGAAAAATGAAAGATTAGAAGGCTAATATAAGAATCAGATTATGGATTCAAGTAATAAAGTATTGCAAATTCATGAGTCAGACAAAGGCAGGCATGGTAGCGTAGTGATTAGCATGTCCGCCTCACAGCAAGAAGGTCCTGGGTTTGAGTCCCGGGCTCGGTAAGGGTGTTTCTGTGTGAACTTTGCATGTTCTCCTTGTGCTTTTTGTGAGTTTTCCCTGGGTACTCCGGTTTCCTCCCAAAGTCCAAATATATGCACATAAGGCTAACTGGCTGTTTTAAATTTCCCCTAGTTGTGAGTGTGAATGGTTGGGTATGTGTGTATTGGCCCTGCGATGGATTGGCGAGCTGTTCAGGGTGTACCCTGCATTCGCCCAGCCTCTTCGTGACCCTAATAAAGGATAAAGTGGATCGGAAAATGACGTGACATGTATAGAAGTAAACGTACCCTCTGATTTTTATGTTTTTATGTTCAGTTGGTTTTCTGGTTCATCCCAGCATCCAGGATGCATTGGGCCACTTTTATCGTTCCAACCGCAATGTATGTTTTACCCGAGAGGCCTGCGAACCCCCTGCAGAATCTGCTCTCAACATCAGTTTAACTGTCAGTCTGGAACAGCCAATTAGCCTGAAGTGCATGTGTTTTGCCTGTGGTAGGAAACCAGAGTACCCAGAGGAAACCCGTGCAAGGAGAGCATGGGGTGAACATGCAAACTCCACACAGAAAAGCCCTGGCTAGAAAGTGTGTCTCACTGGGCTTGCAATCATTTGGAACTCAGGTGAATTGACATTCGCCACATGCGCCATTCATTCTGCAAAAAATTCTGCGAATAGTCTTCAGGTCCTTGCCATGTTTGCCATCCATTCCCCGATCTCACTTTCAGTCACCAAGGAGTTTCATCCAGATTCAAAATTTTAATTAATCTTTAGTGAACATATCTTTTTGCCAAACGGAGTGTCTGTAAACACTCGCTACACTCACCGACTTTTCTCCGAACGTTCTGCCAACATTTTCTGTGGTCGTCAACCATTCTTCAGTCATAGGTCTCCCTCAGGAATGTGTGGCAACTTCTTGAAGAATCATTGCACAATATTTGACGGAGAGTTCATGAACTCTGCAACAGTGGGCAAATGTCTGTGATCACATGACTGTCATGTGACCGTGACGCTATATGAAGGTGACTTGGCTAGATTTTGGCAAACTGTCAGAGGCACCATCACAACCATCACACAATTGCCAAAATATCGCTGGCTGTTTCACAGGGATTCGCCAACTGTTGGTGAATGGTTTGTCAACTACTCACCAGAAAACTCGTATCACCAAAAATTGCCAGAGAGTCACCAACAAATCACTAGTTAATGTTTCACTGACTGATGAACAGTTCAAAGTTCTCAAAAAAGTGCCGAACCGCTAGTCGCCGCACACTCATCGCTCACCTAACCATGGGGATCAAACCCAAAACCTTCTTGCTGTGAATTTCTCTCCCTCAAATCTACTGCTGGCCCAGATAAGAACCCTGGCTGGGTTCTCAAGGACTGTCCACATTATCATTTCATACCTAATTTCCCCTGTCTATCATTCCAGCAGTTCTACAAACAGACACCCTCGTTCCCATCCCAAAACAAATCTCTATAGTAAACAAATTTAACAACTATGAACCAGTTATAACTTCTTTAATCATGAGGCACTTGAAGCACCTGGCCATGAATCACTTCATGAACACTGTCTCTACATGCATATAGCACCGCTCCATCTCACACGCTGACTGACAAACCGGCACTACCTGGGCCTTTCCCGTGCTACTGCATTATGGATGTCTTGACAGGAAAGTCTCAATCTGTCAGAATTCACAACGTTACTTTCTCCTCCATCACTCTCAACACTGAAGCCCGCCCAAGTTGTGCCCTGAGCCGTTCACTGTACTTGCTGCTGACTTACGCCAGACATCTGAGCCATCATGATGTCAATTTGGTGGATGACATGACAGGGGTAGGACGCATCACTGACAGTGCTGAAGCTGTAAATCAGCAGGATGTGGAGGAATGGGACGGTTGGCGGAAAAGGAAAAACCTCTTTACTGCTTTCGGAGATGGTTGTAGACTTCAGTGTGGATGAAATGACCACCTTACACTTATTCCTGGGATTGAACATCTCCACAAATCTCATATGGAGCACCATCACAACTGGCGTGGAAAAAAACGACCCGCCAATGTGTAATCTGATTTCCTGCGTCACGGTCTGGTCTGGTACAGCACTCGATCCGCTGCAGATATGACAGCACTGTGGTAGGTGATGATGTCATGCAGCGCTGAATGGTACATTTAACCCCATGTAGAAAAAAGGAATTGCATTAAAAAGTTGTGTCAGCGATGGCCCTGCGAGATGTCCAGGGTGTACTCTGCCTTCGCCCAGAGTCGGCTGAGATGGGCGCCAGCCTCCCCACGACCATAATTAGGATTAAACGCTTTAGAAAATGAATGTTATGTTCAAGTTAAGGAATATGGCAAGCAATGAACTAGTGGAACATTCACAGAGTGTAAAAGTACCTCCGCCAGGCACATGTGGCATACTTACAATGAAATGTCTGTAGAAAGCCATCAAATAATTTTTGATATTGCATCGTTACCATTGGTTAATTAGCAGGATTATTGCATGACTGGCACGTGCCAATGTTCCTCCTGATAGATATATCAGCTGAAGGTGGGGTACACACTAAACAGTTCGCAAGACCATTGCAGGGCTAACACACTTATCCATTCACACACATACACACACCTTGGGGCCATTTGGAACAGCCAGTTAGTGGTGCATGTCTGGACAGTTGGAGGAAACCGGAATACCCATGCAAGCACGGGAAGTATATGCAAACTCTGCACAGAAACGTCCATGCCAAGCCTGGGTCTCAAACCCTGTGAGTAGGACGTGCCAACCACTACACCACCGTGCTGCCACAATAGTTTTTTTACGGGTTTTGTGTGTATGTGTGGTATACAGGGGGTCCTCGACTTACGACGGACCCGTCGTGCAACATTTCGAGGTTACGACTCCCATGCCATAAGTCATTAAGGATTGTCATTCCAACTTTCAACGTTTCCGTCGTTAATACAAATCTCACGTGCGAACTAGTTCCTCCTCCCAATAAGCCTGTCTCTCCTCCCACAACGCCCCTTCTAGTGTTCAAGTCAACCGCAGGAGTAAAAGTAAGGAGTTGTTCTCTTTTTTTTTGTTTGCTATTATTTTATTTTTGTGCTCCATATTTTTCTTACTGTTAGTTATGCATTCATGTGTCATAGAAATTGATTTTGCTACTACATTAGCATAGCTAAGTGGCGTGATCCGGCATACGACAAAATCCGACTTACACCGCGACCTAGGAACGGAACCCTGTTGTAATCCCCTGTATAACCATGTTGTGGTATATTACCATGCACATGTTCCCTAAGCTGACAAAATCATGACATCATTCTTGAATTATTAAAAAAAACTGATGTAGGAATTGTAAGAGTGAGCGGTAACAGTAACTCCTATCTACTCCTAACCTAGCCTATTTTAACAGTGTCTCCTGCTGTTGTTTTGTTCCTAATCAGAAATGTTTCAGATAACAGACTGTAGTTTATAAGTGGCAGCACATGTAAGTATCAGATACAGATAGATTTTTGAACGATCGGATTTTCTTTCCATTATCCATCCAAGCTACAAAAGAACGGCACATTGCACATTCCAGTCAGAAGACCTCCATCTTTTTTTACACTTATCCTTGAAGGTTCTTCTCATCTTGTGTGTGTGTGTGTGTGTGTTCAGAGTCTCTTTCTTCTTAAGCTTGTTTATGCTTCCATGTCGAACCAGAGTTGAAAAGTGCAGCATCCCTCTGTTTCTCATCACAGTCAGCATCCAGTCATCGTCGCTGCTGATTTTTCCTCCTTTCCGAACCTGTACCGATTCTACTCTTTCACCACCATGAAAGTATCCGCGTTCTCCATGGTGCACCTCAGAACTCACTCACTCTCTCACTCATACACTGAACCGCTTCATCCCACTAGGGTCATGGCGAGGCTGGAGCCTATCTCAGCCAATACTGGGTGAAGGCGGGGTACATCCTGAACAGTCTACCAGTCCATGGCAGGACAACACACACAACCATTCACACTCACACCTAGGGGCAACTTGGAACAGCCATTTAGCTAAATGTGCATGTCTTTTGACTGTCGGAGGAAACAAGAGTACCTGGAGGAAACCCATATATGGTGTGAATATGGTGTGCATGCAAACACCACACAGAAAGGCCCTTTCCGAGCACGGGTCTCGAACCCAGGACCTTCGTGCTGTAAGGCGGACAGTCTTACCACTATGTTACCGTGCTGCACTATGTTACAGTGGATGTGGGGATATGGAAAATATACAGTGTTGTCATCATCATCACAAGTAAAGGCGGGGTACACCCTGAACAGCTTGCCAGTCCATCACAGGTCCAACACATACAAACAACACACACACTCGCATCTAGGGGCAATTTGGAACATCCAGTTAGCCTAATGTGCATGTCTTTAGACTGTAGGAGGAGACCAGAGTACCTGGAGGAAACCCACACAAGCACGGCGAGAACATGCAAACTCCACACAGAAACACCCTTGTCGAACCCGGGACTCGAACCCAGGACCTTCTTGCTGTCAGGCACACGTGCTAACCACTACACCACCGTGCCACCAGATAAGCAGTATGCAACAAAAAAAAGGTATTGTGCTTTCAGGTGAAGCTGATATGTTCCTCATGCTCCTCTTGAACTTGGTTCAGTACAAAGTGAAAGCTTTGAGGTGCGTGAGCGAAACAAGGATGCTCTGCAACGGCCCAGAGCAGGCGGGGAGCACCACGTCAAGAGGTCGACCTGCGTCAGCATTCAGATGTTGTTTTTATATTCTGAAGAAGTTCCACCTCGTTATTACACTCAGCACTCAGACGGACACCATGACGACCAAACAGCATCCTGAATATCTCAATGAACACAGTTGGAATGTAGGAGAAAGCCAGATTACCCAGAGAAAACCCACACAAATAGAAATGACCTCGAAACCAGGACCTTCTCGCTGTGAGGTGAGTGATTTGATTTGTTTCATTTGTTAACCCCCCCCATTGCCTGTCATCCAGAGTTTGAATTCTGCCCCAACTGTGGCTAGGAGTCCAAGAAAGCAAAACCAGGTTAGGAGGACGGCATATTCTCTGTCTCCTGTCAATCATGGTGACAAGGGCCAACGGTAGGCATCTATAAGGTCATGTATGTATGTGGAAGAGGGCGGATAGCACTTTCTTCCATGTGTGTGACCCTGATTGAAAAGCACTAGTTGGATGTCTTCACCTGTCTCAGACGAGGTCTGTGCTATTCTTGACCGGTTGATAAGAAGCAGCTGACCTGAGAGTGACAATCAGCAAAGTCCAAATTAGGAAGGAAATACAGGGACAGGGGAAAAGAATATTTAAAAACCAATAACGACACCACCACACTTTGAAATAATGTTTTTGTTTTTGTACACCAGATAAAAAACATTGTTCGGATATCTAAATTATATTTTGCCATGTTTTTATCAAACCCAGCTGGTTCTGATTGCTTGGTCGAATTCGATTTCGGGCATTATATCACTTTGTGAATCTATTATCCTGCCAATCTTGCTGACACAAATTACTGTCATTCCTACTAAACCAGGCAACTTGTGTATGAAAAGAAAGTGCTGTATTAGAATACACTTACTGTGTGATATCTGATTGCTAGAAATTCTCAGCAGGTGTCATGTTGTGCGATGCCACATGCTCTGCCTTCATGTGCTTCTTAGGATTTTGTGACACTGGGCTTTGTTTTCGTCATGTCTCTGTCCCCGTTCTGTCATTGGTCTATTTCTGATTGTAGTTCCCTATTAAAGGAGTAGTCACATCTTGCTGGATAGCGTAAACAGAGGAACGATGGAGTACAAAATGTTCAATCTTTTGGTCTGTAGTTGTATGCGTTTCTTGTCTGTTTTTTTCATTTAGCAAATGCGTTTCGTTTTAGGCGAGGTCCGTTTAATCATGCGGACAGTTTTGCGGAGACAGAAAACATGGACCGGACTCTGCTGGACAAAGGCGTTCGCTAGTTGTATGGCTGTGTGCTGGTTGTGCGTTTTGTTCGGAATTCATGTCTGGTAATTTTGATGTCCGCTGGACCTAACGGGTGAGCTGGAGGTGTGCCGGACATAAACTGCATGTTCATCGGATGATTACCCACAAGGATCACATAGGAACTGATGAACAACGGATGTGTAACAGGGGTCCACAGGACAAAACTGACAACTCCAGGATAAGTACAGTATAACTAGCGTACATGTAACAGGTCGAAGCGGACAGCAACGAACATCCTCCAGGGTATCATGAATTTGCCAGAAAACGTTTGTCCCTGCGATGGCCTGGCGAGCTGTCTAGGGTGTTCCCCACCCTCGCCCAGAGTCGGCTAAGATGGGTGCCAGTCTCCCCGCGACCCTAATTAGGATTGAGCGCTTCAGAAAATGAAATGAAATGAAATGAACGTTTGTTTCTCTGTCCATCCATTCATTTGTTTGTTTATTTGTCAGTTTGTCTTCACAATCCTGACCACACCCATGCATGGATTTTTTACCAAACTTGGTGGGGCTCGGCTTAGAGACATGGAGACTCACAAAGGGACTAGAACACGATCTGTCGCCGAGCTGCCACCAACACTTGCATCCGACAGCTCTGCACCAGATGGCCAGATTCAAATCAGCAACACTGAGTTGTGGTGCAGAATCAAACTGAAACTAGTAGCAGACACAATCAGAATTCTCAAGTGGAAGTGGATCGGGTGGAGAAGCCCAGAGAACATCCCCATGCACTCGACTGTTACCCACCAGGGAAGAGGAGAAGAGGACACCCAGGTGCAACATGCCGCAGAACACTGCAGGTGGAGCTCAAGAAATTGAAAATATCAAGGGGTGAGGCAAAGACGGCAGCCCAAGGCCGCACCAGATGGAGAGCTGCAGTGCAGGCACTGTGATCTGACCAGGAAAAGGAGGACTAACTAACGACTAAACTCTAAAATTCATTGTATTGTTTGTTACTGAGCTCTGTCCGGAGTTCCCCGGGGTTCCTCAAATGTTGCTCATTTGACTTCCTCCCGGATTACTTGAGTTTTGTTTATTTGTTTATATTGTTCAATAATTACAGGATTACTCGTAATCCTGCTTCATCCATCTACTGCATGTTCGTCTGATGGACCTCGTTGTTCTGTGGTGGCGATCGAATCCTGTATTCCTGCTACTGCCTGCGAGAAACTAAACACTCTGAGTTACTTTGTGCTCATAACATCTCTCGGAAGTGTTTTCTATCCTTTATTGCTCGCTCTAGATCCAGTGTGTAAGATTTTGTACCAAGTCAAGTCATGTCAACTTTTAAGTAAAACAGTCTACTGCGAAAGGACCAGCAAGAAGACCCTGCCCCTCCCGCCTCTCTTTCATCTCTGACTTTCTCACTGTTTTCACAGACTGACACTCGCCCTCGGACCATCCAAAACCTTGAGAAATCCTTCAGAGCTTCACTGTATGTCTTCTAACTAACAATTATTCCTTTCCCACTACACCTCTACTTCACACGACTCACAGATTCCCCATAAAACGACAGTCTGAGCAAGAACATTCTCCTTCTTGCCCACAATGCCCTCAAGAATCTTCCTCATTCCAGATTGTCCTATCGTCTCCTCTCATACCCACTCACCGGCGCTCAGAGCCCCACTTTTAGACCCGATGACTTACTTTCCATCAGACTTTTATACAGCTTTGATTACTGCACTTTCTCCAGTCTAGTACTTTGTTTCTGGAACTGTCTACCCATACACTCAGTCTCACATATCTGGCCCATAAGATAAAGCACTTGATGTCCACTTTTATGGCCACAAGCTTCAAAAAGTTGGCGGTCGCAATATGACCAGCTCGTCCATACACAAACTTCTGCTGAACTCGAGGATTCGAGTACTTTTCTACGCTGGCCAGGGCAAATAGCGTTGCTCTGCTTCGTCCTTCTGTCAGTCCATCATCACATTCGTAACATATCTCCTGATATACAACATCTACCAATACCAAACCTGGTGTATGAATACATCTGGGGATGTCGGAGTGTCGCATACCTGTTCCACGTCCCTGTCACCGTCACCGTGACCTTTGACCTCCAACATGGAAAATATTTCCTGATTTACAAAACTATGAACTTTGTGTGTTAATACATCTGGGGACGGCAGAGTGGCATGTTTCAGGTCCCTGTCACCTTGGCCTTGACCTTTGACCCCCAACAGAAAAAAATACTTGTCCGGAGTATAACTTAAAATGTACAACACATATGGATCCCAACCTTGGCGTGTGAATATATCTCAGAATATCGGAGTATCCTTGACCTTGACCTTTGAGCTACACCATAAAAAAATGCTTTTTCGAAACATTTCTCCTGATGTACGTCACCTATAAATAGCAAGCTTGGAGTGTGAATACATCTTTGGATGGCAGATTGACGTGTAACTGTTTCGTGTCCCTGTCACCTTGACCTTTAACCTCTAACAAAGCAAATGCTTATCCAGGGCATATCTGCTGATGTACAACACCCATGAATACCAAACAGGATGCTCGAATACATCACACCTTTGCCCTATTCAATAATTGCTTATTATACATAGGTGTGACTTGCATGGCTATGACATACCCTGACTGTAAATAACCTCTCTTAAAACTCATCTGTATTAGAACCGTACATTAACGCTTTACATGCCAGCTCATACCAGACTATACTTGATGAAATAGGTACCATTAAGCGTTAGATATGGTCTAGAGCGATTGCAATAAAACTGACTTTTAGTGCAATGGATTAAAATGGACACTAGATAGACTTCTTATGTCCCCGTAACAGTCCATGTGACTTGCCATTAATATGTGATATCACAATAAAGATAAAAACACTACTACGTTATCCATAGCTCACGGAGTAAAATGCTATCGGCTAGTTCTGGCATTTTGTTTTAGTATACTGAAGGCCGGCAGTGCATCCGCAGTCATTACAGGGATTTATGATTTTGGTGTCTCAGTGGGAACGCTTAACTGAAAATACAATACCGTTGTGCTTAACCAGTGTCTCGAAACAGCAGCCATTTTCTCTTACAATTTTAAAGACTGACCTCTATATGAACAGATATACAGTGCTGAGTTATCCAACGGGTCTTTACCACAAACAGGACCCTGATCTCACACGAACCCTATGAAAACACAGACTGGACTCCTGCGGGGAGGCCGGTGCCTATGTCAGCCGACTCTGGGCGAAGGCGGGGTACACCATGAACAGCTCGCTGGGCCGTTGCAGGGCTATGATAACCATTATAGACTAATTGATTCACTTTGACAGATATTCATTTTAAATAGAGTGATAATGAAACACCTACACTAACATCGTATGCACTCCGATGGCTCGTTAACCTGAAATCTCTCCTACTATGGGTGGGTGTGTGTGTGTGTGTGTGTGTGTGTGTGTCTGTGTGTGTGTGTGTGTGTGTGTGT
>JAQMYF010000022.1:8243089-8248067 GCA_030014195.1 Neosilurus mollespiculum
CACCCTTGCTGAGCCTGGGATCAAATCCAGGACCTTCATGGTGTGAGGCAGACGTGATAACCACTACTATGGACAGATTGACAAATGAATGGATAGATAGATGGATGGACCGATGGATGGGTGGATAGATAGATGTATGGAAGGATGGATGGATGGAAGGATGGAGGAAGGGAGGAAAGGATTAATTAATGGATGATAGATGGATGGATGCATGAATGGATGGATGGATGGATAAATGAATGGACAGATGGATGGATGGATGGATGGATATTTGTATGGATGGATGGGTGAAAGGATGAATGGATAATTAAATGAATGGATGGATTAATGGACAGATGGATAAGTGAATTGATAAATGAATGGACAGATGTATGGATGAAGGGAAGGATGGAGGAATGAATTAATGGATGATTGGATGGATGGATGGATAAATGAATGGACAGATGGATTGATGAATGGATGGATGAATGAATGAATGGACAGATGGATGGATGGATAAATGAATGGACAGATGGATAGATGGATGAATGGATGGATGAATAAATGAACGGACAGATGGATGGATGGGTAAATGGATGGATGGATAAATGAATGGACAGATGGATGGATGAATGAATAAATTAATGGAAGGATGGATGGATATATGTAATTATATATGTATAGATGGATGGAAGGATGAAGGAATCGATGAATTAATGGATGACTGGATGGATGGATGGATGGATGGATGGATGGATGGATGGATGGACGGATGAATGGATGGATATTAGCCCCACTGATTTGTCATCATTACTCATGACATCAAGAAATAGGAAGAGATTATTTTTCCTTTTCCAAATCAAGCAGAGTAAAGGGATTTATTTTCAGTAAATCCTTTAAAGGATGATGTAAGAAGATAGAAGAAAGAAATTCGAAATGATCGCAGCTCGACCGGCTAGAATGAAACCATCCTGCAGATGAAGCGGATTCAGGAGGGTTAGGAGTCCTGAAAGAGAACAAAGGGAGGAAAGAGCACAAAGTGAAAGTTCTACCCCATGAGATCCCTCCATACAGAAAAGAAAGATGGCTTTAGAGACAGGAAGAAGAACCGTAGGTGTCCGTTAAAATCCCTGTCGAATTATTCTCTTAATTAGCGTCCTACTGCTGGCTAATAGCTTCTGTAGGGAATTCACAAAAGAAACGGAACTGTATTTTCCCAGCAGGAAATTTCTAAGCTTTTTTTCTTCTGGCTGATTTTTTTATGCAGCGGGATTATGATGTCATTACTGGGTCCGTGGGTGCTGTGCTCATGATTGAGGGGTCATGGGTTCGAATCCACCTTAGACACACCCCCGTGCTAGAACCCCCAGGACTCGGTCTTAACCACAAGTCTTGTGTCCATCCAGCTGCATAAATAAGTAGAAAAATACTGAAAGGTAAGTAGCTGATCTCACTAGAGGTGTGATGGAGAAGTGACTGATGCAAATAGCAATTCGCAGCTGTCGCTTTTCATCCTCAAAATGTTCTCATCGCAAAAAATTCCAAACATGCATGAAATTTCCGCAACCAGCGCAAGACGAGACTCTGACGCAGAAACTCTTCTCAAACAGTCCGTACAATTCACAGTTTGCAAAGTTGTCGTTTTGCTCGCAAATTATATTTATATCATTATATAGTTTTTCGTTTACAAGGCAAAGCGTATTCCGTATATTTTGCCATAATTTTTTGACGAATTTTTGAATCAAAAGGAAACAAAACACAACGATTTACGACAGGAGAGTCGCTTTATTTCCCGCCAAACATCCGCAAACCGACTTTCGCGCCATATAGGTATTTAAGCCGCAAATTAATCGCTTGCATGTGAAAAATTCAATGTACAAAATTCGCAAAAAATCATAAAAAAAACCCCATCCATTCACATCAGTCGCTTTTTTATCGCACCTGTAGTGTGATCACCCCTGAACCTGCAATGGATCGCCGCTAACCTGTTATCATTTCATTAACGTGATATCAGATATAATAAAATAGCCTTTTCATTAACCGCAGAAAGTCTGAGTGCGAGTAGAACATTTAGCTTTAACACTGTAGGAGTTAATGGTGGTGAGAGTGAGTAGAACTTCATCACATTATTATCTTAACACTGGAAACGCATTCAGTAATTAAGAGAATTAGCAGCAGCGGCGCTTTAATTAATCTTAATCTTCACCTACCAAGCGTCTGAAATCGCTCACTACTCACTTAATAGTGCACACTACAGAGAGTTCACCGTTTTGTACTGGTGTCCGAATCTATAGTGAGAACCATAAATATAGTGACCTCAATGTATCCCATAATTCATTCATCCATTCATTTATTTGTCGATCCACTTTGTCCTAATAGGGTTTGCAGGGTGGAGCCTATCTCAGGCAACTCTCTGTGACGGCGGGATACACCTCGAACGGCTCACCAATCCATCGCAGGGCAACGTAGACTCACACCTAGGGGCAATTTGCAACAGCCAGTTAGCCTAATGTGCATGTCTTTGGACTGTGGGAAGAAACCGGAGTACCCAGAGGAAACCCACACAAGCGCAGGGAGAACATGCAAACTCGCTGAACCCGAGACTCGAACCCAGGACCCTCTTGCTGTGAGAAGGATGTGACACATTGTGAAAAGTAGTGGACAAGCCAAGGTCACTAACCAAGCAATATATACCATCATGCCTTGCGTTTAAGCCGAGCGGTCCTCACCATCTCCTCAACATTATTCCTCTTCATCATCACTCATACTCTTCATCTTCCTCTTTTTCTTTATCATCTCCTCTTTAACATCACTCCTCTTCCTCTTCATCCTCCTCTTCACAATCCTCCTCTTCATCATCTTTTCTTCATCACTCCTCTTCCTCTTCATCCTCCTCCTCTTCACAATCCTCCTCTTCCTCTTCATCATCTTTTCTTCATCACTCCTCTCCCTCTACATTCTCCTCCTCTTCACAATCCTCCTCTTCCTCTTCATCATCTTTTCTTCATCACTCCTCTTCCTCTACATTCTCCTCCTCTTCACAATCCTCCTCTTCCTCTTCATCATCTTTTCTTCATCACTCCTCTTCCTCTTCATCATCTCCACTTTAACATCACTCCTCTTCATCTTTATCCTTCTCCTCTCCACCATCGTCCTCTTCCTCTTCATGTTTTCTTCATCATCCTCTTCCCTTCTCTTCATCTTTATCCTCCTCCTCTTCATCATCTCCCTCTTTCTCTTCATCATCTTTTCTTTATCACTCCTCTTCCTCTTCATTCTCCTCCTCTTCACCATCTTCCTCTTCCCTCCTCTTCATCTTTATCCTCCTCCTCTTCATCATCTCCCTCTTCCTCTTCATGTTTTCTTCATCATCTCCACTTTAACATCACTCCTCTTCCTCTTCATCCTCCTCCTCGTCACAATCCTCCTCTTCCTCCTTATCAACTTTTCTTCATCACTCCTCTTCCCTCCTCTTCATCATCACTCCTCTTCCTCATCTCCCTCTTCCTCGTCATGTTTTCTTCATCACTCCTCTTCCTCTTTATCATCTCCAACTTAACATCACTCCTCTTCCTCTTCATCCTCCTCCTCTTCACAATCATCCTCTTCCTCTTCATCATCTTTTCTTCATCACTCCTCTTCCTCGTCATTATCTCCACTTTAACATCACTTCTCTCCATCTTCATCACTCCTCTTCCTCTTTATTATTTTCCTCTTTTTCTTCATCTCTTTAGCATCACTCCTCTTCATCTTCATCCTCCTCTTCACAACCCTCCTCTTCATCATCTTTTCATCTTCATCGCTCCTCTTCATCACCACTTATACTCTTCATCACTCCTCTTCATCACTGCCTGTGCTCATTAGTCTCTTCACTTGGACCCCTAAAATCGCTGCTTGCAGCTATATTTGTCACAGTGGTGTAGAGGTTAGAACTTTTTTGAGTCCCAGGCTCGGCTTAGGCTCAGTGTGGGGTTTGCATGTTCTCCCCGTGCTTGCGTAGGTTTCCTCCAGGTGCTCGGGGTTCCTCTGACATGCACATTACACTAATAGGATATTCTTGATTGGCCCTAGGTGTGAGTGTGAATGGTTGGGTGTTTGTGTGTTGGTCCTGCGATGGACTGGCGAGCTGCTCAGGGTGTCACCCAGAGTTGGCTAAGATAGGACCCAGCGGTTCAGAACATGAAAAATAGGATTTTTTTGGTTGATTTAATAATGTATGCAATGATGGACAGAATTTTTCGTCACCCTGATGTTTAAAATTATAGAGCGAGGGGTTGATTATCTTATTTGAATTTCTATGTATTTTGCGTTATATTATAACTGCATACCACATTTTGTTCCTCGCTGCACTGAAAATTTCTAATTCTTATCTTGGTCAGAGGTTAATATCATACCAGACAAGGAGGAATACGGACAGAATGAATGTGTGAGCTTTTAATCTTTATGCAAATTGGCAGGCCGACGTAGTGAATCCTAGTGACCCAAAAGTCATTTCTTGGTATTTAACCTTTCCTTCCTGCGTACACAGCTCTATAATTTCAGTAATCGCTGCCGGGTTGTAAGGACGAGCTCTAGTTCTTATCTTTTTATATAATTTCTTTCTGTGTAATTTTTTTTATCTGCCCTTTCCTCAGTGACTTCCTCTCAGTACCTTCTATGTGCTTCATTTTCCTCCTGCTACCCCCAGTGTCAAACATCCCCCTCCCCCCCACCCCCTGCTATGACTTTTTTTTTTTTGTGTCCATGAACATCCCTTTCTTATTTTATCCCTCTAGCCTGGGGCTGAACATGGCTGAAGCAGGATTTCTGATTAGGTTTCACTCTGGTACCCTGGAAAAAGCAAAATAATAAAAATACCATGATATAATACAGTATGATTTCATACGAAGAACAGCTACTATAAATATAAATGAGGGTAGAGAGAGGGGGGGGAGGGAAAGAGAGATAGAGATACAAAGGAAGGGAGAGAGAGAGAGAGAGAGAGAGAGAGAAAGAGAGA
>JAQMYF010000022.1:8250002-8282480 GCA_030014195.1 Neosilurus mollespiculum
ATGATGATGTGGTGGATGATGATGATGAAGAGGTGTGATGAGGAGTGATGATGATGATGATGATGAAGAGGTGGATGATGATGATGAAGAGGAGTGATGATGATGATGATGAAGAGGTGGATGATGATGAAGATGAAGAGGTGTGATGAGGAGTGATGATGATGATGAAGAGGTGGATGACGATGATGATGATGAAGATGTGTGATGAGGAGTGATGATGATGGTGATGATGAAGAGGTGGATGATGATGATGAAGAGGTGTGATGAGGAGTGATGATGATGATGATGATGATGAAGAAGAGGTAGATGATGATGATGAAGAGGTGTGATGAGGAGTGATGATGATGATGATGAAGAGGTGGAGGCGTGAAAACAATAAACAAACAAACAACAAATAAACCACAATAATCTAATGTTAGTGTGCGTCTCTGCTTGTGTTTCTGAGCAGTATAAACTAAAACAATGACGCACCTCAGGCTCGGTGGATGACGATACATTGAATAGTCCTATTAGTATTAGTTCTCTTCATCAACGTACACATCGGCATCGGCACGAACCAGATTGTGCAATTCTCATAGTAAATGTTATTTTAATTTCTACCACACCTCTTTGGAATTCTAAATCTGACTGGTCAGACAGTTAATCACATGGTTTGGATGATTGCACTAGCTTACCCATCATTCCCAGCATTCAGTATCTGCTACAGAACGTCAGACAGGAAGTCTGGCAAAACCCTGTAAGGACAAAAACAACAACAAGTGCCGTTGTAGAGCGATGTAACCTAGCACTTTAGATTTTTTTTTTCTGAGAGGAAAGGAGACACTGGGGTAGATAATGGGGTAGGTGGGCAGATAATGTGATGCAGAGCTCTTTAAGTCCTTTAATGCAAGACCAAGGGATTTGAATGAGATTTCTGCTGCAACAGGGAGCCGATAGCGTGGCCTCATTAAGGGAGTCACATGAGAGATCTCTGGGAGGTAATAAACCTTGCAAGCAGCTGCATTCTGAATGCTTTGTAAGGAAATATGGCTTCTACTCAAAAGAACCCAGCAGTTAAACACATCTAGAATCGCCAATCCTTGAGTATTTATTTATTTCGACAGGAACATATACATTTTTCAGCAGAAATAAAAAAAAAAATGTATTTCTAAAAAGTTAACAAAAGAAAGGATCTGGCATAGAGGTTAGCTCCTATCTGCCTCACAGCAAGAAGGTCCTGGGTTCGAGTCCATGGCGAGGGCGTTTCTGTGTGGAGTGTCCATGTTGTTCCCCTGCTTGTGTAGGTTTCCTCCGGGTACTCTGGTTTCCTCTCACAGTCCAAAGACATGCATGTTAGGCTAACTGGCTGTTCCAAATTGACCCTGGGTGTGAGCGTGAATGGTTGTGTGTGTGTTGCATTGTGATGGACTGGCGCTTTCAGCTAGTGTCAGCTGAGATTGGCTTCAGCTTCCCCATGACCCTAGTGAAGATTAAGTGATTTGACAACTGAATGTTTTTGATGGTTTGTTTCCAACTACAAGTAAATGTGAGCAAAAAAAATCTGATACAGGTATCTTCTGGGAATTAGGCATCATCGGAATAGCAGTGCTAAGAGCAGCCATATGATCTGATCTTTTAGTGTACAATAGAAACAAGACTGGACCAAAGACTGACCCATGAGGAACTCCAGGTTATGGGAGTGGGATGGCTATGAGGTGATAAAAGCAAATCTCTCCAGGCTACATCCAAGATCTAATCCTGTAAATATAATGAAAACCAAGTCAGAGCATTGCTCCCAAACACCCGGGTCAGCAGGAGTGAAGATAAGCATCGAGTGATTCTGTGTCAAGCAGCTGACTGGTTGATAACTGAGGATATTGAGGATATTTTTTTCTGGTTTAGTGTTGAGTTTCATGTAGAAAACCTGACCTAGTATAGCAATAGAGAACAGAATAGGATAGAGCGATGCAGGTCTGTAGTTGCTGTAGGAGTTGAGGATGAGCTTCTTTGTACAAAAAGCCATTTTGTCACATATAGATTGTAGTTTTTTCTTCACATATTCCAGCCTGTTAGGAAGCGCAGTAATGCACTTGGAGCAGATAGCATTAAGGGCCTTGCTTAAGGGCCCAACAGCAGCAATGTAGTGGAGCTAGGACCCCAGGAAAGAATACCATTGCCCATTGTGTAGACTTGAAAATTAATTCAATTTAGTCACTTAGCAATACCCTAGGGGCCAGACTCTGTGTCCCTCTGTCCCTCTGTCCCTTTGGATACATCCCAAAACCCTACTATTGCATCCTCATTTCCCTCAATTATGTCTCAACCTTGCGTCTTAGTCCCTCCCACCGAGGAAATGAAGTGGGAGGCACGGAATCAAGAAAGTATGCTTTAAAAGTAATAAAAGGTTGTTTCCTCGGAAGCATCATTGGAGTGACTTCTGCTTCTGATGGTGGCGGCACAGCTGACCTGCTGCGTAAAAGCAACTGATGTCTAAAGTGGCAGGGGATGTATATGCTCTCTTCCAGAAAGGCAGCTGTCGTATATCCTCACTCATCGCTCCTCGATCCAGGCTCCTCAATGCACAAATAATTTGGGATGACTGGAAAAGATGGTGGACCAGAAGAATATCCAGTTCAAGCAAGAATTGAGGAGAGGAAATGAAAAATAAGGATTTTGGGTTGTATCCTCTCATGATGTCCTGTCTGTGCCATCATCACCCACTGATTGTCCAACACACTCTGTGATGATGTCACAGTGAGGGGCACTAATACTCCGGGAAATTCCACCTGCAGAGCCTTACACATTGCATCTAGTTTATTATTATAGCGCTTGTCCATCTGGTGAAAAATGAAGTAAAACCGCTCTTAGAGACTTAGAGAGTGTCTGGGTTCAGCCTTAGAGGTAGGGTGAGGAGCTTAGACATCTGGGAGGAACTCAGGGCAGATCCACTGCTCCTACACATTGAAAGAGGTCAGTTAATATGGTTCAGACATCTGACTCGAATGCCTCCTGGTCACTTCTCTTTAGAGGTTTCTGGGCATGTCCAGCTGGAAGGGGGCAGACCCAGAACTCGCTAGAGGGATGCCTAGGTTTCCCTCCTAGACTTGTTGCCTCAGTGACCCAAGCTCAGATGAGCTGAGGAAAATGGGTGGATGGTCTATTAAAGAAATATGACTACATTACTGGGCAGTGGTGGCTAGGTGGTTAAGGTGCTGGCTTACTGATCCAAAGGTCGGGGGTTCAAGCCCTGCTATCACCGAGTTGTTCCAGAGAGTTAAGTCCATTGTAGGTAACTGAGTTATGAAAGGCCAGCCATGTCTCGCACTGTCTGTCACTGAACCATTGCTGTCGTTCGAGAAGAGTAGGCCATTGGATTTCCGTCGGCTTGCTTCTGCACTGCGATGGCCTGGCAAGCTGTCCAGGGTGTACCCCGCCCTCACCCAAAGTGAAGATGGACACCAGCCTCCCCGTGACCCTATTTAGCTTCACAAAATACTGACTAAAATTACTATTCTACCCAGCTTTAGTGTTAGAGTGGGTGCCTATGCTTACCTTTTGTTCATGGCAATACTGTGTAATCCTTCTTCTTTCTACTTTTACAAGTTACAATATTTCCTGCAGCGTTATTCTGGCTCCTGGATCCACCAGCTTGCTAACGTCTCAGAAGTGAAATGGCATTTCACTGCTCAATCAGCAAGCAAATGTATCCATCCTTAGATCACGTTTCAGCTTTGCACAACATGAGCACCATGAACATCCACCAGAACAACTCCCCAAGGAGACGAGGACAAAGGCAACCTCGCACAAACAAATTCTGAGATATATACTTTAACTTTCCGTTTTAGTTTAGCGCTATGACAGCCTAGCGGAGAAATCTTTGCTGGGATTTATGAGGCATTTCAATCCAATCAGAAGAATTTGTTTAGCATCGACATGACAAATTCTGCCCTGCTGCAGAACACGGAAGGGAAAAAAGGGATTACTGGAAAACTCGCTAATCCTCCTTTTTTGGTTGCGGCAGTGCTCGCTTCAGCTTACTCAACAAGAGGCATGAGAGGAAGGAGGAACGCTGAAAGCCTTTGATAATTCCTCCCTCCCCCAATGTAAATATCAAAGGTACTTACATTGCAAAATGGAACATTTGTCTGCTGTATCCCCTACATTATCCCTTCTGACAGAACAGCAAATATATAGAGAGCAGCGGTTCCCAAACATTCTGATCCGAAACACCATGCTGTCAATTATTTGATCAGATAAATAAATAAACCTTGGAGTACAAACCAGCAGGTTACTCAGCAACAATGGTGTTCGTGAAATGTGAAAAGCATTTCCAGCATTTACTGGATGCTTTTATCTTATCCAAAAGTGAACAACAATATCCTCACGCTAATTTATCAGGTCAAGATGGAGGGATACCATATAATATAAGCTGTGAGAGTTGCTCAGTGCAGTTCAGGAACAAAAATGGAATAAAAGTCATCTGTTTGAGGGATTGATTGCTTGCTCGGTAAAATGATTGGTCTTCAGTCTTCATTTGAAGACAGACAGACAGTGACTCTGTTGTTCCGACAGCCAGGGGACGCTTGTTCAACCTCCTGGGTGCCAGGACTGAGAAGAGTTCTGATGTGAATGTGTACATCGTGATGGATGGTGAGTCTAGGCAGTCCGTGCTACTGGCTGGAAGAGAATGTTGGTGCAGAGCAGGTTTCGCCTTGGTGAGACGGCTGGTCCGTTTCTGTCTTTGGTAAATCCGTTGGTGAACGAAAGTGTGAAACCTTGATTAGAAAAGTCATCAATAAATAGTCTCAAAATCCAGGCCAATCTAGGCTTTCCATTCAGTTCACTCTCATTGGCTGTTGCGGATTTCTGCTCAATATCCCAGCACTCACTGTTTCTATCACAGTACAAGATTTCCAGTTGTCAGAATTGGATAGAGGTTTTATACAGGGCTGCACGGTGGCGGAGCAGTTAGCACGTCCACCTCCCAGCAAGAAGGTCCTGGGTGCTTGTGTGGGTTTCCTCTGGGTACTTCGATTTCCTCCCACACTCTAAAGAATTGCACATTAGTCTAACTGGCTGTTCCGAATTCCCCCTAGGTGTGAGTGTGAATGATTGTGTGTGTATGTGTGTTGGCTCTGTGATGGACTAGTGAGGATATACTCCAGCTTTGGCCAGAGTCGGCTGAGATAGGCTCCAGCTTTCCCTCAGCCCTAGTAGGATTAAAGTGTACCCTTGGTGAGTTTGTGTTACTCGCAATTTAAAACAATCACGTATAACATCAGTGGATCCTTCTGGCAACATCAGTCCATGCCCGATTTTAAAGTGCATGCGAGTGTTACAACTCTAGACATGCTCAAAAACATGTTGCCTTTCTGATTGGCTGTTCCAGCCTGGTAGTGCCCGAGCTCGTTGGATTGGCCGGGCTACGTCTCTGACCCGTGCACATTATTATATAACACATCATGGTGCAGTGCTGAGCTGCACAAACAACAAGCTCAGAAATCACGGAAGACATTTCTTTTTGTTCCTAAACCACCTGACGACAGGAAAGCCGAGTCGGCAAAACGATAGCTGCGTGAGCCATTTTGGATTTACCAGCACGCTCATCTCTGGCAGCGTTATCATCCTCCGAGTCACTAGAATGTGACGTCTCACCGTCTCCACAAGAGACGTCAACCTAATGGTCATTTATGTTAAAAATAAGCGTCTGTATTGCTTAAACGTAATAGCAACACTAGCACCAAACACAACAATGGCTGACTGCTTTCTTTTTTTAATGCTGAACGCAAAGTTTTGTATGTACTTGTGAGCCGCTGACGTGAACAGGACTTAATTCAAGACCAGCAAAGTGTTCGTGCCACTCTGGAATATGCTTTACTGGCCAAGTACCGGTTCACTGTCTGTCAAAATATTATTCTATATGAGGCACTGACTCCAAACTGCCTTAATGGAAAATGGGCCACAGACAATGACTCGGGAGAGAATCCATTCATATCTTTATTTACCAAATCAATTAATCCTACTAGGGTCGTGGGGAGACTGGAGCCTATCTCAGCTGACACCGGGCGGAGGTGGGGTACATCCTGAACAGCGCCTACACACACAACCATTCACACTCACGTTCACACCGTGGGATAACTTGGGACAGCCAGTTAGCCTAATGTGCATTCTCTTGGACTGCTGGAGAAAATCGAAGTACAGGAAACCCGTCCTGTGAGTACAGGAAACCCGTGCAAGCACGAGGAGACAGAAATGCCCTTGCCGAAGCCGGGACTCGAACCCAGAACCTTCTTGGTGTGCGGCAGGCGTGCTAACCACTACACCACCGTGCCGCCCTCTCTGAAAGATAACTGCTTTTTAATTTACCTTGCTGGAACTTGAAATGGGAGGAAGAGTGAGAGAGCGAGAGAGAGAGAGAGAGAGAGAGAGAGAGAGAGAGAGAGAGAGAGAGAGAGAGAGAGAGAGAAATGGAGGCATGTGGCTCTTTGAGATTCACCGCACAGGGTTATTTTCAGATTATTGACTGCTAATGTCAGAGGGGAATAGCAGGATTTGTAAGCAGGGCTGATAAGTGTGTACACCCCCCTCCCCCCACCCATGCTTTGTGTTTGTTTTGATGCGTGTGTGTGTGTGTGTGTGTGTGTGTGTGTGTGTGTGTGTGTGTGTGTGTGTGTGTGCTGGAAAAAGCTACGATTTTTCATGCAGAATGTAGACGCAAGGTCAGTGTAAGAAAACAGAACGATAGACAGTATGATAAACACTCACTGACATGCTGACACACACACACACACACACACACCCACACCTTTAGGTGATATATTACTTTCGGATAATACTTGCACATGACACCAGTACAAAGCCGTCAGTGACACGCTTGCCTGCATCGGTCGCTGCTGTCAAGTTGACGTTGATGTTTGACTTAATTAACTCCTTTTTTTTTTTTTTTTTGAAGTCAGTCGGGGGGCTCCTGAGTGATGCATCAACGAGGTGCACGTCTACTACTCCTGGAGACTGCGAGTTCGAATAAAGGTCCAAGCTCTCATGCAAATGGCATAGGTTCACCTCCCTGTCACTCAAAGCGATCATCAGCCAATCACGGGCGTCTGTGAGCTTGTCCTTCGAGCAAGGTAAGCGCCACTAAATATTTATATATGGTCGCATCATGTATTACAAAAGGGGTACCTGCTCACTCATAACCTCTTGTGATAGGGAGGCCGTACTTACATACACACTCAAATTCACACTTAAGGGCAATTTGGAACAGCCAATTAGCCTCATGTGCATGGCTTTGGAATTTTGGAAGGAAACCGGAGTACCCAGAGGAAAACCACGCAGGCCTGGGGAGAACATGTAAACTCCACACAGAAATGCCCTCGACGAGCCCAGGACTCGAACCCAGGACCTTCTTGGAGTGAGGAGGACGTGCTAACCGCTACACCACCGTGTCGACCAGGTAAAAAAGGGTGTGCCCTTGACAGCAACTAACCACTCACCAAACATCTTCACTCATCAGGGACTCAGAAAGATAATCGCATGCATACGTCATACATTTCAGCTCAGATGTTCCAGCAAATATCGCTTCAAGGTCGCAGCACTCAATGCCACGCCATCCCATTTCAGCAAACACTCAACGCTACAAATTGAATCACAGCCTTTCTGCCAAATGTCACTACGCGTACTTCAGTTCAGAAGTGTGCATTTTTGACCAACTGTGATTGGCGCAGTTGACGCAGAACACGCATTGGCTAAAAGCTTTGCCCTGGACTCCTCTTAACCGATCCCTCGTGACCCCTCTCGTCTGCTCGATGTGTGTATCTGAGTGTGTGTTGGCATTTGAGTGCTGAATAGTGGTCTGATGTTTTCTAGGACACAAGGGCTGCACTGACATTTCGAAATCTACTTAAACTCATAAAAAGCAGACATCTCCAGCCAAGAACAAAGTGACACATCGAAGATTTCACCTAGCACTGGTCTCACAACTGCACACACACACACACACACACACACATACCTTTTTCTTCCTAAAAGCAAACAGTCAACATTCATATGCTCAGCTTTAAGTCTATAATCAGAACGACTGCAGAATATTTCAGATCTGTGCTGTACGTATGTTCTAAAAGGATGGTTTATCCTTCCGTCAGTGATCATCAGTTACCATCATCATCTTTACCACGCAGCCTAATGGACCATAATGTCCACCATGCTTAATTCACACATCCCTGAACGTCATTTCCCATAATAACCCTGTCTCGAGATTATACTCCTTTTCCCTGTGTGCATTTTCTCCTGCTACCTCGAGCTCTTGGGCCATTATTTCAAATAGGGAAGACAACAGACGCACCACCATGGCCGATTCTCACACACCAGACAGCTCCTCCCTATCACATGATATCCACCAACCAGGGAGGGCAAAGGTCACTTCATGCTTCCTGTGAGGAACTGATGCGGGTCGACTGCCCCTCATACAACGTCAGTGGCAGTGTTTCATGCTCAGAGAAAATCTTCATGTGTATGAGTTGAGAAAAATCCGAAATTGGCTGGTGTCGCTTTAAGTGACAGAAAAACGAGCGTATGGCACCCCTTCCTGACCACTAGTCACCGTTCAGCCCCACATGGTTCGGTTGGTGTGGCAGTGGTGGCACAGTGAAGTCAGGGGTTCAAGCCCCAGTACCACCATGGTGCCCCTCTTGGTCCCTTGAGAAAGACCCTTAAGCCTCAGTTGCTCAGTTGTATAAAAGTGATAAATGCAAGTCACTCTGGATAAGGGTGTCTGCCAAATGCCATAAACGCAATAATGTACTAGGTAATGAGCAAAATTTGATGAATACAATTCTACACATACAAATTTGCATACACATGGGATACGAAACTCCAGTATGCACATGCTTGGCTAATACATGAGGCCCCGATATGAGGAACTTGATTCTTTCCACAACAGCTCCAGTGATACGTATAGTTTCATGTAGTCCACCATCCAACACTATGATCTTCTTCATTTTGCCTCCTGTTGAGAAAGAGAGGTCGACGTCGGGAGCCCATTCTGACCCAACTGTCCTCGCTGTGTGAACAGCGAGCTCAAGACGCGGGTCGACTCCACATTGCTGCCGGGCTTGAAATCACTCGAGGGTCAGTGTTGTGGAAGCAGAGCCGAAGATTCTCCACCCTTGGGGCGCCGACATCAGGAGGTCCAGGGTTTGAGTGGAACAAGCCCTCGATCTTTAAGCTTTATAAAGAGAAATGATGGAAATATTTTGTACAAACATCTCCAGCTCCAGCTCAAATTCTCGCAGTCAAAACCAAAAACTCGTCATGGCCCCAGACGGAGCTGGTGGTGATGGGCTCCGTTAAAGTCTCACGGGGGGGGGGAATAAGGGAATTTCACATAATGACTCACTTGAAGCCTCTGTACAGCACAGCTGATGCAAACTGTGGCATGGTTGTAGAAATATGGTGACAGTTTTCATTCAAGCTGGCACAAATTACAAATCGGATCACAAGCCGCTGATCAATGAGGCGAGCAGATGATGGATGAATCCCGGGCTGAGGAAAAGCTCTTGTGAAAATTCATTAGGTATCATTTTTTGGAGAAAGGTGCGGTACGTGTGGGTGAATTTAGTACAGGTACCTCAACCAAACAGAAAACAGCAAAAATACTAATAACAAAAGATTTCCGATCTTAAAGGAGTTCGATCACCAGCCGCCCACGTGCAGTTCGGTCACCATATTTAAAAGTTACACAGCCGCCATTACGAACTGAGACCTTTACAGTCAGATTTAATATTACTGTTCTTTTTGTCATCTGTGCGGAATCAACAAAGAATAACCACCTTTAACCACCAGACGATGCCTTGAAGACTTTTTAGAAGTTTTGTACGTAAGGGTACACCCTGAACAGCTCGCCAGTCCATCGCAGGGCCAACACACACACACACACACACACACGACCATACACACACGCACATACCTAGGGGCAATTTGGAACATCCAATTAGCCTAATGTACATGTCTTTGGACTGTTGGAGGAAACCAGAGTACCTAGAGGAAAACCACACAAATGTGGGAGGAACCCAGGACCTTCTAGCTGTGAGTCGGACATGCTAACCACTGTGATTAGTGTCAGGTTTTACCTTCTGATTTTGCATGCACTCAATTACTCATTTGCCAAACCGCTTAATCCTATTGGGGTCGCGTGGAGGTTGAAGCCTGTCTCAGCCGACTCTGGGCGAAGGCGGGGTACACCCTGGGCAGCTCGCTAAATGATTGCAGGGCCAACGCACACACAACCATTCACACTCACACTCACACTTAGGGGCATTTTGGAGCAGCCAGTTAGCTTAATGTGCATGTCTTTGGACTGTTGGACGAAACCGGAGTACCCGGAGGAAACCCGTACAAGCACAAGGAGAACATGCAAACCCAAAAGCATCCCACATGCTTGGCTATAGATACCCCTCCAGGATCCTGGGAGAACAAAGGAACAATGTCTTCTCTTTATTTTATGATTTTTAGGGTTTATATACACAGCGTGTCACTGGTGTGAGGCAATATAACATCGGCCAGTCCAAAGAAAGAGCAACCCTAGCCCAAAGTTCACAGGATGGGCTAATTAGAGTGAGGTCATCCGTAGAGGCGTGGCTAGTTCAAATGCATACGTCTGCATAGGTGCAGGGTTTTTTTCCTCGTTACTCCACCTGAGCCTTTGTTTACGACAAGCAAATTAAAATAAGAAATCGTGTGTCCAGTATTACCTAAAAGATAGACAGCCACCGCTGTGATGAAACACTGCTAATGTTAGCCTGCAGCCTGTAGCGTATTTCATTTTGAGTTCCATGTCGGTGTTTGTCGAAGCCTGCTCTTGTTCCACTCACCCCTGTTTGACCCTTTTCTTTGGTCTTCCTTCTGTTCTCCCTCCTTCTTATTTTAACACTCAACGCTTCCTATTACCAGTTGCTCAACACCCCTCCCTCCAGGTAATACCCAGCTTCTTACCTGTGAATATCCCATTTATTTTACATCCAGCCGGCTTTACGCTCACACACATCACCAGAAAAAACTATAAGAAACATTTCAGAAAAAGAAACAGAGGAAGAAGAGATATGACGGGGGGTGGGGGGTGGGGGGTAGTGTACAAAGCATGATTTATCTCCACGGCGATGCTTTTAGATACTAGTGCACTAGATGATTGGTACATCTTGCTATGCAGTCAGTCAGTCTGGATGTGATAATTGAACTGCACGAACACATCATCATCATCATTTTTATTTATTTATTTTTGGCAGTATTCACAGCGCGCTGCTCAGACAGACATTTCCACCTCCTTAAAAGTTGACAGGATTTCCCAAAAGTCATTCAACTGGGTGCAACATTAGGAATGTCCGGCTAATGAGTTGCCTAAAGGACTTTTTACAGCTGAGCAGAATTGTAAGAGAGCTGGCAGATATAGTTATCATATCAGATATCCTGTCCTGTGGGGTTCTGATGAGATTCCTGGTCCAGTTAGATATATAGACAGATTACTGACTGGAAGGATGTAAAGGTGTGTCGCAATACACATTCGAGAATAAAAGTCAAGTCGCAAAAAAAAGCAGTTTAAACCTTGCTTAAGTATTAGCGAAGGATGACATGCTAACGTGCACTGGCAGTTTAACATCCTGTTTCGTTGCTTCCCAGTGACTGGAACTGTGCTGAATCCCGTCACAGGTACTGTAGTGCATGTAATCTCTCAGGATCGACTGGTTTTACCTGTTCAGGTAGAGAAAGAATAGTCATACCTGACACGGCCGTTACTTTGACAGTTGATCTTCGGTCACGCCCAGCAACAATGACGGCACACAGCACTCTATTCCATCTTTCTCAATCACTCATTTTCTGAAATCCTACAAGGGGGGCAGGGAAGCTGGTGCCTATTTCAGCCGATACTGGGCAAGCGTGGGGTAATTGCAGGGCAATATACACACGACTGTTCACACTCATACCTAGGGTCAATTTAAAACTGGCAGTTAGCCTGATGTGCATGTCTTTGGACTGTTAGAGGAAACCAGAGTACCCAGAGGAAACCCAAACAAACACTAGAAGAATATAGAAACTTCACACAAAAATGCCAGACTGGCCGAGGCCCGGGACTCGAACCCAGGACCTCCTTGCTGTGAGGCAGACTCAGCCGACTCTGCACAATGAAAGGGTACACCCTGAACAGTTCACCAGGGCCAGGACACACAACCATTCGCACTCACTCTCACACCTAGGGCCAATCCGGACCAAACAATTGGCCTAACGTGTATGTCTTTGGACTGCAGGAGGAACACACAGCCGAGGCCAGGACTTGAAGCCAGGACCCGCTTGCTGTGAGGCGGACGTTCTAGCCGCTACGCCGCCGTGCAGAGAAAAAATATTTTCCCTGGCTCCTAAGGATAAGCAAAGCTTCGCTGATGGAGCTTTCTAGAGGGTTTTTGATTTCATCATGTTAAATGGTATGCCAATACACTGCGAAGTTCCTTTTAACTTTTCCCCCCGCTGCCCTGGGACTATTTTTCCTTAACAATCAACACCTTTTTTTCTATTATGCCAGGGCAGCGTGAATACAATAAATAAATAAATAAATAAGTTCCATGCAGAACTGCTGGAGCTCAACTGTCAGGAGCTTTTAAGTCATGTTAAGGTTTGTGAAAACAAGTGCATCAATCAAACTCTGAGTTTATGGCTGTTTTTTCTCCCTCACTAAGGGCTCCAGTTCGTGACGGCTGCGAGAGGTTAGGTAATGAATTGGCTTAGCGAGTTAAATTTAAACAAGAAGCCACCATTTTAACTTCATCTCGTTTCATGCTTTGCCACCGAGAACTATCTGACAGGCTCTGTGCTAAAGGTTATAATTTAATCGCTGTTGTTCGTGTATGCACAGACGTTTAATTTTACCCATGAGCCACGTCCGTTTCCGCACGCCCCTTCATTAACCCTTCAATCCGACAGTAGCGTATTATTATAACATGCTGTAAAACCTCTCGCCTCGCTTTAGCCTTTCGTTAGCATGGCAGGATGCGGCTCGGGTTACATCAACAGCAGGACATGAAGAATCATCCAGCGAGAGGTCAAAACGTCAAATACAAGACAAGAGTTCATTACAGTGAGCGTCTTATCAAGACCACAAATCAGCTCAATGCGCAGGACTTCATACACGGCATGCAGTCTCTTTATCCATGTATAGTTTTGAAACCGTACTCAAAAAAGGCTTGGGAAATCATCCATCCATCAATGCACCCATCCATCCATCCTTTCCTCCACCCAGCAATCCATCCACCCATCCATTCATTAATCCATACCGCCACCTATCCATGCATCCATCCATCCATTCATCCATCCATCCACTTATCCCTACACCCACCCATCCATGCATCCCTTCATCCACCCATCCATTCATCCACCCACCCATCTGTCCCTCCTTCTAGTCATCCATCCATCCATCCACACATCCATGCATCCCTCCATCCATACCTCCATCTATCTACCCATCGATGTATCCATCTCGCAATCCATCCATAACTCCACCTCTCCACCCATCCATCCATCCACACATCCATGCATCCCTCCATCCATCCACACATCCATGCATCCCTCCATCCATGCCTCCATCCATGTATCCATCTCGCAATCCATCCATAACTCCACCCTCCCACCTCTCCACCCATCCATCCCTCCATCCCTCCATCCATCCCTCCATCCATGCCTCCATCCATCTACCCATCCATGTATCCATCTCGCAATCCATCCACAACTCCACCCTCCCACCTCTCCACCCATCCATCCCTCCATCCATCGATCTCTCCACCCTCCCATCCACCCATATATCCATCCACCCATCCATCCATTGATTCCATGGATGGATGAATGGATTTATTTGTCGATTTTACCTTTTTTTAAGGAGGGGTGTTACAAAAATACCATATAATATATAAGCCATTAGGGTGGTTGGCTCGGTCAGTACAAGGAAATTCCAGACCTCAGCCTTGATTCTATAATTATCAGTTCATTAATATATCAAAGCCTTGGTCTGGAAGATTCCTACATTTACACTGCAAGCTTCATTGGTCAGTCTAATCACACATTCATATGTACAAGTAACCTGCATCTAATCGTCCTAATCCAAAATAACACGCAGACTTATGTGTGTGCACGACTCATTTGGTTCACCAACAACAAAAACTATCATATTTGAGAGAGAAGTTTATGCTATTAAAACTGGCTCGCTCTACGACAAACAGTTGATCAGCTGTACGTGACCAGTTCGATAAGTAAGAAACGGATCGCCGTCCTTATATATTTAGTAGATCACCAACTCTTGGCACTTCCAGCAAATTGCTGCAGCCGGCACTGAGAGTAAAAAGAGGGTGCTGGTGCTGGCTGATAACGGCAGGATGCAACACATGTATACTGGCAAAGAGACAGAAGAATTCAAACCTGCATATTTTTTCTCTTATTTTCTTCCCAATTTTGTCGTAGCCAATTCTCACCCAACAACTATTCTTCCATATCACATGATCACCACCAACCAAGGAGGGTAAAGGAAAACACAGGGAAGGCCTCTGAGGAAGGACGTGCTGATTATGCATGTAACACACTGGAGAAAAGTGTTACCCGCCTTCTTCTATGCATAAGCTCAAACATGCACGTGATTGGCTAGTGATCACTTTAAGTGACAGGTAAGCAAATGCACGCCATCCCGCCCTGAGAGCTCGGCCAATAAGCTCTCATGGGCTCCACGGATGGCTGTGTGCAGGCTCAAACTCGCAATCTGTCGGGAGCCCCATTCTGACCATTCTTAAAAGTCACATGATTAAGATTTAAGTTAAATCCTTAAATAATGATTTAACTTTCTTTAACTGAAGTGCTTGACCTGTAAGTGCAGAATTTTATGCATCACATAGCTGCCAAATAGATTTAAATATATGCCTGTACATATATAATATATCTTGCCGCCGAACCACTAAATCCTACTACAAGGGTCGCAGGGATGCTGGTGCCTTTCTCAGCCGACACTGGGCAAAGGCGTGGTACACCCTGATCAGCTCGCCAGACCACTGTAGGGCCAACACACTAGCGGGTAATTTAGAACGACTAATTAGCTTAATGTGCATGTTTTTGTACTGTGGGAGGAAACCAGCGTACCCAGAGGAAACCCACACAAACATGGGGAGAACATGCAACTCCATACAGAAATGCCCCAAGCCCAAGAATCGAACCCAGGACCTCTTTACTGTGATGTAATTCACCGTTCTGCAAATATATATTATATAGTGGCAGTAGAATTGCAGTGTAATACACAGCTTCCTGGGAGACATGACATTGTAAACAAATGTCCTTTTGCCAGCTGTGCAGGCACTGTGCTCCTGTTGTTCATTTTTATATTCATTTTCTAAGCCGTCTAATCCTAATTAGGGTCACGGGGAGGCTGGCGCCCATCATTAGCCTACTGTGTATGTTTTTGGACTGTGGGAGGAAACCAGCCTTTCCAGAGTTGATGCCACTGTGACATCATTATTACATTCTTTTCTGTGTCCAAGATCACAAGGGTCACAAGTCAACTGCCGAAAGCGCAGCGCCTATTAAATAAATCCTGTGCACCCCATTTTACGGTACCGTATACGAACCACACATCTTTAACTACAGCCTTGACTTTGATAGCGACAGTGCTGCTGCACAGGACCTGTTCACAGAGCTGCCTTAATCTGCCTGACTAAAAAAAAAAATTGCGAATATCTCCTCTCGCTCCATCAAAGAAATAAAATGAATCATGCTATCCAAAAAATAAAAATAAAAAAAATTCAATTTCTAAGCAGGAATCATAGCCCATAATTCACAAAGAGGAAAGGATTCAATTGTTACTTTGGCAGCCAGGGTGTCCGGGTGTTCTTTAAGAGAAGAAACAAGGTCAGATTGAAGTTTTGGGAAGTGGCAGGACCGGCTTGACGTTTTCACCTGCGGCAATTTACTGCCGTGACTCACACACTGATGCCCTGCTACTATCACGCTGACTAACAGAAGAGGTTAGAGCACGAATGACAGACGCAGAGGAAGACAGACAGAAGCTGATGGACACAAGGACTTTCGGATGTTCAGCTATATAGGGCTTTGGATATGTGCCGCCGTGCTGTTGAATGCTTAATTCTGATTGGTTGGAAAGGGTTCATTCATTTCCATCACATCAGGCAGCAGTTCCAGCACACATTGTAATACTTTGGTAAGAACTCACATGGGTGAACGTGAATCTCAGCCCCAGGTCTTTTGTACAGACCGAGGTGAAGGCAAGGCCTGTACATAAAGACTAAGAGCTGAGATTTCACTGTACAGACCGAGCAAATGTTAATACCTAATTCATTATATTGCATTTTAAAATGGCGACCTTATTTAATTCACTACAGGTGCTGTTACTTGCCCGCTTCCGAACAAGGAAGGGCAGTTTAAATGAGCCAATTCCTAATGTGGAAACTGGAGTGCCCAGAGGAAACCCAAACAAGGACCTTCTCGCTATGAGGCATATGTGCTCACCACTATGCTAGCATGTCGCTTTAAAGATTTTATCTCTCCTGTATATATTTTCGCTTCAAGAAAACACTGAATGCTTCTTTGGAAGCTACTAAAAATTATAGCACACATTGACTAGCTAATGGCTAAGTTGATGGTCAGATACGCACCGGTCCATATGTGATTTATATCCTGCAATTTGACCAATCAGATTGTGTATAATATCCTTGCCATATATTAACCCCCCCCCCATTTTTTTCTCCATTAATTTTGATCGTATCCAATTCCCTCCCATGTTGCCTCCCTATCATATACTGTACAGCCACCGCCAACGAGGGCGGGGCGTAAACATGCACATGCCCCCTCCATGAAATTCGACGCTGCCACAAGCCTCTTTACCAACTGCTGTGCGTGCGCATTTGGAGGCGGACTAACACACTCAGAGGGAAATCGATATCCGCCCCTTTTCTATGAATGAGCTTACAGATGCCGATGGATTTGCTGGGGATCGCTGGGAGTGACAGGGAAGTGTACGTCATCCCACCCTTCCATGACAGCTCAGCCAATTAGCTCCCATGGACTCCCAGTTGTGGATGGCTGCAGCATCAACCTGGATTCGAACTTACAATCTCCAGCTTGATAGTCGCGCACCTTGCTGATGCACCACTTGAGAGCCCATAAAAATCTTTTCTATTTCTGGAAGGAATCTCAAGTATGAAGCAGTTTGTAAAAGTCAGAGTTAAAGCTTTAAGGCCCTTGTGGGGACCTTGTGACACATAGTGACACATAGTGACCATATGACTATAATACACCATCATCACTACTCAGTATTCATTTATAGCAAACCACTAATTATAGCAGCCATTAGCAAAGTAACACTGTAGCATCATCTTTGGCATTGCCTTCCCAATACTTGGAATAGTGCCCTTAGTGGCAAATAGCAGGATAGCCAGTGAAAGTGTTTAATATATTGGTGTAGCTTTCTAGAAAACTGTAAATATAAGAAGGATAGACTCATAATAATCCTCTTAAAGGTAAATTACACCGCTCCAGAGGCTAAAGATGGACAGAAGTACTGTAATAGATAAATCAGACCTCACAAAGGCAATGTTTGGGAGTCATATTTTATGCACAGCTTAACACTAAGGTTCTATATGAATCATGATCGCTTCAAATGGCAGTGAGCCTTGGTGGCTTGGACCCAAAGACAACGTTCAGGGCCGAATAAGTTCAATCCAAAACCACTGCCGTGTGTTTTAGCAAACAAGTTGGCCAGCTGTCACTGTTTGCATCGAGCCCTCAGTGGTTTCACCTGACAATGCAGGACAGACAAAGTACAGGGACAAGCGGTCCAAGAATTGGGTCCAAATGACTTGATTTTGTTCTGTCGGTGACCTTTTGAGAACACTACATGCATGAGGTGCACAGGTTCGGACACACATGCCTCCGGATCCCTGGGAAAATAATACATGTTCAGGACCATTTTAACAGATTTCTAACAGGTCCAAAGAGCCTTTCTCAAGCAAAGGGAAGAGCTTATCAGCGTCTCAGCGTGGCCATAAAACACCAAAAACCATAGCCATGATCGTCAAGCGAGGCAAGAAACACAGCAGTGAGGAAAGCAGTGCTCACCAGTCAGTGAACACCAGTAGACCATGTTGACAGTAACGCAGGAATACCTTCATTCATTCATTCTTTTGATTCATTTACAGCGTTTGGGAGACGGCTTACTTTTTTCTTATTCATACAACTGAGCAATTGAGGGTTAAGGGCCTTGCTCAAGGGCAGCAACTTGGTAGTACTGGGGTTTTTTGAACCGCCAACATTCTGACCAGTAATCCAGAGAATTAACCACTGAGCTACCAATGCCCTACGTACAGACAGCCTCCTGGCCTGATAACTTGCTTGGTTATCCCAAGACGTGTGCTCCCTTCCCCTCTGAACAAAGATGCAACAGAGGACGTCAAGGTTTTTATATGATTCTACCCCTGATAGGGAGGCCAGTAAGACATTGTTCGCCTATGTCAATCTCAGTGACAGCTGAGATCCTTCTCGAAAACATTTGCTGTAAGTGTTTGGCCTAACAGTCTGGCAGCATCAGCTAAAAACCGCCCCCAAGGATCGAGCCTGGGGACCTTATAGTTGTGTTAGATTTACTGAGATCCTCCTGTTCAAAACCCATAATACATGTTAAATTTTCATTCCTTTTCCGAACCACTTTATTCTTTATTAGGGTTGCGAGGGGGCTGACCATTGCAGGACCAACACCCACACATCCATTCACACACACTCACGCCTAGGGGTAATATGGAACATTAAATTAGCCTAATGTGCATGTTGTTGGACTGTAGAAGGAAACCGGGGTACCCCGAGGAAACCCACTCAACCACGGGGAGAACATGTAAATGCCATACAGTAATTCTCTCTCTCCACCTTCCACCAGTCACTCATTCACTCACTCATTTTCCAAACCACTTTACCCTACAGTTTGGGTCATGGAGAGGTTGAAGCTTATCTCTGCCGTCTCTGAGTGAGGGCACCCTGAACAGCTCAGCTCGCCAGGCCATTGCAGGGCCAACACACATAACCATTCACACTCACGCTCACACATAGGGACGATTTGGAACCGCCAATCAGCCTACTGTGCATGTTTTTGGACTGCGGGAGGAAACCAGAGTACCCGGAGGAAACCCAGCAAGCATGGGGAGAACATGCGAACTCCACACAGAAACATGGGACATGCTAACCACTGCGCCACCGTTTCGCCCCACTACTGAAACAAATGGAAGAAAATGAAATTAAAACACGATTGTTTATTGTTTACCATTATAACCATCAATCAAACAAGGTCTTTTCCCTGCAGCGTACGTGCAGTATTTCTGGTCTACACCATCTTTACGGATGTATAGCTCTGTGATGCGGCACTGTTCTATGATTTTCCCGGCATTCATGGTCTCAGAGAGCTGGGGCATGCATACAGCAGCCTGAGCCACTCAGGGGGTTCATGATAAATACGCTGCACGTTCATTCACTTTGTGCATATGAATGGCCTTTTTCACATTCCTGCACCCTTCTCCAATGATATTCTGTCAGCGCTTTCGCTCATACGTCAAGCATGCTGGGCTGTCGCTTAAAAATGGACATGCTTTTCAGTGCCATTCCCAGTGCTGACATGTCCTCATTTTGTCTGTTCCTTTGCCTGCACGTGTCACACTGCAGTGTTGCTTCTGTGTGAGTGCCGGAAGGCTCTTCAAGATCTTCGGAATTTTTCTACATACACTATAATCACAGGATCAAAGTCAGTAGGGTCACAAGGAGGCTGGAGTCTATCTCAGCCAACACTGGACGAAGGAGGGATACACCCCGAATAGCACGCCGGACCATCATAGGGCAACAAACACACAACCATTTACACTCACAGCTAGGGGCAATCTGGAACAGTCAGTTAGTGCAACAGTAAATAACATGCAAAGTTCACACAGAAACACCTGAACCCAGGAATCGAAGCCAAGACCTTCTTGCTGTGATGTGCTAACCACTACACCACCAGTACACCCCCCCTCCCCCCCACCAACACACACATGTACATACAGGACGGCATATATTGCAGAGCCTGCCGCAGTCTCATTCCCAAAGTATATAATTGGATCTGCCTTTACACAATAATTACAAACTAAATCATTTTAATGGCAACCCTGCCATCGGTTCATCAGGTCTTGGGATTTGTGTATGACTTTGCGTGGCGTATGTTTGATGTCACTGACAACCTCTTACTCATGTGCTGCGGATAATGTGTGCGGGAATGCGTCGAGGCAATCCTCGGAAATTTCCTTTAATCGATCCTGAGATGATAAAGGGCAACTTTCCAGAACATTCATGATAAAGCTTCGTTTTTACAGCTGTGCTTAAGTGTGAAATCTGTGGGGCAGGACAAGAGAGAGGAAAAAATGCAAATGAGAAAGCGGTGCTAAAACTTTATGGAAACCGTATTTCTTAAGGATGGTATTCATGTTAAAGATCTTGGGTTGTTTTGGAGCAGCACGGTGGTGCAGTGGCTAACAAGTCTGCATCACAGCAAGGTCCTGGGTTCGAGCTCCCAGGAAAGCAAGATCGTTTCTGAGTGTTCTCCCCGTGCTTGCAAAAACATGCATAGTGTGTAAGTGTGAATGGTTATGCGTGTGTCACCCTGCAGTGGTCTGGCAAGTTGTTTAGGGTGTGCCCCGGCCTCGACCAGAGTCGGCTGAGATGGGCACCCGTTTCCCTGAGACCCTAATTGGGATTAAGCAGCTTAGAAAATGAATGAAAGAATGAATGAATGTCTCACCAAATGGGACGTTTCTAAACTGTAGAGGTTTTATAGATTTAAAACTTCAAAAAATACAAAATGTAAAATGCAGAAGCCCTCAACAGAACATATTGCACTACTACTCACCCTGTTGCTCTGAAACTCATTAAGTTCACTGTTAAAATCTGAAAGGATTTAGTACAATCATGACTCTCGCTGGGACAACCCACGCTAATCAGAGCCATCACCTCTGGCTTGCTAATTAGGGCTCGAGATCTAAATCCATATAGAGATTTCTGATCGGCTTTCTGTACAGCTGCTCTGTCGCAATGTTTGATTTTAAAAATGCTAAATAAATACACTCACTCACTCACTCACTCACTCATTTCATATGCTGCTTAATCCTACCAGGGTCACGGGGAGCCTGGAGACTATCTCACCGGAGTCTGGGCGAAGGTGTGGGTACACCCTGAACAGCTCGCCAGACCATCACAGTGCCAACACACAGCCATACACATTCACACTTTGGGCTAATTTGGAACAGACAAGTAGCCTAATGTGCATGTCTTAGGACTGTCGGAGGAAACTGGAGTACCCAGAGTAGGCATGCAAATTCCACACAGAAACGCCAAAGCCTGTAACTGTGACAGACATGCTAACCACTGCACCAGCGTGCTAGTCTAGGAAGAGGATCAAGGAGCGAGGAAACAACATATAAGGGTTTTGAGGGGCACCCCTTGGGCCAAATTACACCCTTGAAGTACTCCCAAGGAGGCGCAATTAAGCCCCAGATCACACTCGCACTAGCTCGCCTGTCTCTGGCTCCATAGTGAGATTTCAGCTAGAAGTCAAAGACAGTAAAATGATTGACGGTAATTTGCAAATATTCATTCTTTTATTCATTTGCTGAACCACTTATTTCTACTTGGGTGAAGCCTATCTCAGCCGAACCTGGGCAAAGGGCAGGAACCCAGAACAGCTGACCAATCTATCACAGGGCCAACACACACACACATTTACACTCACACCTAGGGGGCAATTTGGAACAGTCAGGTAACCTAACGTGCATATCTTTGCCCTGAGAGTAACCGGAAAACGGAGTACCCCGAGCAAACCCAGGCAAGCACAGGAAGAACATGCAAACGTCACACAGTTCCACCCTCGCCGAGCCCGGGACGCGAACGCAAACGCAGGACATGCTAATTGCTGCGCCAGCATTATATTAATATTCCATTGAGTATAAATGCACTTCTTCATCGTGGCCGTATTACAGACATAAGCGTCCTAATCAAACAGGATTCAAATGACTCTTGCTGTGTGCGTGAAAACACATCTGCAGCACAGCGAGATGTCACTTCTCATTTGTCTATCCAGGTTTGAGGCCTATGTGTTAATGCCATGCCCTTAGAAAGGTGCGAGGCTTGTAACTCGGATCAAACAACACCTCGGCGCCGTAAAGTCTGTCTCATCCTTGCATAGTCCTGTACTGAAAGACTTCACAAATACACACCAATATTCACAGCGGAGACTTGCTCCAGACATACACACTGAGACACACACACACACACATGCACGCCAGATTTGCAAAGCAAACACTCATTTGAACTGTCACATACATCACTGCAGGTGTTGATCCGTGTGACATGTTTCTTTAGCGGCAGAGACGTGGAGAAAACAATTCGAGCAAATTAGCTTTATGTTTGTTTTGCGATGTGTCTCAAGATATTCTTTTATTCTACCCTAGGAGGATATTTTACTGTAGAAAGTGTTGCAATGTACCACATTTTTGTCTCACTTTAGTTTTGAATAAGCTTCAATTCTCTATAGATGAACTAATACTGTACTTCAATACTACAACACACATATAAGACATTAATTCATGGTTAATAAGTGCACATCTAATACAGTGGACAATTCTTAGACGTATTATGTGGTCCACTGGGCAAATAAAAACTCCACTGTGTCACCCGGTTTCATATTTTGGGTTCCTTGAAAACCAGGATAAAATAAATAAATTAATTAAATTTAAATTTTATTATTTTGATATGAGTTTCCTTCAGAGCGTGTCTGAGCTCGGCCTTAGAGGTTGAGTGAGGAGCTCAAACATCCAGGGGGATATCAGGGTAGAACCGTTGCTCCTCCACATCGAAGGGCGTCAGCTGAGGTGGTTCGGGTATCTGATTAGGATGCTTCCTGGTTGCCTCCCTTTAGAGGTTTTCTGGGCACATCCAACTGGGATGCTGGAGGGTCTGGGACCACATTGAAATCCCCCAGGAGGAGCTCGAGTGTCACTGGGGAGAGGGATGCCTGGGTTTGCCACTTAGACTTGTCGTCTCCTTTAGCCGACCTCAGACAAATGGCAAAAAAATCGCTGGATGGCTTCATTCATTCGCCATACCATTTAATCCTACTAAGGTCGCATGGAGGTTTGAGCCAATTCTGGGTGAAGACAGAGTACACCCTGGATAGCTCACCAGGCCCACACCCACACTTACACCTAGGGGCAATCTGGAACAGCCAGTTAGCCTAATGTGCATGTCCTTAGACTGTGTAAGGAAACTGGAGTATCCTAAGGAAACCCACATAAGCACAGGAAGAACATTGAAACTCCACACAGACACACCCTCGCCAAGCCCAGGACTCGAACCCAGGACCTCAATTTATTCATTTATTCATTGATTCATTCATTTTCTAAGCCACTTAGTCCTAATTAGGGTCGCAGGGAGGCTGGAGCCCATTTCAGCAGACTCTGGGTGAAGGCGGGGTACACCCTGGACACTGCAGGGCCAACACACACACAACCATTCACACTCACTCTCGCACCTAGGGGCAATTTGGAACCACCAATCAGCCTACTGTGCATGTTTTTGGACTGTAGGAGGAAACCAGAGTAACCTAAGGAAACCCACGCCAGTACAGGAAGAATATGCATACTCCACACGAAAACACCCTCACCAAGCCCGGGACTCGAACCCAGAACCTTCTTATCAGAATTAAAATCTTATATTTGTCCTACTGGATATCCTTCTCTAATCTTTCCTTGTTCTTTTAATAATAATTATATCTGTACACAGGTTATTATCTGTCGTAACAGTTCTAGCACTGCAGCATGATCTCCCAGTCAGACGACATCTCCCAACTATAATCTTCAAGGAGGTAATTAAAGAAATTCATTGAAGCTTTTACAGAGCATTAAGAGTTTACAAAGATGCTTACCGAGCAATTCCAAAGAATTATAAGCACAGGCATAAAGTTTTATGAACAGAAGCATCTTGGAATATGTTACTCAGCATTTGCGCTGTAAATGTCTTAACGTGATATAAGATGCCCGTAACGAGGTGTGAAAGAGGACGTTCTGGGTGTGAAGACATGTTGAATGTTCTATGAGAAGGTTTAATGTTTTATGTGGTTTAAAGTGGGTGAATTTGTGTGCATTTGTAATACGGGTATTTGATAAAGTAAAAAATAATGACGCGCAGGATTCCGAGCTTAACTGGTCCTGGAGTTATTTAACGAGTTTTGAGTGTTTTTTGCTTTTAAGACACTTTGAATGCTTGTTTTCTTTTTACGCGGTGCATCTGATCTTTTTAAATTTTGTTCCAGTTTGCTAGAGGTATGCTTGAAATAGGACAGCGCTCACAAAAAGCTGCTCGAACTGTACGAAGAAACTGATATAAGCATGGAGGCTTCTCTCTAATCTCTACTGCTGTGTTGCAAAGTATAATCCATTGAGGGTTTTCTTTTCTTTTTTGCAGGTTAATGAATGTAGTGCTGTACTGGAATTTTCAAAATCAGACGTTTGACAGAACATAAACTGGTTAAACGGATAATTAAACTAACAAGGCAGGTAAGTGAAAGTGGAAATCAGTAGTGGAACAAGGAAAGGCGTTGAAAAACCAACCCAGGTTTGGACACCGAGCAGTAGAGACATCTATTAGGAGCTCGGCTTTTAGGCGCTGCATAAATCTCTATATTCAGGATAGTAGTGATTGATGGCGGTAAATTGTCTGCAGCTACGTTTCTATCCAGACTGAACGAGAAAAATTTACCAAAGCTAACAATGAAAGAAAAGTGGTGCAATGGAAACACTGATGTGATTTCAAGCCATCACAACAGCACAAATCCTTCTGGGATTAGAATGCTTTTTTTCTTTTCTTTTCTTTTTTTTTTTTTTGCAACATTTGACTTCGGAGAGAGTTTAATGAATAAAGAATTTACAAGCAATTAACCGTTCATGCTTTATGCAGGTACTCGAGTAAAGAATAGGACTTGATTATAACTATTCAGGGTGATTTAAATACAATAAAAAGGTACAGCAATCAATCTTTTTTTACCACTATGCATCCACCTGCAGAGAAAGTAATTAGACTGCCCTGTCTCCTGTTCAGAACGGGACCACACTTTCATTTTTTCGTCTTTTGTCTTCTTCTTGTTTACCCTTTGTTTCTCAAACATACTAAAGACTATACATGCATTTACCAAAATGTCACCATAGCTATGAAATATTTCTGCTAGCACAGCATGCTCCTCAAGTTTAATGCTGCAGAAAGAGAAAGAGCTATTGATAGTGTTTGTCTGTTTGTGTGTCTCTCTCTCACTTTCTCTCTTTGTCTCTCTTTGTCTCTCCCTCCCTCTCTCATTTTCTCTCTCTCTCCCTCGCTCTCTCTCTCTCTCTCTCTCTCTCTCTCTGTCTCATTTTGTCTGTTTCCCATTATTCTCATTATGTCATATTCTCTCTGTCTCTCCCTCTTTCTCTTTCTTAATCGCTCTCTCTTTCTCTCTCTCTCTCTCTCTCTCTCTCTCTCACACACACACTATTTCTCTCTCTGTCTCTCTCTCTCTCTCTCTCTCTTTCTCTCTCTCTCTCAGTTTTTTCAGTTTCAGTTTAAAGTTTTATTTTCTCTCGCCCTTTCTCTCTCTCTCTCTCTCTCTCTCTCTCTCTCTCTCTCTGTCTTTCTCTCACTTTCTCTCTCTCGCGCGCTCTCTTTATCCCTCTCTTACTCTTTCTCTCTCTGTCTGCCTCTCTTTTCCTTTTTCTCTCTCTCTGTCTCACTCTCTTTCCTAAGAAAACACAAGTTCATGCAATTATGACCTTTAAAATGTAAAAACTGGCGGCACAGTGGTGTAGTGGTTCGACTGTCTGCTTCACAGCAAGAAGGTTCTGGGTTCGAGTCCCAGGATCAGCGAAGGTTTCTGTGTGGAGTTTGCATGTCCTCCCCATGCTTGTGTAGGTTTCCTCTGAGAACTCCGGTTTCCTCCTACAGTGAAAAGACATGCACATAAGGCTAATTGGCTGTTCATTGCCCCAGGTGTGTGTGTGTGTGTGTGTGTGTGTGTGTGTGTGTGTGCTGGCCATGCAACAGTGTGGCGAGCTGTTCAGGGTGCACCACGCCTTTACCCAGAATCAGCTGAGATAGGCTCCAGCCTTCCTGCGCCTCTAACAGGACTAAGCGGTTCGGCAAATGAATTAACATGTAAAATATATGTATATTTGAATCTACAATCAAATACAAGGGGTAGAGGTAAAGAAGGAGGCCTATGAAGAAGTCGCTACTCGAACGGCAACGTGGGAACAGTGTCATATTGATTCTGAAGTGGTATAAAAGTCAATCATAAGCTCTGAATAAGCAGTCTGTAGGGACTGTGAGATACTGTGTGTAGTCTAATCTGCTCTTCTGCACATTGGTGTGTTTATGGACATGAATTCACCTAAATCAACACGTATTAAGTGTTTCATGAGGTGAAATGGAAGTGCTGAGATGGAGGACAGACTAGACGTGCAGTGCAGTGCAGACTACTGAGGGACTCCTGCAGCAGAACTGGGAAACACAACTGTAGACTATCATAAGCCTGTTGTGGTGTGATGAGCAATGCGCCTCGTCTGAAACAATGCCATAGAGGAACCAATCAGCTTCTCCGACGGGCGGGTTTTGGTGCTCGTGGGCGTGGTTTTGGCTTGTATTTAAAGTGAGGCGGTGCGTCGGGTAGAAGAGTAGTGTTAGTGTTAGTGTCAGCTCGGAGCTGGAGAGAGTTGGTGAGAGAGTTACCTAAGGCGGGGAAGCCTTTTGTTTGGAGGAGAGAAGAGAGAAAGGCGCATGGAGAGGAACATCAGTTAATCGTGCGCGCCAGGAAATACGCAGGTATTTATTTCATCCATGAGATGCGTTCTGAGGGGGGGAGGTACAGAGAGACGTGTCGGGGTAGGAGAGCTGTGTTTCTCCCAAGGCAGGGAGGAACAGATGTGTCTGCTTTAAAGAGCTGAAGTGTGTGTGTGTGTGTGATATTCCTTCGCCCTGACATGCCGCTCCATTTTTGCGCTCCTCTCCAGGCGCAGTGACTTGTTTCCATGCGTAAGCGCACCATCATGACTCTGATCTGCTCTTGTTTTGTTTTGCTGTTTGTTTGTTTTGGTTACAGAAGAAGCTTTCCATGCCTCTCGCGTGCCTCTCCCGTCCTTGATGGGCAACCAACTGGACCGGATCACGCACCTGAGCTACAGCGAGCTACCCACTGGGGATCCGTCGGGCGTGGAGAAGGACGAGCTGCGCGTCGGTGTCGCCTATTTCTTTTCCGACGACGAGGAGGAGCTTGACGACCAGTCGCTCGAGCGCAGCCCGGGCGAGGAGACCGTGGACACGCTGGACGAGCTCGAGTACTCGGCCTTCTGCTGCCACGAATGCATCTTTTCCAAGGTGCGCGCGCGCGAGGACCTGCGCGTGTACCCGGTGCCCACGCTGCTCGCCATGTGCAAGCCGGGCGACGTGCTCGAGCTTGTGGCGAGCGCCCAGGCGCCGCACTGGGCCGTGTTCGAAAGCGAGGATCAGGTGATCCACCTGCACAAGGGCGAGATCCGCAAGGACAGTTTGTTTGACGTGAGCGGCGGCCGACGCGGGCGCATCGCCAACGACCGCTACCGTTTCCGGCCCCTGCCGCCCGACCTGGTGGTGCGTAACGCGAGCGGCCACCTGGGGCTAAACCGCGCCGACGTGTGTTGGACGAGCTCGGAGAGCTTCGCCGCGTGGTGCCGCTTCGGCAAACGCGAGTTCAAGGCAGGAGGCGAGGCGCACTCGGCCGGCCAGCGCTACCTGCTCAAGGTGCACCTGTCTGAGAGCACCGTGCACACGCTCGTCTTCCGCAGCCTCGAGGAGCTCATACGCGAGCGGAGGCGCGTGGACGCCAGCGGAATTCTAGAGGAACTCTCCCTGCTCGACGCCAAGCAGTGAGCGGATTTGCGAGGTCGTGGGTTGTTGTTTATTTTTTATTCCCCCCTTCTTTCCTCCCCTCCTGAGAAAAGCATCACGGACACAGTCTGGCGTCTGCGCACGCGCCTGCGGCAAGGACTGCGCGTGCCCTTCTTGCAAGACTTTTGAGGAATGTGTGCTGGTGGTTTTTAAAGCTCAGTGTTTGCAAAGACAACGCCCTTTTTTGGCTCGTGCCATGTGATCCGGTGCACCCCGGACCCCACGGACCTCCAGAACAATCACCCGATGGCCAGTGATCGCGACCATAACGCAGGTTGGACGCTGGGAAGCTGAGCCGAGCCGCACGGGCGCCTGAACGGATGGCACGCGCTCCGGATTCTTCCTGGTTTTTGTTTTAATTAAAAAAAATAATAAATAAAAAAAATTGCAAAGCTTTAGCAGAAAGATAAACACGAGTCTCGGAGATCACGCGCCACTGCGTAACGACTGCGACCTTTCCACACGTCTGGATTTCACATTTTACAGCAACACGCAAACATTGTACATTCTACTCATTTCTTTCTTTCTTTCTTTATTTTTCTTTCTTTTTTTTTCGGAGTCCATATTTTTGTATTTTAGTTAGGCAACAGAATCTTTGTTTTATTGAAATAAAACTTAGATTGCTCTCTGACGCGTGTATTCACTCTGTTACTGCGCATCAGTGCTCCTGCAGGCTGAGCTGCATCTCAACGAGGATCACAGATCCCTCACGAGCCCGCTACACGTTTTATATGCGTCTCTTCACGTGCAATCCAATCCTGAGAATTTGTTTTCCTTTACATTAGTATGCATTAGCGGGGGATACTGCAGGGCTCTCATCTCCTACCTGGTGTTCTGGCTTGTAGGATGAACATTTGCATTTAATAAACCCAGGATTCTGAAGTGCAGATTGCAGACCTGGTGATTAAGTGTCATGCATATTTTATATAGTATATCAAAGCTTCATAAACAGCTTGATTGGTAGCTGATGAGTTTGTGGTTGTCAGAGTTGGAAGCAGTAGCTTGGAAGCCCGGCACCAGACAAAAGGAGCTGGTATGCATGTGTTGTTTGTATTTATTTATTTATTAATTTATTTATTTCTTAACGGTTTGATGATGAAACCTAGACATGGAGGCTGAAGCCCAAAAGCCTGCAGAACATTTAGTTTTGACATGCTCACATGGTTGATGCATATGGCAGGAGAGTTTGGTTTATGCTACTTGTAGAAAGCAGATGGTAGCGTATTAGCCTTTTTTGATGGGGCAAATTTATGATCATTAAACTGTCATCAAGCAAAGGGTAAAGGTCAAACTCATGAGCATCTGTGCTGCAAAGCTGTTTCGTTCCTTCAGATTTATAAGTGCTGTACTGGGTCCAGGAAGTTCTTCAACTCGATCTGCTACAGTCCGTTGTAGCTGCAGGACTTGTGTGGAGCTGTATTCGAGTGTGTGTGTGTGTGTGTGTGTGTGTGTGTGATGCACTATGCAGTACTAGCAATTACAGTCATGCTCTGCTGACTTTTCTATTAGTGTGTGTTGGCTGCAGCTGGGATTGGTTAATATTTATGTGAATATTGAGACTGATTAACCTGCAGTACCTTTAGTGTGTAAATTCTGCGTACAGACTGTGGATGATCACCTACAGCTCTCCAGTCCACTACAGACAGCGGTTTTCAGTTTCAAAGTTTAGCAAAGGCTAATTGAATTCTGCTCAGTTGTTTGCTTGGTATTTGAAACGTATGTCGTAAATGTCCCCCCAGCTCCAGGCAATCATTTCATACGTTGACGTTATACTGTAGTGTGCAGTTATTCAGCACTAACTATCAAGTCTTATTCCGACTCTCCGGTGTCACACAGAAGAGGACGTATTTCCGTTTCCTTTTAAGGGTTTCTCTTTATAGGTTTCAGCCTCCCTGCGACCCCAGTAGTTACGTGGTTCTGCAATTGGAGGGACGGTTTCAGTGTGTCATCACTCCAAATCTTTAGGGTTTCCTTCAGAAAGATAATAAAACGATTAGTTTTTTTTTCTAAGCCGCCTAATCCTAATCAGGGTTGCGGATAGGCTGGCGCCCATCTCAGCCGACTCTGTGCGAAGGCGGGGTACGCCCTGAACAGCTCGCCAAGCCATCACAGGGCCAACACACATATACCAACATTCACACTCACACCGAGGGGCGATTTGGAACAGCCTGTTAGCCTAATGTGCATGTGTTTGGTCTGTAGGAGGAAACCGGAGTACCCGGAAGAAACCAATGCAAGCAGAAGTTGAACATGCAAACTCCACACAGAAACGTCCCGAGCCCAGGAATCCAACCCGGGACCTTCTTGCTGTGAGGCGGACGTGCTAACCACTGCGCATTAAGCACATTTAAATTTTCTTGGTCAGTAGGAATATAGTCTTTATTTTAGCTGTGTCATCAAATCATTGAATCTGGCCTTCTTCGATTTCTACTCATCTTGTCTGAAGGCTTCATCCAGCTTCCTGATGTTCAGTTTATTGGCCGTTAAAGGGGCGGTGTCATGTTTTTTGGGTGAAAAGTTACCTAAATAACATTAATTGTGTTATTAGACAAAACAAAGGCGTTTGTATAAAGGCAGACTTGGTTAATGAAGGCTAACAGAAATGCATTTAGTTCGTACAGCCATGTCGTGGTGTTGCAATCTTGGAAAACTGTTCAGCGGCAAGATTTCAAAAGTTGACGACGTAATCCATCCGCACCCGCTCCATGTCAGGTTCAAAAACGTAAAATTCCTTTAGAAAGGCTAATTTAGACAAATATAGCTTAGCATTTTGACATTGATTGTTAATTTTCATGACAGACTGGCAGTTGGATTTGGGTAAAAATCATGACACCGCCCCTTTAATGTGGACCTGTTATTATCTCTTTTGAAGGCTTGGTAAACGTTGCACACTAGCAGTCATTCAATATCCGTGAAACAGGTTTAGACTCATTACAGATACAGATACAGACGCGGCTCAGACTCCGAGCCCCCTTGGCTGAGGGCTTGTTTATCTCTTGTTTTAATAAGTGTCACAGCAGCGGACTGTTCCTCAGCCATCAAGGAATCCCTCTCCTCCTCTCCTCTGCTTCCACCTCTTTGTCTGACATCACCGTCTTTTTGAGGCTACGAATCGAGGGTAGTGGGGCAGAAGGCTGTATTTGGAGAACGGGAACAAGCTGATCTGGTACAGACTGTTAATAACAAACACAGAACCTCTCCATCCTCCCTGATTATGTTATTTTTTATTAAAGTCCCTCTGTACTGGAGTGGATGTGTGTTAAGGTACAAACACTTCAGAAGCTTGGCCAGATCTTTATCAGTTTATTTAATAAATAATACACTTGTTTATTTATGCGCAAATTTTAATTATATTTTCATATCATTTTTAAGACACCTTGAAAGTTCCCCATTCCGTCTATCGGTGGTGTAGTGGTTAGCATGGCGGCATCACAGCAAGAAGGTTCTGGGTTCGAGAGCTAGGCTTGATAAGGGCATTTCTGTGCTTGCATGGGTTTCCTCCAGGTACTCGGGTTTCCTCCCACTGTCCAAAGATGTGTACCCCACCTTTGCCCAGAGGTGGGTGAGAGAGGCTCCAGCCTCCTCGCGACCCTTGTAGGTCAAACCGGTTTGGCAAATGATTGACTGATTGATTGATTGATTAATTGTATGTCTCTGTTTACATTATCCTCCTGGCTCCGCCCCACCAGCTAGAATCAAGTCTCCCAGTACCCGCCTTTACCATAAAAGGATATCTGTTTGAACTCTATTCTAATGCCTTAAAATCAATATTATTCGACTCTAATCTTAAATTATAGGGTAAAATCATTACTAAACTATTATTTTTATGTGAGATTATACGTGAGTTTTTGTTTTCTAACTGAATCAAACTTTTGATTGTTAGTTCATGACAAGAAGGAAAAAAAAGACTAAGTTGACTGAACTTCTTTTCAGTGAGTCACAATATTCCACCATATGCTGTTTTATAATTGTTTAATATTCATTAATTTCTATAAAACCCACCCACGGCTTCCCTGTTCAGCATCCTAACCACGTTATGTGATTTCAGTATTGCAGTATTATTAGGTAAACTATCAAACATGGCACTGCACTTTACTGAGACTTGAAGCCAGACTCGAGGCTTGAGGCTTGTGGTGATTGATTGCGGATCAGAGAGATGCTGACCTCGCACGTCCGAGTTCTGGATTTATTTGAACGGGCAGAGGGTGCAACCGCAGCGTAAAGAGGCCTCTAGTTACGGAAAGATGACCATGTCATAGTAGGACTGCTATTTTTAGATGCTGCAGCACTGGCGATTTTGTCTTCGTGTTGGTAAGCAAGACCGCGAGCATGCTGTGGTGCATCACATCTCGAGGGGGAGGGAAAAAAATGCAAATTGATTTTCAAGGATCAATGACCGTGACTCAACAAAAAAGTAGAGAGCAGGGGGAACACAGGCTTGGGGGGGGGGGGGGGAAT